>RDPX01000019.1:5069170-5129284 GCA_003991215.1 Morbakka virulenta
CACGAAACAGGCTTGTCGAAATGGCTTGTGTAGTTTTTTGATTCTTTCCAACTTATCATATCTTATATATATATATATATATATATATATATATATCTGTGTGTGTGTGTGTGTGTGTGTGTCTCTCTCTCTCTTTCTCTCTCTCTCTCTCTCTCTCTCTCTCTCTCTCTCTCGTAGTTAGATACGAGATGGTTGTCCAGTTTCGCTTCAGTGAAAACGCCAAAATTGGTACTAGGATGCTAAATTTTGTGCCTTTAGATGTGCTTTTGAGATTGATTACGATGCTTTATAAAGTTACTGACCTATTCTCCTATTATCTGTTTTCTTGTTAACATGCGAAGGTCAACATGAAACGAGATTTTAATCACAGTGTTTGCAATGACATTTTGATTGTTTTGTGGGTAACAAGTGGGATGCATCCCCTCTTGGCCTGTTGATGATGCTTTTTTATTCCTCCATTTGCTGTGTCTCTAACATCGGAAGTCCACGGGACGAACCTTCTCTCTCAGTGTTGCTTTGTAAGTAAGTCCTTCCACCTGAGCGTCATTGTTTCTCTCAATCTTTTCCTTCTGCTTCGGTCCATGCCAAGTGGTTTCATTCATGTTTCTTTCTTCTCGGTAAGTGCCGGTTACGATGATCCTGGTTAAAAATACTGCGTTCCACCAGTTACAGTTACCACCAGAATTAAGTAAAATTTTGGTGGGAGCCGTGGCTTAATGGTTAGTGCAACTGCACAGTAACCAAGAGTTCCGGGTTCGAATCCCCAAGCTGCCGAGGAGAATTTGGAACTTCAGAAAGAAAAAAGGCCATTGGTTGGCGTCAGGAAGGGCATCCGGCCAAGAAATTTCTCACTGCCAAATCAAAGTCCCTCTGAAGGGCACCGTCTGAGACCCAATTGCTGGGTGAAAATGACGTGAAAACTAAAAAAAAACAAAAAAACACCCAGTTACCACCAGAATTAAGTAAAAAATATTTCGATTTACCAAGGTAATGATCGTTGTGAAGCTTTTGTCATCGTTTCATAAAGTATTTTTTCGTTTCTTTTACCACTGGTTTGTGTTGGGCGTTTTTTCCTTCAAAGGTTTTTCTCGTGGGTAACACTTAGGTACAACAATATCAGTGATATGCAAAGCAGCAGCATTTTTTTCTGATACAGTGTGGATACAACAAAATGCGATTGTTGATTGCAGGAGTCAAGTTGTGTCTGACCTTTGCCCCACAGTTTGTCAACTAGCAGCACTGCTTGATTCTCTGATGCATAACTGACTCTGAAAGAAGAAGGCGTTTGAAGTGCAACGTCAATTAGTTAAGAGCACAGTAAATAGAAACATTTCTATATACTGTGAGTTAAGAGAAACATTTGATAGTGGCCCTCTTGGTGTTTTATTGACAATTTATCACCGAGCTCAGTTGAGATACGTTAAAAAAATAAAAGCGCTTTTGACCTGACTTTTGTCACGTGCGACGATTGATTATGTTGCCAACATGCCTTTACCGTTAAATCAACACGTTCAGAAATTTCTCACCGTTGCTGTTTCATTTTGAATTGCAGAGGAACAAGGACAATGATTGTGACTGGGGCCGGGGAAAAGTAGGGCAAAAACAGAATGGAAATATCAGTGCAACTACAGACTGAAGAATGAAATGACATTTTTATCAAAGGCAAAATATGCAATTAAAGATGTTGTTAGCAGAAGATAAAGTTAAATATAAAAATCCAATTCAATAAATTATTTGTATGGAACAAGTATGGGGGTTATAGTCAGAAGAGTAGGGGAGGGATATATATCAGCCCATCCAGAGAACAAATTTTATATCTCTTGACAATCGTGAAGGCATAATTCTAAATAAACTACTGTCGGTTTATAACTTTCTAACTTTATTTTTAACGTCATTTTCTTCAGTAACTGGGCTCAGAGGATGCGCCCTTTACACAAATTTTATTGCAAGAGTACGGAATATCTTGGCCGGATGCCTTTCCTAACATTAGGCAACAGCTTTTTCTTTTGTAGAGTTCTAAAGTCTTTTTGTCTGTTCAGGGGAATCTAACAGGGAATCTCTTAGTTACAGTGCAACTGCACTAACCATTAAGCCAAGGCCCTGAAAATAATATACAATAAATAACATGAAACATAAAATAGCATGCGACGACAAAACAATATTACAAGCTTATTATTGCATGTCAGTCGTAAAATCACAAATCCCGTAAACAGTTCTACTTTCCTTTTGTCAGTCACACTTGGTGTAAGGCTGATATTTCATAAGTTAGCTTTCTCTTCAAATATCAAGCCTTCCGCCTCATTATTTCAGAACCCAACAGCCAGCACTCGACCATACATGAATATGCATTATAAATAGAATTTCGGTACTAAGCCCATTCCAATGTTGGTGTCCCACTCCACGTAAAATTGGGTCCAATCCTTTAAAAATACATTATTCAAGTTGTTATTATTACGAATATTTAAAAATTTCAGGCATTATCGAGGAAAATCGTAGGAGGCAAAGAAAAAGCATCGAGAATTGGGCAAGTACAAAGCAGGTCGAGCTTATGCGGAAAGCAAAGAAACAAAATCGGTGGATACACTGAATACCCCATTCTGCATGTAATTGGCACTTGAGACAGGATAAGAGGAGGACAGGAACCTATTTTCCTGATTTCTGAAGTATGATAAGACAAACCATAGCCTTAGTATTTCTCATGTTGATTAATATATGAAGGGAACTTGCGTTTTTACTTGAGTCCTCTGGAAGCAATTTCATGTAATTGTGGGTCTTTCCATCGTCTCCCTTTCTGCCAACATCCTTCTACCTTCAGGAATTCCTTTTAATTTCTTGCTTATTGGTATATTGTGATTCCCAAACTGTGGCTTTTTATCTACCCAAAGGCCTCGTGTTACTCAATCCTCTTTGAGGTCAGGTCTTGAAAGGATGACTGGTATAACCCCCAAATTCTTTATCAACCTCTTTAAAAAAGGCAAGATTGAGATTCAATCAGATATTTCCACAAAATATTCACCCTTTCTGATAATTAAGTATTTAATGCTTTAATTTTTATACTAATCTTAGAGTTGACAATAAACAATGTTTCTTCTCTTGACCCCAAGTTGCTTTCTGTTTATCTTAAAAATACAAGAAAAGCTAAAAGTTAAGCGAAGAGGTAGAGAAAAGTCTAATTTGCCAGACAATTCTGGTTCTGGAAGAAAATTTCATCTTATATATCTTATATAACACTAATATTTCACTAATAGCCTACAGCTTGCCAAAATCTTGGAGATCCATTTTATCTTCCTTGTCCTCTGTTTGGACGCATTTTTAGTGTTCATAAAGTGGGCATCAATGGGTATCACTCACTGGAAACATTTAATAGAAAAGCCAGGAAATATTCCAAGACGAAAGGTCACGTTGGGGCTTGCCTGGTCAAGCCGACTTTGCTGAATAGCTTGGTGAAGCTCATCGTTCTCTGGCCAGGAAATAAATTAAAGAAGAAGAGCCCAACAGTTATGTTCTTTTGAAGATTGCAGACTGAATTACGTTCCGTGGGGCTTTTGAAACTGCGTTCCGGAGAAAGAACAAAAGGGCAAGCTTGAGAAATTCTGCTGGATTTTAGGCACAGGTGACTTTGCTTTGCATACTCCTGCATTCTGCCTACTTGGATAGTGCAGCAGTACTCAAAAAGATATAAAAAACCCAAGATGAGTTATTCGATATAATGCAAGGTGTTGCATGTGAAGGGACCATGTTGGAATAGGGGAAGCCTATGACTTATTACGTTGGCTTGAAGATTGTAGATTTAATAAGTTTGTATCTTGTTTTCACTATGCGATATCACATATTGACATTCTGTTTGCTCAGCTTCAGAAAAATTACACTGATCCTGCTTTCATAGAGAACTGGATCCAAAACTTCATTTATCCAATAAATAGTTTTTAGGAGTAACACCGTACGCTACAGGAACAGTACAAACAGCTGCAAGTAAATGAGGATAGATGAACAGTAGTAGTTAAGGATATTGAGAGAGGGATGTGATGTTATTTTATCCCAAACCCTCATTTTTCTTTCAAGAGCCACCTTCTTGCTGCCAAAGGGGCCAATTCAAAATACTTTAAAGCTTATGCAAGGACACTTCCCTACCAAGTTCTTAAAGGAAGTTATGGAAGTATATTCTATGCTACATCATTTCAACTCCAATCTGAGTCCTCTCTTCGCTATCAAAGGGCTGAATTTTAGGATTGTTGTGGTGCCTTAGCACTGCAGAAATTCATACAGAAGAACACTTTAGATAAGTTATTTAAATAGTTGCTTACACCGTTGAGCATTTTGGTAACAACTTCATTGACTTCTTTTAAAGCTGAAAGCTATTTTTCAACTCTTAAATGGGTGAAGGGCTTTCTCAGGAATACAATGACTGATGGGAGGTTAACTGCTTTGGCCATGTTAAGCATAGAGAATGAATGCGTAAAAAGATGGAGTAACTTCAACAAGATTGTAATAGAAAGGTTTTGCTACCTTAAAGAAAGGTCGTCAAAGTTCCAAAGAGTAAAGAATTTTAATTACATTCATTATGTACAAAATAAGTTTCAAGCTTGAAACCTTCTTGGTATTTATGCTAACTTTTAATTTATGTAGTATGTGTATAAAACAAACCTTCAACGTTCTTATTTCTTTGCTTTTTTCTATGTAGCTTATCTTCTTCTTCTTCTTCTTCTTCTTCTTTTTCCTATGCTTGTATTCCAGTACTCAGGGGTCAGCAGCATGTATCGTCGCCCGCCACTTCCGCCAGTTGTTTGCGTCACGCTATCCAAGTCCCTTGCTTTTCATATCATTTTTCAAAACATTGCTCCACCTCAACTTTCGTCTTCCAACTGACCTCAGTCCCCTGATTGGTTTCCTTCTTGGTCTCGGCACCGCACACCCATCTTCTCTCCTAACAACGTGACCAAAACATTTTACTCTTGCTTCTCTCAACTTTCCACTTATGCTTGTTATTTCAGAATTTTTTCGTATTTCCTCATCTTCTATGTAGCTTATCTTCTTCTTTTTCTTCCGATTCCTGTATTCCAGTAGTCAGGGGTCAGCAGCACATATCGCTGCACGCCATTACCGCCAGTCGTTCGCGTCACGCTATCCAAGTCCCTGGCTTCTCATATCGCTTTTCAAAACATCGCTCCATCTCAACTTTCGTCTTCTAACTGATCTCAGTCCCCTTATTGGTATCCTTCTTGGTCTCTGCACTGCACACTTATCTTCTCTCCTTACAATGTGATCGAACGTTCTTGCTTCTCTCAGGTTTCCACTTATGCTTGTTATTCCAGAATTTTTTCGTATTTCGTCGTATTCTATGTAGCTTATTCTTTAATGCAAAATTCTATATAATTATTTTCCAATTATCATTTAGGCATCGCTTTATTAACCAAAGAATCACAGAAGAGTTACATATTATCGCAGCCTAAATTAGACTTAAAACAGAAAAGAGTAATGATTTAGTAACGGTAATAAATTAGTGTGCACCTCATACCACCTTGGATTTCTCAATACCATGGTGCCACACTTCATTGCGAGGTGTCAGCTAGTTTGACTGTCACATTCCTTTTAACCCTTTCCCTGAAAATTCTTAACATCTGTGGATGCCGAGTACCTGCTAAGGACAACATGCCATGCAACGTTTTGGACTTCCACCAAGTTTCCAAATTCTATTAGTTGTTTTTGTTAAGCAGTAACTGACGTCTAAAAAGCTACTTGAACTCTACAACTAATCTTACTATGTACAGAGACCTAAAACCATTTCAAATAGATTTCAAAAATCTAACGTATGATATTCTTAAATATATTTCATTGAGATATTATAAAACTCACTGGTATGTTCTTTTGCTAGTTTTTTCTTGTCTGGAGATTTTACATCACTTTTCCTTTTGCACAGTTTTTGTTGGTGTAATTTGATGAAGTTATTTTAACTTTAGCAACATTTAATTGGCATGATATCATTTTTTCTTTTTGTAACTTTGTACATTCCACAGCATAAAGCAATTTTCCACAGGTACATATATTGTACATTGAAGAGAAACCAACCATTTGCACTGAACAAAAGTTGAATTGGAGCAGGCACCTCAAATAAGAGATAAATGGTAGTGTTGCGTGTTCCTGCATCGTCCCAGCTTCGTGGAATTTGTAACTTGACACCAAGTTTAGTATTTGTATTATTTTGGCACGTTTGTGATTGTATGAAAGTATCGTATTCATAAACAATTTATGTCTTGGTGAAGAAAAATGGTTGAAGTTTGATTGTTTGTTTTTAATGACTTTAACAAACGAACTAGAGCTCAGCCACCTTAAAGATCCAGGGCACAAGTCACAAAAATGGTTGAAGTTTGATTGTTTGTTTTTAATGACTTTAACAACGAACTAGAGCCCAGCCCCCTTAAAGATCCAGGGCACAAGCCACNCACCTCAAATAAGAGATAAATGGTAGTGTTGCGTGTTCCTGCATCGTCCCAGCTTCGTGGAATTTGTAACTTGACACCAAGTTTAGTATTTGTATTATTTTGGCACGTTTGTGATTGTATGAAAGTATCGTATTCATAAACAATTTATGTCTTGGTGAAGAAAAATGGTTGAAGTTTGATTGTTTGTTTTTAATGACTTTAACAAACGAACTAGAGCTCAGCCACCTTAAAGATCCAGGGCACAAGTCACAAAAATGGTTGAAGTTTGATTGTTTGTCTTTAATGACTGTAACAAACGAACTAGAGCTCAGCCCCCTTAAAGATCCAGGGTACAAGCCATCACTGCCAATTGGCATGTCAAGTGACAGCCATCAAACCATATACAAAAACGAATTCTGACAACAACTATTTATGTTCCCCAAAGCCCAAAAATTACCCTATGGTATTTTCTATCTGACAGCATCCTAAAGAATTTAGATCCTCTTTTATTTGGTATCATATGGTCCAATACTTACTAAGGAGGATCAATTATATTTCTGGCCTTGGGGATGATGTAATAGATTCCACAAGACAAATCCTAACTCAACTGGAAAGTTAACAAGAGCAAGAAAAGAAACTTTTGATACAGATGAAAATCCAGTTTTATTGGCGCCTGAGGTACCAAAGCCATACGAGATAAAAGAAATACAAACACGCAAAAATCACCACAAGCTTTTGATTTGTGTATTAAAATATTCTGGGTTGTCGCTAAACCTAGACACAATACCTAATACCATTCACATTACAACCCATCAACTGATAAAAGTACTCTGAGTTTCTTGCTTACGCATTCATCAGATGTACACATATGTTCATCTGATGAATGCGTAAGCAAGAAACGTAAAAGAAAGTTATGTACTTTTATCAGAAATATTGAAATATAATTTTAACTTACCATTCACATTAAAAAATTTGAAAAACTCAAGCGAAATGAAAAACATACACATTTTCCTAGATAAAAACAAGGATCAAAGAAGATAAGTAATTCACCTTTTCCTTTCGCCCTTTGTGGTGTGACTGCTCCAATTGTCACAAGAGTTTGAAGAAAGGCTGGGTGGAATTACAGGACGAAAGGGTTCTGGAAATAGACGGAAGAAAAGCTTATTTAAACAAGGAGTAAATTACCTTTTTGTGAACATTTATCAAATGTAGACATCGTTGCTAATGTGTCAACTGGGTACATGTCTGAAGAAAAGAACCATTTAATTTAATGTCTAGTAACATCGATGTTCAAATTCGTGGGGTCTGCATAGGCCGTGTTACAATAGGAATCAACCTCCTGAGTATCTGCTACCTTCATAATAATCTTGAAAATTCTGAACTTTATGGACTCAGAGGAAGCCATAGATGTTAGAGCTTTATCATGTCATGAGTCGTAAGACACGATAAAGCTCTTACATCTATGCTACCTTCATGTTTGAAATGCTAAAATATCTTTCAGGATTCTGTAAATTGCTATGAAAACTTATTGAGCATCAATTTTCTGAAAGTCACCTGCCACATAAAAATATTTGAGGCTCAAAACATTAACATTTAAGGAGACTTTTCTTTCGACAATGCTGCAGTTTTTCTTATAAACATTGCTCTCTTAGAAAAGCGGCATCTTGAAAAGCCGGGTTTATTGTAAAACGGACTAAATTTTCAAATTTTGAATACAACAAGAAATAACAAATAGTTTATGTCAGTTTTACTTGTTTTCTATGAAGAAATTCTTTAACAACTTAAGATAAGAAGGAATATTGTTTTTCCTTTTAAACATTTTTTTATGAAGAATTTTTACATGAATTTTCATTATAAAACAAACGCCACAACCAAATGTTTGATTTGGTAATAAAAGTCGCGGCGTTTATAGCGAAAATACGATATTTTATTAATATCACATAGATGAAGAATAACTCCAATATAAACTTACAATCATCAACAAAAAATATGTTATGGAGGGCTATAGCAACTATCTAACTAAGTTATTTGGGGCTCAGACACCTGAGGTAAGAAAGAATGCAAACGATGCTATCGTACTTTTGAAGCAAATTAACAACAATATTATCTGTCGAAGCTTTATTTGTTTAAAACAAAACAATTTGAGACAACTTTCAAGTCAATGTTATCAATTCTGTCTCTTTGCACGTCGAAAAAGATAAGGTTGTTTAGACGGTTTCGTCCGACCTGTGACGTAAATTGCTTTCAAGGATTTCAAAGAGATAAACAATCACTTGCCAGCAGCATCTGTTGCTGGTGTAAGCATTATCAATTCAACCAACTTAATCAAATGGTATGACTAATGTTTCTTGACTGCAGCATTTCATACAATTTGAATTTGCTACAGGAATGCTCATTTTCTCCTCTTTTGACTTTGGTTTGCATGTGTGCGAGTTCTGATGAAAGAAAGAGTCGTGCTCTGACCGTTTTTAAATCGATGCGTTCTTTGATATGGTGTTTTAAAGGGAAAAAACCCCTGGAATATTCTCTCCGTAAAGTGAGTTGATGACGACTTTCTCCATAATTGCATTATTTAAATATACACCTTCATTGAATAATGCCAAAGACAGTGCTCGATACAAAGATTCGTAGAGCGAAGTTATATATATATATATATATATATATATATATATATATATATATATATATATATATATATATATACAACTAGCGTGATGCAATGCTCACTGCGCACGCGTAGTTTAAGCACTCTGGCAGGATTCCACAATAACTCTTAAACCTGTGTTTGCTCCGGCAACATGGCTAGAGAGTTATGTCTCAGAAGCTCTGTGCTGCACTGATGAGCCCACAAAGGGCGAAACAGTACTGTCTGCAGATTGAGTATATATATATATATAGATATATATTGCAAGTACATAACTATCAGTTTCACACTGTACATTTGACAATCGCGTCAGCGTGAAACTGACAGTTATGTACTTGTAAATATAATCTAATTCCAAATATAATTGCATTATTTATGTAAATTAGTTGGTCAAAAAGAGTCTTTTGTTTCTCTGACGACATGAGCGCAAACAAAACTTTTTTTCTGGTAAAATTCTTGGTGCATGTTAGTTGCTCATCTTCATCTTCATGACTAGCATGGGGGCGCCTTTTCTGGGTAAGAATGTCTTTCAAACTTCAACAGTGATTGGTTTATTGACATAATATGGCCAAAAGTGAACACATTTTTCAGTGGCGAAGTTAAGTAGTAAGTTTTTAGGAATTGCGTCTACTTGACAAGGCTTTAAGTAAAAGTGCTTTACTCAAAATATCGGCTTTCCCAATAACACTTATATCCAACATACAGCCATAACAGGATAAAAATTTAGACGAAATAGTCTAAACACTTATTATGCGAGCTTTCAGTTCAGTGTCACGAATATTTGTAAATTTATTCTTCCAAAGATCGAATAATTAACCATGATTATTCAATATCAAAGAAAGTATTAAATCTCTCACAATGGGATGGGAATGGCAACAGCCATTACGTCGTGCAGGTTTGTTGTCTGATTGCCTTAGTAAATCTTTTTATTCGGTTTCATGTTTTGGCGAATTTATTATATTACAAGTACGGTTTCAAAGGTTTGATTTATACATCCAGCTCTGGGACATGCATGTTTGACAACAATATTCAGTGCATGACCATAGGAATGAGTTAAAAAAGATTTTGTCATTTAACGATTTTGATGCATCGTATCGCCACTTTTCATTTCAGGCATATTTGCAGCTCCCTTAAAACAAGCTCACTTCCGCTTTCAAAGAAAAGCAGAGTCAGGTGCAACGCCGTAGTTCGCCAAAGGGAATTGGTCAAGGATGGTTGATATGGCTTCTCAATACCTTTAAGATGGCCTTTTAGGACGTTCCTCATATTCTCTGAAATATGCATTGCTATTTTCCCTGGCTGGTAAAAGTAAGCTATATTAGCATTATGGAATTTGCAAAAAGAGTATCTTTACCTTCCTGCAAAGAATCAGACAATTCACTCCAAAAATTACTTTAAACTGTAAGATTTCCACACTTTGAATTACTGCACAATGAACCATCGACTTCAACATCAGACTACTTCAGCTTCTAAAAATAGAATTAAAATTTCGATATTTCTATTCTTCATGCATAAAACATCTAGTATTTCTACAGCCCTAACTTCAGTATTACACACAGATTGCTACATCAATGACTTCCTTATTTTCTTGCAACACAAGAACTTTCTGCTCTCATGACAAAACAGAAGGAAAAAGATAATTTCATTGTTCAGTACGTGGCTTCTTTAAGTCTGATGTAGATTCTGTGGCAAGTCACATTAGTGTACCAACTACACAAATTGTATGCGTCATAGCAAATTCGGACTCGATTGGGTGCGTCTTATTGTAAATTTAAATAATGTTATAAGAACACAATAGATTTGGTTAAATGGTATATTTTAACTATTGCCCACTTGTATCCTATAATTGAGACGTAAAGCAGAACAGAAGCGAGTTGCAGCAAAACGGTTCAAAGAAATTGATGAAAATATTACCTTTAACCAGAAACTGAGTAGAGTTGAAAATTAGACAAGACAACGTAGGGACCCTGGATACCCAACCATTCCCTTCGGCACCGTGAATGAATGCTAGTCAGCATTTCAGTCATTTCATGCCATAGCTAAAACACATAAGTGGAAATAAACAAATATGACGTTACCGCCGGCTAATATTTTACCTCTTGTCTCTGTATCTATAAACTGGATTTGGATGGCTCTGAATGGTGGGGTTGGAACTTATTCCTCTCTGGTTTTGTGGGAACACCATTCTCCTAAATAGGCGTGATTGGAGTTGTAGAATTTGATTTTGGGATCTAGTTGTATGATATGGTATTGGGCGTTCTTTTAAATTATGAAATATTTGACCTTTTACACTTACCTTTTCCATCCTGGTTTCACTTTAAGCAAGGCTGGAAGGCACTTCATTCCAGAAGGATACTTCTCTTATTTGATTGTTTACTTTGTACTTGTTGATCTTATTATTTGACCCTTTCTTCCCTCTCTCAATTCTATCTCTGAAAACACTTGCAAAGCAATACTGTGCCATTTGTAAAGGAGAAATAAATGGGTTGATTCTCATATCTTCTAATGGAGATAGATAGTTGAAAGGAACTTTTGTTTCTCTTCAGTTTTGATATCTAATATGACCATATTAAGGCTCAGTCGGCATAGGTCTTCTTTCTCTACTAAAGTACTGTATTTGATATTAATCACGTGTTGCTTGAGAAATACTTTCGGAGATTCAGAGGACAAAGCTGGGGTTGACAGATTACTGGGTAAATGACATTGATAACGGAAAAACAGATGGAGATCCCTTGGTTCATTATACAAAAAAGGACAAGCACAGATATCAGAGAAGAACGTAGAGAAGATCTGTCTCTGATTTTGTCTTTAGAAAGGTTTGTGAGTTAAGACAAAGATAATTGCTTTTATGTAACACCATTGTATCATTTTACCTATTTAATTTCCATTGACTTGTATGATGCTTTTCTACCGGTGGTAATGCAACCGGCATGGGGTAACTTCCCATAATATTTTGATGTAAAGGGAGTAATCTATGTGAATAAATTTATGCAGGTATTCAGTAAATTGCAAACAAACTGGTAGAACATTTTATAATAGTTGGTGTTGATACATGTGAGCATGGACATTCAAATGGAAATATAGAGTATTTGCAATATTTACTTATGGTGGTAAGTAAATATTAGTTCTGGTTATTTGTCGAAAGTAGGCCTTTAAACTTTGCATTTTGTACCTCAAAATGAACAGTTGCTTGGATTAATTAAGCTGCAGGTGATTAATATATGCCATTTTCACTTTTGCGCAAGTAGGGCGTCAATTGATGAATGTCATGACTTTTTTTGTTGAATACTTTAAGTTTCAATGTCTAACCAAGTGTGTTAAGCAGGACTTCCATTAGACGATTTGAGACGACACATGCGTAATGAAAAAAAAGTGACCGTCGCAGTAACAAATATCGCTTGACGAAAAGTAGGAGTTCAACTTTCTGTTATGAAAAAAGCGATCGTCATGTTTTTAAACAATAACATTCCGGGGCGTCACAACAATCACGCAATCACAAAATGGCTTTCAACGATAGCGTGGATTAGTTTCAATTTTAATTATACAAACTATTGCTTCTTTTTAAGCACACCAGGCGCAGGAAAACCAGTCACAGCAAGTAACGTCTTGTGCACTAGAAGAAGACCAATTTTTACAAGCTTTTAAAGAGCACAAAACGTTTTTCGGACACACCGAAGACAATATATACACTGTTGTCCTGGAAATCCTGATAGAGTAGCAAGTACCAGAAGGATGCAGATGAAATCGTTTTCTCCTTAAAGTGAGGAAAAATATCAACCTTTAACTATAAATAAAAAATACGTAATTAGTCTCTGAAAATACAGAGCCATATACTTAAATCGATATCTCTATTAACGTTCTCAATATTCCCTAACTCATTAAGCCTTAAATAATAGTTGCCAAAATTCTTTAAAAATTCCATAAGTATTTCCCCTTTTTCTTGTTTCAATCCTTACTTTAAAAGACATTCTAATCAACACTCCACTTTTTTGTCTGCAGAACTCACAAGTACAGTGAAATAAATTTTCGTTCAAACATGACGTAGTTCATGTAAACTTGGTTGAAAGCGGCCATTTTTTTGCTTTGTATTATTTTGTTTTCGAAGGAAATGTAGATACGCTCTACAGTGGATAGTAGTTTTCAGAATTGGCGAAAAAATTGTCGCTAATTTTTTAGTATCGTTATAAAAATCGTCTAGTGAAGATCCGGCTTATGGTGTGAAACAATTTGATAAGAACGTGCGTTCTGTAACTCAGTCAAATTCTGTTTTCTCTCTTCTGATTGTCTTTTTACTTGATGAAGCCAAAACAGGAAGAGCGGGTGAGAAAGTCAGCAGCATGGTTGTCTTTCTCAACCTGGAATTGAAAGCCGTTATCATAACAACTTGACTCCACATGATCTTCTCATATGTAATCTTTTCACAGCCTCCTTGACTTAGCATATATGAAACAGCTGCTGGTAAGTAAGAAATATTCAATCAAACAATGCTTCCACATCTTTCACTATGGTTACTGCTTTTTTTTCTTGGATGCCTTTGAATGCCTTAAGTTTGATATAAAAAATTATTCTTGAAATTTATTTATAAATCAGCAACCAAATCAGTAAATTTTAACACTGCTTAATCTCTCTGTTGACATCATTCAGTGACATGAGCTCAGGAAACAGTATTTCTCTATTAATTAAATGTATCGTTGCTCACTTCCTCTCCTATCCAGTGGCATCTAACATACTTCCCACTACTCTATTAATCAATCTATTAGACGTTTGCAGTTCTATACCAAATAAACCCTGTTGTTCCAGTCAAGCTGACAACAATCCATTGATTCTGAGATTCAGCGATTATCAATTCACTTTTGAGGGCCAGGAAAATGGTAGCAACCAGCGGACTTCTATGGAAATGTCTCTGCATTGATTACTTCAAAGCAAGCATTAAATTCAGTTACCTTGATGTTCACACTCTTCCTTGAATGGAAAGCATGATGGTAAAATTGGCAAGCTGAAAGTCTCCAGCACACTAGAAATTTCTAAATTTCCTAATGATTACCTGCTTTCATAAATCAGTACCATCTGTTGTCCAAACTAATGCTTCCATCTTTGACTGCGGACCTTGACTGGAAAGGCAGGACAGTTGCATTCTTTCCTTGTTTGCCTGAAGTACTGAAAAACAATCTATCCAACGACACCAAATTATATAAGTATATATCATTTATTACAAGACGTTTACATCTCGTTTTCAGTTTTTTCTTGATTCATAAAACTGAGAACACCAACTACTTCACTAAGTAAGTTAAGCTACAAAATATGCATTTATCTTAATTGCTAAATTTATTTATATTCAAATCTGCACATGATAATGTAATGGAAACGGTATACATATGCAGCAAATGCTATTGATACTAAATGGCGATAAAATGTTTAGAAATTGATTAAAAAGACAAGGAAATACATAATTTTTCAATGAAAAATTGACACAGAAGGAATAATCATATTTACAACATGGCAATGGACATAATCCACCTTGGTCAATATAAAGCTTTACAAAATAATCCTCAAACAGATGGAATAACAAATGGCATTATGTGGATAATAATTGGTCACTAAGCAGAAAACAGAGAAAGAAACTACATGGCTAATGGGATAATCATGCTGGTTTTAAAAGAAAAGATAAGGATATAATTGAGTAGATAAAATAATATACAATAAGTTTGTAAACAATAAAAGTTGGAATGGATTGACACAGTGGTGCTCATAGAATGGATAGAAAGAAATAGGGAATAAAAGAAACAGGAAGAACAATTTGCTGTTGTGAGGGTAGTAGAGGAAGAAAAGGAAAGCTTAACTCTGGGGCAACGACATCAAGAAAAATGCTACCATTTAGTCGTGAGTAGAAGAATGGAATAAAACAGGAGGAATTATTTGAGTAGTCCGTTGTAAATATAATGACTCAGCAAAACTGGCAAGTCCTAGTGCCACGTTGTTTTGATTACTTAGAAAAATATCTATGATTATTAAATGTAGAATATGTGAAGTTGTATAAATACCTGTAATTTCCAGTGTAACAGTCAGTTGGTGATTTCGAGTAGTATGAATAAGTTCCTAAGCTAATTCTTGTGTTATCATTTAAGGCCACCTTGTTCCATCACTGTATTTGTTCGCGCTATTAGTTACACCGTTTTCCAGGAAAAACGGTCGTCAGCCAGGGATTACCAGGGTATTAAAAATGGGATGAGAGGTCAGCCTGGTCGACGCTAAAAATTATTCGCCATTGAATATACTCAGATGGTTGGGATGTAATAAAAGTTAATTCAAAATATGATAAAACATATGATGAAGAAAAAAATCGAGCATCTGATGACTTATGAGTGACCTCAAGAGCCCGTAACTAGTAAATGTTTATGACCATAATTGCAATGCAATGGGGTTTTTTGTTTCGGTCTGAGATCAACTTCTGTCTCTATCCTTAACTATTTTTTTCAGTTTTTTCTTTACAGTTCTATTCACGTTGCGACTCTGTGTCTTGTAAGACTCTGAAACACAAGAACCTAGTGATTGTAATGGAGATCATTTGCCACCTCCTCTCCCTCTGCTAAGACTGAAAGGAAAAACAACAAGACGCAGAGAATTTGAGACCAACGAACTTACAGCGATGACGAGCTTCATAATCATACCTCTGCAAATGCGGCCCCAGGTTGTACGATACTGAACCACAAAAACCTAGTGATTGTAGTGGAGTTCATTTTCCACCTCCTACCCCTCTGCTAAGACTGAGAGAAATAAACAACAACAAAAGAGTCAAAGAGACTTGAGACCAAGAATCTCATAATTAAAATGCAAAGTACATTCGTAAATATATCTTTGGAAATCCAAGCCCAGATTTTTGAACCATGAAAACGTAGTGATTTTAATGGAGTTCATTTTCCACCTCCTGCCCCTCTACTAAGACTGAGAGAAAAAAACAACAAAAGAGTGAAAGAGACTTGAGACCGAAAATCTTATAATTAAAATGCATAGTACATTTGGTAAATATATCTATATATCTTTGGAAATTTTGCCCAAGATTGTTGAACCATAAAAACCTAGTGCTTGTTAATGGGAACGCGTAGTTACGAGGAAGGTTCTGGTAGTGCCTTTCTCGTAAATCTTTCCTTGTACATAGTTCCAACTCTCTAAATTTCTTGTAAACCCAGAAAAATCTGTTCCCTTCTATTTCTTTCCTCGTAATTCATGGTTGGAGATACAAAACTAGAACAACAAGCTAGAGACAGAATAAGATGGAGGAAGATAACGAAAAACTGATCTTACAAACTCTTAAATATATGGATTTTAGCGCAATGTCGACAAACGACGGAAGGCATATTTGATGATGATGATGAATTCATGGTTACCATTGTAATAGAGTTCATTGACCACCCCCTCCCCTCTGCTAAGACTAACTGGAAAGAACAACAAAAGAGTCAAAGAGACTTGAGACCAAGAATCTCATAATTAGTATGCATAGTAGATTTCGTAATATATATTTGGAAATCCATCCNAATTCATGGTTGGAGATACAAAACTAGAACAACAAGCTAGAGACAGAATAAGATGGAGGAAGATAACGAAAAACTGATCTTACAAACTCTTAAATATATGGATTTTAGCGCAATGTCGACAAACGACGGAAGGCATATTTGATGATGATGATGAATTCATGGTTACCATTGTAATAGAGTTCATTGACCACCCCCTCCCCTCTGCTAAGACTAACTGGAAAGAACAACAAAAGAGTCAAAGAGACTTGAGACCAAGAATCTCATAATTAGTATGCATAGTAGATTTCGTAATTATATATTTGGAAATCCATCCCCAGGTTGTTGAACCATAAAAACCTAGTGATTGTTATGGAGTTCATTTGCCACCTCCTGCCCCTCTGCTAAGATTAAGAGAAAAAAAACAATAAAAGAGTCAAAGAGACTTGAGACCGAGAATGTCATAATTAATATGCATAGTAGATTTCCTAATTAAATCTTTTGAAATTCGGCCCCAACCTTTTTGAACCAATGTAGTGGAGTTCATTTGCCACCTCCTGCCCCTCTGCTTAGACTGAGAAAAAACAACAACAAAAGAGTCAAAGAGATTTGAGACCGAGAATCTCTTAATTAATATGCATAGTACATTTCGTAATTATATCTATATATCTTGGGAAATCCACCCCCAGATTGTTGAACCACCAAAATGTAGTGACTGTAATGCATTTCATTTCCCACCTCCTACCCCTCTGCTTGGACTGAAAGGAAAAAACAACAAAAGAGTCAAAGAGACTTGAGACCGAGAATCTCTTAATTAATATGCATAGTACATTTCGTAATTATATCTATATATCTTGGGAAATCCACCCCCAGATTGTTGAACCACCAAAATGTAGTGACTGTAATGCATTTCATTTCCCACCTCCTACCCCTCTGCTTGGACTGAAAGGAAAAAACAACAACAAAAGAGTCAAAGAGACTTGAGACCGAGAATCTCATAATTAATATGCATAGTAGATTTCGTAATTATATCTTTGTAAATTCGTTCCCAGATTCCTTTCGACGAAAAATGACAGCAGCATTTCATTTACCCGCCATGCCCAGTACCTCAACAACATTAACAGTTATGAGCCCAGAGCGATCATAAAGACCAAGAATTTTCTTGGGGAAGAACAAGTCCAGCGCTTTACTGGAGGAAACTGTACGACGATAATGGACATGTTCATGGAAGTCGACTAGACACGAAGGTGTTGCTGAAACTTTACTTCATTGTTCTAAACACGTTGTCGTGGAGGTTTTCATGTTGCCAGTATCTTCTGGTGTGATTGTTTAATGTAGCTACGACGGGTTGGCCTAGCCTTGGTCGGTTGGTTGTCAATTTTCGTCGTGTTCTTTACATTTTCAGTCAATATGAAGCCTAAAGTGAAGATGGACTTTTCTTTAGTGATATCAGAAAGAGCGAAACATAATGCCTATGTGCATATTAGATTGTTCAATTGACAGGATCTTGATACTTAACTTGTATAGGCCTAAGTGATTTCCGTTTCATCGCAGCTCCTGGTAGTTCTAGTTCCACTAGAGAAAGTTAACGATTCAGAAAAGGTTTGCACATATTTTGTTGCCAGCCTGGAAATTTTAATTCTTTACAAAATGAATTTTTATAGGAGAAGAAAGGAAGTTTAGCCAAAGGAACTTTTCTCTTTGGATGAATGCGGAATTCGCAGAGAGTACAACCGCTCATCGGGAAATGGAGAAAGCTGATGATGATCCAGGAGAAGAAAATACATTTCCTTCTAATGCAGTTAATGGTCATGTAATAACGTCTAAACTTTCTGTTGATGATATTAAAGAAGACGCAATTTCAACCAACATGGTGGCTAATTTAGTAAGCGATTTGAGCGGCCCAATTAAAGTAAGAAAATTTCAAGTTGAAAATGTTAAGACTTTGAAGGACCTCTCTGTTACAGACGATGGTTTTACAGCAGAAGAAGGCAATGAACAGGAAGGAGAAGCAGAGGAAAAAGCAGTTTCTTCAAGTACTGATGGTCGATTCTTAAAATTTGGTGTTGAAATAGGGAGAGGATCGTTCAAGACTGTCTACAAAGGATTGGACACTGAAACTGGAGTTGCAGTGGCTTGGTGTGAGCTGCAGGTATGTTTGATCAGAATTTCAGAATAAGCTCGCCACGATATTTTATGTTGGTCTTGCCTTGTAGTGTAATAATAATCAATACATCATAGCTTACAGATGCATGCTCTTTGACTTAGCTTTTTGTACAGAGACACATTTTTTGAAAAGAGGATTATGAACGTCGTAGAGTTCATTCTTCTCCTTGAAGCACTTGGTGAACATAAAATACAGTTTAATGCACAGCATCCATGCTGCTTTTGAACCTCTTTGGAAGCACACCCTCGCAAATATTTGCTCGTTTATACATTTTTAATTTTAGATCAGTGGTTAGATGGTTCTCGTCATGGCAGAATAAAAAAGAGCAGTTATTTGGGGAAGCTTTATTTACTCTTAATGTTCTCCATTACGGTATTGATCTGATCATTTATTGTACTGATCATTTATATTTTCAGCCTTCAGAATACCAAGAAATAAAAAAAAATCTTGTTTATTTACAAATTTGGTGTATTTGTAGGGGTCATAAGTCTCAGAGCAGGTTTTAAGCATTATCTATGTTATCATAGGGGTAGGATGGTGTTTACAGTGATAAAAGTTGCGATCGCTATGTTTTAGTGTTGTAAGATACACAGGAATTACATAGAAAATAAAGAAAATGAATGGTTTGTTGGAAAGCTGATGAATAATGTTAGGAAATTGTGAATTACGCATTTGGACCGGACATGTTTACTTGAAATCACTGGAGCTCATAACCACAACAGCTATACTTGTACAAAGAGCATGTGTCAATTTAGAGCATATTTTTCGATTTATTTTTGCCGCGCTAATTAATAAAGTTTGTTTTTATTTGGACATTCTTTCATCACAGCAACTGTACCTTTTGTCTTTTTTATTATTATTATTATTTTTATGAAATTATTTTGGAAGTTGGCCACAAAAGCCAGAAAGTTGTGTAATAGAAAAGCGTTATGTCGCTGTGTTGGGGAACTTCATCACAATCAAAACCCTTTCTGAAGAAGAAAAGTGGATGGAAATCAGATCTTCACTTGTACCAAATAATTATTGTGTCTACTAGCTTGCCAAAGCAAATACACCCTGCTTCCGCGATCGTCATTATATATATATATATATATACATATATATACATATAGGTGCTCGAGTTCTGAAATCGTAATTACATGGCCACGCCAGGCGTAATGAATTAATACATGTCCTTGAATTGTGGCCTTGATTCAGATCATAGACCTGCGTTTGAATAGTTCGTACATTTGATGAAAGCTTTGTGGTTAAGATTGGACTTGGTGAATTTGGGACTGTTTTTGTATGCACGGAAGGTTTCTGAGTTCAATATTTTACGAGTTAGCTCATGAACCTATACGACCGGTGGATATATTGTATTTTAGTTTGCTGAACGACTAAATGATGGTTTTTTTTATTAGTTTAAGCAGAACAGGGGATCTACACACTGAGCAGATCGCCAATGATCTCTATATTCTTGTCCCTCAGCGACGGCATTGTAAAAACAAAAAAAATATGCGTTCAAACAAAAAGACATGAAACTTTTGACAGTAACATCAAAAATGGTTTGTTTTGTGTTCCAACGGCTTTGTCATGCAAATACCACTATTAGGCATATCTCACACTAAGCAGATCGTGTCGAAATTAATCGTCACCTTTGCTACTCTGACTAACAGTGGCCTTCTCCTCCAAAAGTAGTGTTATATATGGATATAAAAGGGCGCTGATCTCGTCTTGTAGTTCGATATTCAGATATTGGCATATGTGAATGGAAAATACATGCGAGATGATCATGTCGAGAGCAGAAGCCAAAAGATAAGTGTGTTTTTTTCAAATGAGTTGCAATTTGATCGCTGTNAATGCAAATACCACTATTAGGCATATCTCACACTAAGCAGATCGTGTCGAAATTAATCGTCACCTTTGCTACTCTGACTAACAGTGGCCTTCTCCTCCAAAAGTAGTGTTATATATGGATATAAAAGGGCGCTGATCTCGTCTTGTAGTTCGATATTCAGATATTGGCATATGTGAATGGAAAATACATGCGAGATGATCATGTCGAGAGCAGAAGCCAAAAGAGAAGTGTGTTTTTTTCAAATGAGTTGCAATTTGATCGCTGTTCAATGATCACTATTGCAGGAAGTGAACAGGACATACCACAAGTCCAAAAAACGAAATGAGCACGATTTTTTCGCCTCAAAAAGTGTATTTCCGGTTTTCCAGACCGCTTATGACGACATCAAAACAACGTCTGGCCGTGGAGTCATTTTGTTAACCGTCCTTTCACATCAGATGACTTGATTGTGATTTTTAGAGTTGATGAATAATGCATTCTTTGATATCAACACCATTGGACAGATGAAAACTTGTGTTTTGAGACGCTTCAGCAGGATATATTGATCAGAAACGACATTAATCGGGACTAGAGATGTCACTGCAACTTTTATCAGATTGAGAATTACGAAGTAGATCTTTGAAATTGACAGAATGAGACATTTAGAATCTGTTTCCTGTTTCCCATGCAGAAAGAACAATCAGCCCCATTTACAGACAGAGACTTCCAGCAAGATCAACAAAGGTTTTCGAGGATTCCCTTCCTGGTATTTCATGTGAATAGATGCTCGAATTGATCATGAAGAAGGCATTTAATTTTTTTGTCGTTCATTTGGAAGGGGACCGTTGTCTCTTCAAGGACACACTTTAGACATAAAGGCCTCTGGTAGAAACGCCCTATGATTTTTTCAGCATATAAATTCCTCAGAAAAGGGAATACTGTGTAACCAAGCATCTTCATTCAATGAATGTGGAATGAGATTGTTTTGAGAGTGTGAATAATGTAGAATTCACTCATGAACTTTTTTTTCTGTAATATTACACGGGGAGAGCTGTTGACGTTCCCGTAGGGGGTGGGGGTTAACCCCGGTAGACTTTAATAATGGCGATTCAGTATCGGTAAGCATAGCATTAAGCTTTAAACGAAACTAGTAATGTCATATTTTTTTTACAAAATGGACAATGAAAATTCATGTTTAACAGAATTTTGAAACTTACACCGGATGTTTTAAGGGTACAAGTTCAAGACAAGTGTGAAAATTCAGTGGGATGACGACATTTGCATAATTGGAACCCTGATCACACAACAACCAGTGTTTCACACCTGATAACAATAATTCTGCCATTGATTATCAGGAATGAACAAAATAAATATAAGGAAGGATTGTGTGTCGCTTTTATCAAGGTGTTACAATTAGCAAGGAAGATGCAAAATGTTGTAGATAATTACTGGCATATCTGGCATTTGGCAGTAATCACAAGTTTAACGTGACAACATGCAGGAGGAGATCATACCCGAGCTAAACACACAGCAAACGAGAGTGTAAAGTGGCAGCAACCATTTTCTGTTGCTCTCTCTCAGTTTTTATTATTGTGTGGCAAAATGTTGGTCGTTGAGACTTAAAAGAAAATTCTTCTTGACTCCCTTCAAGGCAGTTGGGCTGATAACAAACTGCAGTGAAAAACTACAAGAGGAATATTTATAAAACTATAATTGTAATATAGATCGCTTTAATATTGCTTGAGTATTTTGTAGTTTTTAGTTATAAGCAGTTTCCATCGAGTTTTTGCCATGTGAACCTGCGGGACCCCATGAATATACCCACATACTCGTTACTAAAAAGGTTTGGTTGGGTATTTTTGAATCCTGATTTTGATAGTGAGTTGTAAAAATATCTGCCAGAAAAAAACATTACAGTTAAGAATAAAACCTTTCAATACCCTCAAGTTGTTTGTACTGACTATCTTGATCACCATTTAAATGCTGTCATTGGGGGATCTGAGAACCACCGCGACACTCGCAGTGACCACCTCTTCACTGTTTTGGAAAGAGAATGTTAAAAAAAAGTTATCTTGTCAGGTAGTGGCCCGGCGCTTAAAATCAGTAGCTTGGTATGTAAGACGTTTTCGGGGTTCGACCTCAGATGCGCGCCAGGAAGTAAATGGCACTATTTGTTTTTTCGTCTGTGCACAGCGCGTTTTTAGAGGTCTAATTGCGAGAGGGCACAACAATTAATAGTAAAAATGTAAAAATAAAGAATTTGGGGAATAGTTACCAAGGCAAGCCAACAAAATAAACCCAAAATACAGTTTTGAGAGTCCGGATCCATCAGCGTTTATTGCAAAATCTTCGCCGATCAACAGCTTTCACTGACCCGAAGAAATACCCCAACAAAACACCGCAGTAACCAAAAACTTAAAAACTGCTAATTGTTAGATGTTAGTTTATATATAGATTTTTTTCCACAGTTGGACTTATATTAAGTGGATTCAATCCAAAATATGTTATTAATTTGGCGGATTATTACCAGTTTCGAAGTTTTTTTCCATTTTTGCTGCAGTTCTGTTATATTGGGGGTTTTCCTGGCACAATTAGGTGACAAATTAGTGAATTAGCATAGTTTAAGCTTTCCTGATAAAGTACGTGTAATATAGCCCGACAATTGAAATATCCTGTGAAAACAGGCCCGGGAAGGATTCAAAAGGCCCCGTAAATATTTTTGGCCCATAAGGTCAGCTCAAATCTAATTCCACACTCTATGTATGTACTAAGGTAGGAGGGTCATCTGCTTCACTTCGGAAGGCCGGACGATTTTGCGTAGGATAAC
The DNA here is from genome assembly GCA_003991215.1 of Morbakka virulenta. Classification (NCBI taxonomy): domain Eukaryota; kingdom Metazoa; phylum Cnidaria; class Cubozoa; order Carybdeida; family Carukiidae; genus Morbakka; species Morbakka virulenta. Next base: position 5,092,552 of record RDPX01000019.1, read on the forward strand.
GCGTCTTACACTTCTAATGGATCTGTGTGTCAGAGATACGGTGTATTTAAAGTATATCACGTTGAAAAAACGTTTACCAGGCGTTAGATATTCTTTCAAAAGCTCTGATTGTTACTGTTGCTTCCTGTTGGGGGTCATTGTATTGCCTTGGGGAGTAATAACTGGGTACTACTTTAGTCTCTGGAAGAAGCCCGAGGGGCATTGATTATTAATCCTTTCAGAAGGGCTTGGCAAATATGTATAAAGTCCATCCGCCATCGCACATATTTGCAGCATTTTTATATACAGATTCTTTCTACCCTGTCAGTATTTGTGATACAAAGCATCAGAAAAAGCTTGGGATACAGATACCGCATGTGTTCACTGCCAAGTTACTGTTCAGTGGGGTTTGTTTTCGACTGTCTTCAGACTTCTTTTAAGTCCATTACTTATTAGATATTGTTCAGTGTGTGGACTTAAACGATCAATTCGNTAGTCTCTGGAAGAAGCCCGAGGGGCATTGATTATTAATCCTTTCAGAAGGGCTTGGCAAATATGTATAAAGTCCATCCGCCATCGCACATATTTGCAGCATTTTTTTATACAGATTCTTTCTACCCTGTCAGTATTTGTGATACAAAGCATCAGAAAAAGCTTGGGATACAGATACCGCATGTGTTCACTGCCAAGTTACTGTTCAGTGGGGTTTGTTTTCGACTGTCTTCAGACTTCTTTTAAGTCCATTACTTATTAGATATTGTTCAGTGTGTGGACTTAAACGATCAATTCGTCTACGCTCAACAGCACATTATTGTAGTGACTCACACTTGTGTCATCAAATGGTATGAAACAGCCAGACGAATGAAATCGTTTGAAAATTTTGTTAAAACCAAAGGAGAGACATAATTGTGTTTTTAAAGCACAATTTCCACCTCAGTCCTTTCAGCTAGCATGTGCTGTATGCTAGTAGAGACCCCTGAAGTGGTAGCCATTTACTAGAACTGTTCACCCGTGTGAACTGATGGGTTTCAACAAAACTAGAGGCGGAAATGCCTTGAATTGCCTGGAATCCTGGTGACATTTGATTGCTTTCTACTTACAAGGTCAGGAACACTTGTTTTCAAACTTCGGTTACCGGTTTGCACGCACTCCTGTTTTAAAACGGTACTCATCCTATTTCAGAACATTTGATGAGTAGTACCATTTCACTGAGATCGCAGTTTTAAATGTGTCGCTTTTCACTGACATTACAGACTTTCACTTTCAGTTATAAATCCTTTTCAGGTGGGATATTCTACAACTTCTATCCTGTTGGCTACATAAGTTTCTTTGACCATGTTTTTATTAAAGGACCCATTTAAAACCACTGATTATGACCAGAAAACCCAACCCTTTTGTGAAATCCAAGGGGCTTGGATTGACACAAACTTGCACACCTTTCTCGGTGAATTTTGAAACAAGAGCGAGTACAGCTTTTAATGTAGTCTGCTCAGCTCCCCAACAACGACAATTTTAGCAAGAACTGAATGGATTAATAAATATTGTAACAAGAGATCCGTAGTGAGGTGAATTAGTGGGTGAGAAGAGCGGTTTGTTGTAAATTCTTTCTCTCCGTTTGTGCGTTGGTAAAATACAGGATTCAATAAAATGCCATACTTGACTAAGTTTTCTCTGTTTCCTCAGGACTTTTTTTCTGTTCGAGGTTGATTGCGAAATTAAAGCCGATTTGCCTTCAATTGTCAATTGAGATGGGTTGCACAACATGTGTGTATAGCTGTTAATGTGTGCTCAAAGCTGGTGCGATGTTTAAGTAAATAAGACGAGAAAAATAAATATTGAAGATTCGTAGCAAAATGAAAAGAAACAAAACAGAAGAATAATCAGTTGTTCCTTCAATCAAGATTATAGTGATTTTCAATACAGCTCAGTTGAATATTATTTGGGAGTGATTGGAACACAAGACACGTTGGGTAACAAGAACCAGATGAGAACAGTCCTGTTGCAAATGACAATAGCTATTTGTTTTGGTAAACCCCCCCTTTTTTGAATTAAAAATTCTATTGCATAATAGATGAATGGCTATTTATTCTATGTCTTTGTAATGAATTGCCACGTTTTTTGGTCTTCATGAATTTTGTCACGAAAATCTGAGGAATCCCACGTGGTGAGTGTAGTAAGACCATGACTGGGAATGACTAATTTGAAGGGAATTGGGTGGGGTAGAGTGGGGATGGGATGGTGCAAAATAGATAACTGGATGATAAACGAAAAGCTTTCTATCAATATATATTTTTTCAATATAAAAAGCAGGACTCCTGAAAAATATGGGCATTAATTTGAGGTATTAGTTTTTCAAGAGTTTTGCGAGGAATTCAGTAACAAAAAAATTCTAAAACAAAAACCAATATTTGGGAAAGGAAATAACAAGGCCATTCAAAAAGCAAGAGAACATCTTGCTTTTTTACTTTCTTGCTTTAAAAAAATTTTTTTCTTTAGTTTTAACGTCATTTTCCCCCAGCAATTGGCCCTCAGACGGTGCCCTTGAGTGGGTTTTTGTTTTGTTGTTTTGTCAATGAGGATTTTCTTGGCCCGGTGCCCTTTCTGATGCCAACCAATAACTTTTTCTTTTGTAAAGTTCCAAATTCTCCTCTCCCACTTGGGGAATCAAATCCAGAACTTGTTGGTTACTATGCAACTGCATTGACCATTAAACTACAGCAACTCATTTTGCTTTCAAACATAAAACGTAGAATTCAGTTAGTTAACAAAAGAAACCACCCTAAAATGTATAACAGAGTCAACAAATTGAACATGTGAATTTCTGACTAAAAAATTGCCAAATTTTCCCACATGTATTTTTCTTGCATTATTTTATGCAAGAGTGTATCAAACTAGTTTTGAATAAAACCAAAGATAGAAACTAGTTTTTGCCTTGTAAAGCAAAGGTCGAACAGATTTTCTTATAAGTTAATAGGTAAGTTATACGATTATTAAATGCTCAGAATTTTGATGCACAATGATGATGAATATTAGTTTTTTCGTACAGAAATAGCTTTTGTTGACAGAAGTTTTATTTCAAATTATGGGGTTCTGATAGCTCTAATACAACTGAGTATTATATTATTTTATTAAATTATATTATATTATTTTATTATATTATTTTTTGATTATATTATATTTGTATTGTTTATTTATTGAATTGTAGTAAATTACTCTTATCCAGCTATATAAGTAGCCTATATATTTTGGCATAACATTGAAATTGTTTTCTTAAGACTGTATGTTACCCTAACCTATGTTTATAAAAGGTTTTTATGAGAAGCTTTAAACAGAAGATCAAGTCTGATTAAGTGTAGAAGAGTCTTCCATAGTTTTTTAAAGGATTTAAAAGTGAAGTGAAGAGGCTTTTGTCTCCAGTGTAAGCTTGCAGGATAATTTTTTTTGCACTTTTTGCCAGTAAATTTAACAAGGACAGAAAACAGTCCTAAGCAGTCACAAAAGTTTGTTGGGATCCTCCAAGTTTTATGCTCTTTCATGCTGTTTTCCATATGCTTTTTTGAGCTTGTTGGAATGTTAAGTTCAGTTATTTTCTATTTATTATGATTTTTACCATTTTCAGAATGTTCTATGTGGTAAGGTCTCACTAGGGTTTTATTGCTGACAGCTGTTGGGTTTATTTACTCATATTACAGCTCCAAAGCCTTGTGTCATTGCATCAGAGGTCATAAGCGAATGAAATGTATAGAGTTGGGCCTTGTTTGGGGTGCTACATATTTTTACAGACTCTTAACCTGCTACGTCCATGCACATTTGTTATTTAAATTCTGCTTTGTTGGTCCTGGCTTTTTACATGCTTTTTCATGGGCCTTTTAACTAAGGGGAATATTATTCTGTTTTTATTTTAAACAAAAGTCTACATGATAAATGTGGCTATTTAGTAGAGTATAGTTCTTTACAAAGACCCCCTCATATATCTGTGTTTTGCTAATTGTGAGAACTACCATGTGGATTTAAGTGTCAAACTTTTTTGTTGAATGCATAATGCATTTGTGCTAATCTCTTCAAACTGTTGACAGTGGCTTGATACCTGTAACAGGACAAGGAGAAAGTCTACTATAAAACATATGTTGAACCTAGTTGAAATAGCCTGATGAATTTGACAAGACCTTGGATATGGTAGTATCTAAATATTGTTAAGTAAAAATGTATTAAGACTGTAAGCTTAGCAGAATGTTTAAGGAGAAAGGGAGCTTCAGTAAAACATCGGTGGAAAAGTTGTTATCTGATTTGTGTTGTCTGGTTACATGTTACCTTAAACAGATAAAATTTGCTATTTAATTATGGGAAATATTCTAATTCCTATTGTTGATTTTTATTGGTCATGTTAAGTCAGTGAACAAGAGCCTATTATTGATAAAACAGGAAGAATTTTTTATGCATGCATCAGGTTGGTGTTAGTGTTTGGTTTGGATGGCTGGTCAATGATTGATAGATTGAAGACAGTGCTGACAAGCTGTGACAGAAGAATGCTCTGGTGCATGGCAGGAGTAACTTGACAAGACAGTATTGGTAGTAAGGAGGTAGCAAACAGATGTGGAGTAGAACCATTGAATCATTGGAAACAATGCTGAAAAGAAGAACTGTGATGGTATTGTGATGTCAGGAGAGATCTGGAGGATCCCCTTGGAAGGATTTTAAACTTAAATGACCAGGAAGGTGACCACCTGAGTGGCCAAAAAAAGGCTGGAGGAAAACTGTTGAGGAGGATACGAGAAGCCTGTGCCAGAGAGGAAGATGTAATGAATAGAGACAGGTGGAAGAGTCTCATGCACCATCGAACCCCATAGCTATGGGGAAAGAAGATGCTAAACAGAGAAAATAAAGTAAGTAAAGTAGTTAGATCAAACCACATGATTTTGTAAATATGAACAACCAGAGAGAAAATTTCAAAATGGTTTGGTAAGACTACTATTGAGCATTGGGATGGGTCACCTGTATTTGATACTTACTTTGATTGTTTTTCTGGAAATATATAATAGTTTTATCATCTTTTCTATGTCAGAAACTCTTTAACTTGATAAATTTATTTTTGATAAATAGTATTTCTCTGACCTACAGCTGACTTTGTTTTGATATAAACATGTTTTTGCAACATTTTACATAACTAAATCTTCCTTTAGGGATACTAAATTGTTTGACATTTTTGCCCAGTAAGATTTTTTTGAAGTTTAGTGTTTTAAAATAAGAACAAGCTTTTTTTTTAGTGACTTGCAAAACTGACTTGACCATTCATTTAGTGACCTAAATATTGTTATAAGAGCTTCATAATTCTTTTTTCCTAATACCCAAAGAGAAAGTGCATTATTTCTTTAAATTGCTTATTTTAATGACAGATTGGAACACTAATGGAAATCTCTGTGAATAGGGGCAGTGACCAATGCTCTCTTGCATGTGAAACTTTGTGTAATGAAAAAGTGAGCAGTGAGAGGCATTCCCTAATCCAATGGCCATTATGAAGGGACTTTTGGTAGCAATTTTGTATTTATCAAAATTTTAAGTTACTTTTTGTTTTCTATTTGTGAATGGCAGTTGTTGGCATGTTACTTTTATCCATGCTATGTTATAAACAAAATAGACTGAGTGGTAGAGTCAACACCTTACCATGCAAGAGGCCCCAGCCATACCCATGCAAGTGCTATACCAAAATTCATTTAAGAACTATTAACAACTGGCATTCTTTCGAGTTTGAACATATTTTGAAATAGCGCTCAAAATGTACAAAGCAAAAATAAGATAAGAAAAATGTATACCTTGCTGAATAGTAGTGACTCAGTTTTTCTTAGGGTGAAAGGAAAAGACATGGTAAGCATTGCTACATGTGATGTAATAGGATGTAGTAAACAAGGTTAAATAGTAAACTGTTTTTATTAAAATATGACTATACTTATTTATCTTCTGTATTGATATAAATGGAACTGGATTTGAAACTAAGTGATGCATGATATTTTCATCTCTGTCTTACATGGTTTTATCATTTCTGTATTTTTTTTACTTTACTGCTATCTAGCCAACATTGTCAAGACATGCTTTAGCTTGCAATATCTTGCAATATCTTAAGTACTTTTAATGGTATCCATGGTGTGTTTAAATATACTGTCATATCCTGTCACAGGATACAGACTATTACTGTTATAGGATCCAATTAATTTTGAAATAAAATGTATATAAAAAGTATTTTTCATAGATGTAGGTTTTTTCTTTTACCTTTTTTTAAAGACTTATTTTTCAAATTAAGATTATAAACTTGAGATCAAATATAGTTTTTGATACCTCAAGTTCTCTAATAAGTTTTGTTTCAGACATATATGATATGTTTTAAAAAGGCTACTGAAAAATAGGATGACTTTGTGTCCAATTTTTTCCAGATAAAGTCTGGCAAGAATTTACTTCTTACAAGATATAAATTTTCTCATCTTTATTTTCTTTTATTAAGTTTTTTGTTTGGTCCATTGGTGCAAAAATGATTCATTATATATGACGAGTCTTCCTTTTTAAACACTATATATTAGCAGAAGTTTGGATTGGTTATAATAGAATTGACCAGCATAGCAGTATTCAGGAAATAGTATATATATAATCTGTATTATTATATAGAATTAAAATGTTTTGGGGGGTTTAAAAATTATGATTCTCTTATTGTATCACATTTTTTGGCCATTCATAAAAAGTTATTTTTTTTCAGTCAAAATTACTGTAATTAATTAAAACTATTTCAGCTCAATGAACACTAACTTTTGCGAATATGTGAACTAACTTACTTTTTTTATTTTCTCCGTTTTGCATATTTGTGCTTGCCATCCATCTTCTGTCCTGGACATCCTCCTCTCAATGTAAAGGTTGATGTTAAACTTTGAATGGTAATTATGGTTATGACAATATTGAAATTGTAATGCAAGAGTCATCATAATGCAAAAATTATATAAAAATCTACAAAAAGTCCAAATAAGGCTGTAGGTCATTTTAGATGTAAAGTTTTATCACCATATCATTAAGCTGTCAGACATTTTCATCAAGAAAACAATGTCTGGAAGATGGGTTATGAGAAGATGATAAATTCCTTATAAATTTGACCCAAAGGTCATTAAATCATTCCCACTTGCAAGACCCCTTAATGTCATTAGCAGTTTATTGAACCCTGCACTTTGGTGTGCTGTGTTTTAACCTCATTGGGCTTGTGGCTAACTGTGGTGCTTTACCATTTACATAGACAACAAACTTTTTTTACTATTGATACTTAGGTATAGGTAAAGATATTTAATTCTTACTAGATACTTGTTAATATTATTTTTACTTCAACACATAAATCTTAAAAGTTGATGCATATGTTACGTGAACTAGATAGAGGATTTGTTATGAAGGCGAAATAGAAGAGTTGTTTTTAGGCTTGATTGTAATTTTGCAGATTTAAATTAAATAAATTTAGATGAAATAGTTGTCCATCACAAACTGCCCATAAATTGTTTTTACATTGGGTGGTAATTTTGACATTTTTAAAAGAGTTTGACTTCTCATTGCTTGGAAGCATTCACATCGTTATTGTGTTGTGATTGGAACTCAAAAGTACTACTTGTTGGAAAACATGGCCTTCACATGGTACGTACGTACACACACACACACACACACACACACACACACACACACATACAAACACACACACACACACATATATATATATATTGTCAGATTTAAAATTTATATTTATTTAATTTTTAACAGATTTCAATTATTTCTTTGTAATAAATTATATTCGTTAAGTCAACTGAAAAATACCAAGGAAGCAAAGGTTACAAATAAGTTTTACAGAAAGCAGAGGTTCCCGACATGGTGGTGATAAAAGGCAGTATTTATTAAATATAGTATAATAAAAATAAATTATATATTATAATTGTTTATCTATTATTAACACAATTTTCAACCAAAGCATGGAAAAGTGGTTACGAAGTTGCATCGCCATAAAATTACGTTTGTTTGTTTGTTGTTGTTGTTTTTGTTTTGTTAACGTCATTTCTCCCCAGCAATTTATGCTCAGACGGTGCCCTTCAGAGAGANACACACACACACACACATATATATATATATTGTCAGATTTAAAATTTATATTTATTTAATTTTTAACAGATTTCAATTATTTCTTTGTAATAAATTATATTCGTTAAGTCAACTGAAAAATACCAAGGAAGCAAAGGTTACAAATAAGTTTTACAGAAAACAGAGGTTCCCGACATGGTGGTGATAAAAGGCAGTATTTATTAAATATAGTATAATAAAAATAAATTATATATTATAATTGTTTATCTATTATTAACACAATTTTCAACCAAAGCATGGAAAAGTGGTTACGAAGTTGCATCGCCATAAAATTACGTTTGTTTGTTTGTTGTTGTTGTTTTTGTTTTGTTAACGTCATTTCTCCCCAGCAATTTATGCTCAGACGGTGCCCTTCAGAGAGACTTTGTTTTGGCAGTGAGGAATTTTTTGAGCCGGATGCCCTTCCTGACGCCAACCAATGGGTTTTTTTTTTGTGTAGTTACAAATTCTACTCGAGTCGATCCCAGAACCCCTTGGTTACTTTATCACTGCACTGAGCAGGAAGTCACGACAATAACTCCATAACAATTACAAGATACATGATTATTATTCTTTGAGTCGTTGGAATCATACTATTAATTGGTAGGCCAGGAATAGTGTTGCATTAAATTATTAATGAAAGCCAAAATTCATAATTGGAAGGAAACCTTATACAGATAAGTCAACTATTAAAAAAATATATACTTTTTCTCCATCTACTTCCTCCTCATCTTATTAATATTATTTATTCTTACTCTTATTTGTTTCAAATTGTAAAAATTTTAGTAACTTGAAGGATAGTTTTTATGTCCAAAAATATATACACTTATTGAGATATAGAAGTGACCCCCTATTTCTTTCACTAAAAAGGTATCGTGTCAGGTGTGTATCAGGGTCAATGCTTTGCAACTAGGTTTTGAAAAAAAAGAAGTAGCGTTTCCCCCCTTCTTTAAATGATGTAATAAATATTTGATGAGGAACACGAAGAAGCAAAGTGAGAATTATAAATTTTTACTGTCTGATCATTGAAAAGCAATAGGACTGCGGTTTCGATATGAGTATGAGTATTCAATATTTTGTATGGTTGTGAACAATGCTCTTACTCCAGATAAGAGACAGCAGACCATGAAAAACAGTCATCTGGCATATGCATAGATAAACAAAAGAAAAGTATAAAAGTATTAAGACTTTTGCCAAGAGGATGAATAAAGTTTTAATCACGAGTCTTAATATTGCAGCTACATAGGATGAGTTTTTTTGTCATAAGGACTTTGAGGTTTAGAAAAACTAACAATAGAGGTTTTTTATGGGTGTAAAGTTATAAATTTTGTGCTATTGAGGAATTTTCGTTTGTTGATCCTGGCATGAATACTTGTTTGCAAGTCTTTGCTGCAACCCAGACAATGCATGAACCGCGTGTTTTCTTAAGTCCTTTATATTCGGTTGGGCACGTGTGACGCATACTGCAATTAAAATGGAGGTAGAGATTCAAGTTCATTGGACATTGGTAAACATTGTGTATATTTGGATCGTATTCATTTGAAGGTTAAATGTAAATTTTTTTCAAACTGACTTTTGTGCGTTCAATTCTAACGGCCTTTTTGGGAACACAGTTTAGAGTTTTTATGAAAAATGGATAAGTTTACAGTAGACTGGTATCTTTTGCGTCTCCACAGAATTCTTAACACCAGTTCCGATGTTCAATCAAAAAGTTTACTAAATGTCGGAAATCATTAGATTGTTTTGCATCAGTAAAAATGTGATGATCAATAATTTAGCAAGAGGCAATTTTCAGTAGAAACAGCAAAGTTGCGATCCGGTTTGGATCAATGCGTTGGCCAACTGAAAGGCTTGTGTCGTTATATACTTTGTTTTAATGGGAACCTTCTATTGAAATTCGAAGAGCACAGTTGGTGGTCATTTAGAAAAAAAGACTCGGTTGTTTCCAAACACAAAATCTCGATGGCTACCCCCGTGCTTACAGCATTAATAGCATCGACCAATAGCACTGAACTAGTGTCACTGTTACCGCAAGTTGAAATGAATCCTCACAAATAATTTACGAGACAGTTTTAGAAAGACGCCACTTCCCAACACCCGCAGGTCAATGAGTTCGGTTTGGTCAATTCGATGTTCCCATTAATATTTAGAAATTTGGGGATTGGTTTTATATGGAGCAAGTTGGTCGACGTAAGAATATATTACATGCTTGCTTACCCGAGAAACCGGTGCGAAAGACCAAATTGCATTAAGACAAAAGTCAGCCAGTATGTTAATTGGTTCTAGCCCGGCTAAAACACTAAATAAATTATATACCTCTTTTCAATAAGCAACCATTGTTGGTTCAGAAAATAATTTATACAATTTAAAAGGCTCGTTGAACAAACTGTAAGTAACTACACATAAACACAACGCAAGGTATTTGAACCTTTTTTGGTTTAAACCACAGAATTCATTATCTTAAATGGTAAATGTGAATTTCCTGAATTCGAATTGAGTATAGTCACCGAGTTAGTTGACTAGTAAATTCTTTTGAAAAAGTTTGCTTGTCAGTCTATCAGTTTATTAAAATGTTAAAAAAGCTGTACTAGAGAGTTATGCTACCTGTCTTGCCGCGTGTTGAGCAACTCCTAAGCAACTTTAAAGGCTGGTACACCCACAAGTTGTTTCTTTGAAAAAGTGTGTACCACTCTTGGGTGCTTTGATGGCTTTGAACAAAAAACTTGGTACGCAGTCAAATGTAATGCTTTTGAGTATATAGGACTCGGTATTTTTTTAAAGTTACTCTGACTAGGCCATTTTGAATAAATACAAGAAAAATATAAAGTTAAAAGTTGGAGGAAGCGAATGGCATAATATTTAGCTACCACGAAATGCAAATTGTGGCTATATGGGAAAGAGATATATTACTATCTCTAATAACTCTTTAAAAACACTGCCGCAAGGAACAACTTCCGAAAAAGCAAGTTTTATCCTCTGAACTGTGAATCGGTAAGCTGCTAGCCAAACGGTATTATGATAAACCCCCATTCAATTACAATGAAAAGGCATGGTTATAGTAAATTTCAAGAGACTATCTTTCTAACTGCTTTTATTGTTGCAAAGTGCGTACGTGTTACTTTAAGAGCTTGAGTGTTTTAGAGACATACACTTAATGAGCAGCTGCGCTTAAAAAAAGGTTTGGTAAACCGAATGGCACATACAAAGCAGCCATCGACTTTACGCAGATTGGGGAAGGCTGGATACTAATGATAATTATGATTTTTATTCTGATTATTAATAAAAATGACTCAAAGGTTTTTTCGCAGATGGATATTTTTCTTTATGACGAATGAAAACTAGTTCTTTAGAATATCAAAGGAAAAGGCTTAGCGAATAAGCTTTGATGTTTACAAGAGAACAGCCTGAGGAGCCGTGGCTTAATGGTTAGTGCAACTGCACTGTAACCAAGAGATTCCGGGTTCGATTTTTCGAGCAGGCGACTTTGGAACTTCACAAAAAAAGGAAAAGCCATTGGTTGGCGTCTGGGAGGGCATCCGGCCAAAAATTCCTTCCTCACTTGCAAATCTAAGTCTCAATGAAGGGCACCGTCTCAATCGTAGTTACTGGGGGAAATGACGTTAAAAAGCCTCAAAAAGCAACCCCATAACAGACTGCTAGATAGCTTCAATGAATATTATAGCTCCGAATAACTTGAAATATTTTTGCCATTTTGTTTAGGAATTGGGATTACCTTTGCAGATGATATCCAGATTACTCTGATATTTCTTACTGTAGCCTACTTTCTTTTCGTTTTGCTTCACCATTGGAAATATATAAGGATCCAACTTCTCCGAGACTTAAAGACTGCTCTTCAAAATAACCCTGGCTAGACGATCATCCACGATCATCCTTTCTTTTACATTTTTCTCGGAGGCAATTCACTTCAACTTCTTCTAATATCTAATCTAATATTTGGTGAATGTGTATATCTTTGGGTTATGTACTTTTTTACAATTATAATAATAATAATTGTTGCTTACTGTTGTTTGTTTGTTGCTGTTATGAAATTTAATAATTATTCCTAAAAAAAATTTCTTGGACTTAAATAAATTTCATGTAAAGTTGTTGGGACCCAGCCGGATTCCTACAGCCAAAAGTAGGTTTGGCACTTTGTACCTTTGAAGTGACATTGTATTGTTTTTATTATTTTTATCGAGTGGTTACACACCATCTAGTGATGAATGGGTGAAAAACCCAAATTCAGCGCCCAGCAACAAGCCAGGAAAGTTGAATGCAAGCACGTGTACTGTAGTCACAAGAGTGAGATAAAATAGAAAACCAAATTAAACCAATATTTTTATTATTGATTATTATTACAGTATAAAATAAATAACACAGCACAGTAGTAGCTAGTTTGTCTTTCTACGATCGACCTAGTTCCTCTAGGTTGCGATGGATAGCATCTCTCTTATGGTGTTGGCCGAACACAACAGTGCCGTCTGCTGAGTCAGTCAAAATTTCTTCGTGTCGACTCCAAGTAGAGCAATCTATTCCTTAATTCTGTACTTGGCTCCTAGAGCTCCAATCACAATGGTGATCACTTTGGTAGATGTCTTCCACATGCGGTTATCCCCAATGCCAGATACTGGTATTTCTCAATCTTCTCGGATTCTTTCTCTTTGACCCGAAAATCCTCAGGGACAGCGATGTCTATGATTATTACTGCTTCTTCTTCTTCTTCTTCTTCTTCTTCTTCTTCTTCTTCTTCTTCTTCTTATTATTATTATTATTATTATTATTATTATTATTATTATTCTTATTCTTATTCTTATTATTATTATTATTATTATTATTAGCTGTCAATGCTTGTATTATATATAATTGTCGAGTTACAGATTGGTCTTCATCGGAGCAGGAGGCGGTTCTGTTGCCTGTGTAATTTCGAGGGCTTCCAGCAATGTTGGTCACCCTTATCTTGTTGTGAAGCTCAAGGCATATGTTTTTGGGGGTATATTTGGTATAGCCTAGGCCTATTTCGATCCTTTTGGTATTCGTACTATTAAGGTTGTACCAGATGGCATGCAGCTTCCCTTGATAGTTCGTTCTGGTGCTTCCTNTGTATTATATATAATTGTCGAGTTACAGATTGGTCTTCATCGGAGCAGGAGGCGGTTCTGTTGCCTGTGTAATTTCGAGGGCTTCCAGCAATGTTGGTCACCCTTATCTTGTTGTGAAGCTCAAGGCATATGTTTTTGGGGGTATATTTGGTATAGCCTAGGCCTATTTCGATCCTTTTGGTATTCGTACTATTAAGGTTGTACCAGATGGCATGCAGCTTCACTAGATAGTCAGTTCTGGTGCTTCCTAGGATTCTGTCTTCGGCTCGGGTGTATTTCTACCATTCATAAATGATCTCCTGCTATTAATGGTAATGTGTGTGTATGTTAACTATTACTCTCTGTTTTAGCTTTAGGAATATGTAATAGTAGAGAAGAAATCTAGAATCGGTCTGCTTGATGACTAGTGGTTTACTAGTGTTCCCAGTTCCCGAAAAGGTGACATGTTGTAGGTGTTATATGCAACGGAATAACCTTAGCTTTGCAGTCAAGCGGCTCGCTCGCCGGTGTCGAAGGTGCAATTTCGACCATTCGCCAGTCTCGTTCGTGTAAAGTTATAAAATAATTTAATAACAGTGATAATAATAGTCCTTTGAAAGTAGTTTTTAAGTAAAATAACTGAATTAGTGTGTATCCGATACTGCGTGCAATGCAATTCAGATAACTACCATTATAGTCTTAACAAAAGAATGATTTTGAGTTGTATTTATGTAATGGAACAAAATTTTGAGAGCTATTTCAGGCCCAGCATAAAATCCCAGGAAACCAATGAAAAGGTAATCATGGCAAAATTGCGAAAATGGCGAAGTGAACATGACTCGTGCACCAATTGGTGGAATTATCTTTTTCAATTTTAAGCGTTTTTAGGTCTGTACTTTTCCCATCAGTAGGATTTAATAGGTTGGTTGACCGAGCTTGCTTTAATTTTAAAGCAAAAATATTAATGACTGAAGTCTTGTTTCATTCTAGGACAGAAAATTATCCAAGGCTGACAGAGGGCGGTTTAAAGAGGAATCTGAGATGTTAAAAACATTACAACATCCCAATATAGTCAAGTTTCATGACTATTGGGAGACGATCACTATGTTGAAAGCTGGTGCAAAGGAACGGAAACTAATTCTAGTTACAGAACTCATGACATCCGGAACACTTAAGACGTAAGTGGTTATTGGATTTCATAAACTGCCTTAAACTACCAACTAATAAGATAAAATGATCATATTGTTTTTCAAGTTTAAATGTGTTTTTTTAATAGCTTGATCAAGGGTAGATTTAAGACAGGGAAGTTGAAATAAAGTTTAGTTTATTTGTGAAGAATACAGCTCATAAAGATGTAGTCACATGTATGACTTAAAGTTGTCAGGTGTGTTAGATTAGATGGTACTTTCAGAGTTAACTACTAGTAAATATTTAAAGACACAAACAAAAATTAACGAATACGAGAGTTGCGACGTAATCATTGATGTTCGGATTCCTTTTGAAAATTTAAATTTTTAAATTATCTGGACGTAACTGTTGTGCTAAACCAATATATTCTCAACATAATTACAGTCCAGGTAGCTCGAGTTAAGTTTTTAGCTTGTTTTTATTTTCTTTGGTAACATATGGCATTCGACGAAGCAGATGCTCAGTAGAATGGCGTTGTCATTGCAGAATTGTACTTTTGCCCGCGTCACCTGGGTCATGAATATTTTGTCTTAGTTGGCTTGGTTGGATATCGGATTAAGAAGCCGTATGTTATGAGCCATCACAACAGAACATATATCGATTTTGTTTTTGTTGGTTTTTAAGTTGAATCAAAGATACCGTTTGTCTATAAAGCAGAAATAGTAATCCGTCTAAGTAAGCGACTTACAATATATTCTTCTGCAAATATATTCTTACCAACTGTCTTATAAGCACAAACCATTTTAACTGTCGCGGCACAGGCAAGATGTACCCTTAAATTTATTCTGAAAGCCCTTGATCAGCAGCATCTACTTTATTTGACGATGAAAAGGGTAATGAAAAAATGCTCATTATGCTAATAAAATTTAACATTGCTGGATAGTCATCAGTGAGAAGTAATTCAGCCGAGTTTGTAGTTCTTATTTCCTTATCGCGAAGGCCTCATAAAAGAGATCGAGACTGTCAAGCTTTTCTTATTTAAAAGGTCCGTCTTAAGTCACAAAGTTGTATTATATTGTTTTATGACGCGACGAAACGATGCAGTTGAAATGGCTTTGAATGACAGGCTCATGATAATGTTTATTCGTGTCTTTGCTTATGCAGCCCAGTGTACAACGAGCAAAAGAAGAAAACGCAAAGGAAGTAGACAAGAACACGAGAGGGTGTTAAGGGCTCCTGATTAGTCGTATTTTACTTGGTACACGAAAAGAAATACCCTATCTTTTAAGATTCGGCCCAGTTGCTGGTGAAAAAGCGTGACTTGCTATCGTGCGGCCCCTACTTGCTAAACCGTGTCTTTGATGCTCAGACCTAAGGGTCCGCGCTGGTTTTGAAACAGGCTAATATTTACCCTCTTTTGTTAGAAACGAGTATAGTAATTCTATTTTTCTGGGATGATTTCATATGGTTTTTTAACACTTAAATAATACTAATAATGCCAGCACATCATTGCTTCAATGTTATACATGCATGTTTTTTTCATTCCCTCCAATTTATTTAATGGAGTTTGTAACACCAACCAATATAGAGGTCTGGGTATAAACATTGCAGAAACTATGACACAATGTGCTTTGGTATTCATGGTGTAATTAAAATAACGTAGAAGTAGTGTGTGTGTTTTTTTATTGGAGTGTTGCACATCTAAGTTGTTTCGCTACTATAATTTTGCCCATTCAAAATATGTTTCGTTTTGTAATGGTTAGTGAGTACTTGGCCAGTGCAAGGTCAGTGCAAGGAATTATTTCCTCTGAAATGACTTCAACAAGAGCCGCTTATAACCACATTTTTCTAGAAGCTGTTTGCAAAATAATCGTTGAGGTTTTTTCCTTTTGACACCGGCTTATTTTTTAGAACTTACGCTCGAGTACAAAAATTGTAAGTTGTAATGCAGAAGTTTTTTTCGATATTCATCCTGGTCCCAACGGGGTGTAGCTGTTGATCCGTATATTATATGGCCATGAGAGGCAAAACGTATTAGAAAGCGGACTTTTGTATTTCCTCTATTATCAAAATGTCATATGGTTCAGATGTATTGCATTTGCGGTAATCACGTTCCATAGTACTCGCTCCATATTGTAGCAGGCTTTGTGAACTAGAACCTTTTACAGTGTTGACATATTGAATAGTCGCTCACAGAAACCCAAACGTTTATCGTATAGGTCTAATGGTTACAACAGAGCAGTACCATAGGGAGAATAAATGCGACCGCAAAAAGGTATTAAAACAGTATCGTATTGCATAGGTTTTGAACTTGGAAGCCTGAAAAATATGAAGGACAAAATTTCAATCTGCCAAGTAATTTTCAAGAAATCATTTTTTGAAATAGACCCCTTATTTTTGTAATGTCTTGTTTTGCTTTGTATACGGTAGCATGTCGGATATGGGAATTTCCAGTGACGGATTCTATAGTACTGACCAACGAGTGGTTTTTAACCCCATCCCTAAATGGAACGTGGTAGTAGGTGGATTATTGGTATCAGAATGGAAGACATTTGTAACAATTGTAAATTTCAAGTGGAAATCTTTTTGTATGGCTGAAGCTCATCTGGATCAGGTCTCAAATCCCGTATAAAAATATAAAAAAAGGTTTACCCCCTTGGCACTGGCAAACAAATGCCAAAACAAAAAATCATAATTTGATGTTGTTGAAATGTATTTTTATGTATATAAAGGTTAAACAACAGAGTTCAAAAAACACCAATTTAAGAAAAATTATCTTGCATTGGTCAAGAAACCAAGAATATCATCACATGAGGTAGTTTTGAGCATGAAATATTGGCAACGTGAAGTTCAAACTCATGCCACACTCAACACACTCCAAGAGCAAGGTAGGTATACCATAGATCAATGGAAGTTATTTAAGGGAAAGTAGGCTAGTTCTTTACCGACGATACTTTAAGAACTTTTAATCCCTTCTCATACTTGAGTTGGCTCGTTTCTTAATGAACGGTGGATAATCACTGAGCACTGATTTTAAACACGTCTCATTTTACGTAACGGACAACAATCGGTCAGGAAAAACACAGGCTGATTTTTAAGGCTTGTATTTGTTATTTCGCCCCCCAGATACTTGAAAAGGTTTAGAGTTGTAAAGGAAAAGATTTTGAAGAATTGGTGCCGTCAAATCTTACGAGGTTTGAATTTTTTGCACACACGTCAACCACCAGTTATTCACCGAGACCTAAAGTGCGACAATATTTTCATCAATGGAACAACAGGGCTGATTAAAATCGGTGATTTGGGGCTTGCAACTTTTAAAAGGGCTTCATTTGCGAAAAGTGTGATAGGTAAGTTGAACAGTGTAATTTTCCCATTCGATTGATGTTTAGCTGTTTTTGTCACGTGTTTTATCAAATACATTAGGATGAAAATGCTTGCCCCTATATATAAGTATGATAGTAGAATATTACTATTAATAATATTAATGGAAGCTTTTTATTTTTCATCCTAACACATAAAATTACAAACCTCACTAATCAAGGTAGTTTTCATTGGGTTGCCTACTTAATAAAATTAAATACTTTACTAACAAAATTACAAAAACGATAATATTTCCGGGTTTGCCTTTGGTTGCTTTCTACGACAAAATATGTAGTATGTAGTCAGAATGATTATATTGGAATGTTTGGTTTTTAAAGCGTAGGATACTAGAACCGTAGGATACTAGAACCGTAGGATACTAGAACCGTAGGATACCAGAACCGTAGGATAATACAAGATTTATCGAATACACCCAAAGAGGTAATGGAAAGATTTTTAAATCTGACTTTTGAAAAGCTGGCACATTAATCACGAATCAAAGAACGACATATTTTAAATTTGTGCAAAGCATTTTTATCCAGGTTTGTTTCGTACCCCACCGTCAGCTCAAGTATGTATAACTGTTTTTGTGGAGTGACTGAGAGCANCTTGCCCCTATATATAAGTATGATAGTAGAATATTACTATTAATAATATTAATGGAAGCTTTTTATTTTTCATCCTAACACATAAAATTACAAACCTCACTAATCAAGGTAGTTTTCATTGGGTTGCCTACTTAATAAAATTAAATACTTTACTAACAAAATTACAAAAACGATAATATTTCCGGGTTTGCCTTTGGTTGCTTTCTACGACAAAATATGTAGTATGTAGTCAGAATGATTATATTGGAATGTTTGGTTTTTAAAGCGTAGGATACTAGAACCGTAGGATACTAGAACCGTAGGATAATACAAGATTTATCGAATACACCCAAAGAGGTAATGGAAAGATTTTTAAATCTGACTTTTGAAAAGCTGGCACATTAATCACGAATCAAAGAACGACATATTTTAAATTTGTGCAAAGCATTTTTATCCAGGTTTGTTTCGTACCCCACCGTCAGCTCAAGTATGTATAACTGTTTTTGTGGAGTGACTGAGAGCAAGTGAGGTCATAAGGCATCTCCAGTTACAATACATGGCGATAAGAGTCCATAGATATCAGCGTATATGGTACAGGCTTAAAGAGATTTGAGAGCTCCTGCTAAAAACTAATGCTGAGTTTTGTCGCCGAGAAAAACGACCATTTTAAGGTACGTTTTGTAGCTGGCAACAACATGAAGGGTTTCTGATTAGAAGCAGTAAGAGTAAGAAGAAGGTAGATTGTGGTTCCATTAGGGAACATTTTCACTAGTTGCATTGGTCTTATTCAAATAACGAATGTTAAGATTGAAGGTATTTTTTGACAATTTACTTTGAACTTCAGACCAAAACTTGTTGTATTTTGAAGTGGCGTTGTCAAACAGAAATGAGAGAATGGTACCTAGTAAAATGGCTTTGTAAATTCTCCTTTTGTTCTGTCTGCGTGAGTTATTTTGTTTTTTACACATCGTATTGTATATTGGTACTATTACTTGTGTTTTTCCATAATGATCGGATATTATCATTGTGTGACAACTTCAGAGCGTTACGGGTGACAGTTTGACACCGCAGAAGTTTTGTGGTAGCTAGTGAAATATCAACAATTACTTTTTGAACTGCGAGATAGAAGGCAAAGTTTTCAGGTAAAAGTTACACCAGTAGAGATTGGATGTTATGACGGTTGAATGAAGGAATTAAAACCCGCGATAAAAGAACTGTTTGACGGGAAAGCCATAGATAAAGTTGCGAACGGGATGTAAAATACAGTGTTAAGGGAAAGCGAAGCGACCATTAGAAGAGTTATGTTTGAACTGATTGGATCAATGATGTTTAAAATTAGCTACCAAAACGTGTTCTCAAAAGCATTTCTCAAATTGTGCTTAACAATGAATTGAATTAGTATAGTCGGAGGAAAGACCCTGACCGTGAATATATAACCACTATTTATTGCAAAATACGAGTGCTGTATAGCTGTGGTTAGGAAAGGTAATAATGATAATAAATATTTTCATTCAGTTTCTGTATCAGCACTGCTCTTATTCCTAAGTCAAGAAAATTATTTATATTTCATAAATCAGAAAGAGATAATTGCAAACGTCAATATCTGACAAGGCGCTTGGGAAAAAGGAACTTTTTAAACATTAAAAATTGCAATTTTTGTAAGCTGTATCATTTATGGTTGATTTCTGCAGCTGTTTTGTAAATTGAGATCCCCCGGTTTAGTTCACACTGGCTAAGAACTTGTTAGCCCCATCACGGCATCCTGTCAACCATTTTTGTTTCCGGATTTCATTATCGCTAAATTTCTGTATAAAATCAGATCAGATAAAAGTTGTAGCCTACTATTTGTACTCGGTTCTGATTTGCACTTCATTGCCATATTTCTTCATTCCGTTGTAGAGCATTTTCATTTCTGTTTGTAGAGGTGTTGTTCGTCCGTTTTTTTTCTTCGAATGCTTGTTGCTAGGTATTTTGGTACCCCTCTCGGAACTCCCCAAGCACTGGTCACAGTAACCAGGCCAGAGATAACATTGTGTTGCAGGTGTTTGTAGTTATATTAATCCCGTTGACAGACAATGTTGCCCAAGTTATTTTTCACCCAAGCGCGTTAAACGTGCTCTTGTTGAATGCGGGCGACAATTATTTTAGCATGCATAGTGATCACGTTTAAACCTGCGTAAAAGCGTTAAAGCACTGTGAAAGATTATAAGAAATTGAGAAATGACCCGAACCATTAAAACAGAAGACATAATTAAGGGGTTATTCCAGACAGAATTAAGGGGTGAGTCCAGGCAGAGTTTAAAGGAATGCTTTATTATGTAAGATATTTTGGCCTAGATGGATTGAGAACCCTGCTTGTTGTGTGTTTTAAGAGTGTGGGGAAGTATGGTAAAGAAAGAGAGTCGAGAAGGAGACGAGGAAGTAACACTACATAACAGGGATCAAGTCTGTGATGCACAGCCAAAATATTCTGCATTTCTAAGTTGAAACAACCAATATATTTGTCGCTGACATAAAAGACCTTAACTGGGGCCTGTTTGAAATTTCTCTCAAAAGAATTAATATGTGTTGATTAAATAGGTTTTAGGGATTAGGGGTTTTAGGAATACATGTGTTTTTGAAATGCAAATTGTGGGTCGCTTGTGACATTTCTCGCAGTTGTGCACCCTTCTTTTTGTCGTCTTAATCATCATTGGCTACCTTACCCACTTTATATTCTCGTCACGATCTCACCCTGTTTCTGTTCCAGTCGAACATTTAAATTACCATCATATTTTTGGTATTCTTCAACATTCAGGTACACCGGAATTCATGGCACCGGAAATGTATGAAGAAAGATACGATGAATCAGTGGATGTGTATGCTTTTGGGATGTGTATGTTGGAAATGGCAACCGGTGAATATCCTTACATGGAATGCCAAAACCCGGCTCAAATTTACAGGAGGGTGACAAGTGTAAGTAAGCTTATATTTCGCAAAAGAAAGCTTGTTGCCTCCCATTAGTATGGCAGGAAGAAAACTCCCACCACTGAATAGTGTTTACGGAGCTTAGCTCCTTTAGACTAATACGGCCGAAATGATGGGGGTGATTTGGATTAAGATACCATTTCCATAGTTCCTTGGGGATTTTTTAAATTAAGGGTACATAATTTTAAAAGTTCGACGGTACTCCCTTACTCGCAGCCACGGCAAGTATGCAGTAAACTGGGAAACTGATAGGCAGTATTAAATACCGCTGAAAAATGTCGTGAAACAAGATCTAGTTTGTAGCCTTGTTGTTATTACTGCGAGCTACCTTGCACAGTAGCACTTTTATCTATAGAAACATATACTGCCATGCAAGAAGGATTTATTGTAACAGAAGTTGTGCTGGGGTTGACTCTACATAAGTGCCACACGGTTCACCCATACACAAAAACAAATTATGGTGTAATAATAGAAGAGGCAAGACTGGCTGTCCAGCTTTCCTCGTTTATTTTTTTGGTCCGAGTTTTATTATGGGAAACCATAGAACGATTAAGGAGCAATAGAGTTGTCGTATCACCGAGTAAGCAAGCAACGACCTTGTTATTGTCTCAGGTGGCCCGTATGTATTTTGACATAAAAGTCAAAAGAACTCGCCATTAAAGCCGTTGCGTTGAACATTTCCCAAACCACCCAATTATAATTTTTTTAAGACCATTGTATCGAGGTCATTTTTTCCTTTAAATGTCACATGTAGTTATTTAGAGTGTTAATGAAGCATATATTGCTTATTGTAGTTGACGGGATGTTGTACTTTATGTGGTGACATTAACCTGAGTTGTTATGGCAATATGTATAAGAAAGAATTTTTCTGGATAGCCTGGGAGCTTGTCAGAGCTGTAATATCCACAGCTTTCTTTTGTGAAGGCAACAAAAAAAAGCTACTGGAGTGATTTCAATGATAACTTTAATGTTGGTTGGAGCTTCATAACTTGGTTGTTGAATGAGATTGGTCCTGCTAGGAATAAGTAAAGTTCATTTTTAAGACAAGTGTATGCCCCTGGTGTGGTTGTGTGTTGATGACCCAGAATTTTAAGGTCGTTGTCAACTTTAAAAGTTTAATGTCAGCACAAAATACCTCCCATTAATATTGTAACCCCAGTCTCTGCAAGGAGCTAAGACTTCCATTACTTTTGTCATGTGGTCATTTTGATCAAAGAAATATATTCTACTGCTCAACAGTTCAAATTACACAAATAGCGACCCCTTCATGGAAACAAGAAAGTTGTTAAGAGAGTTTAGTATGTAGAATATACTTGATTGACCACAACGCTCCTGTCTATGAAATTTGATTTCAAGCGGGCAAGCAAATACATGAATGAGATGCTAACTTACACTCACCGGAATTCAGATTCCTAGTCCCAGCAGCTCCTGTTGGTACTTGAAAACTGTACCCCTATGATAACGAGTTGTGTTCTTAGTGCGTGTACTCGCTTGCCCGCGCGTACTTAAATTTCAGGTTGGAACTCTGGTCTAGCGGTTTGGTTGGCAGCATGGTTTCTGTACGACAGGTTTTGATACGACAGAAACGCAAAATACGAGCAGGGTTTCAGTTATAAATATTTGCCAGTTATTCTGTGTTGGCACTGACTTTTTTTTATGGGGTGCAAACAAATTAGCGTAAAGCCTCTTTCAACTTATAGGGAATAAAGCCAGAATCTTTTAACAAGGTGATGTCTTCTTTGGTTCGAGACGTTATAGAGGGCTGTACAAGAAAAGAAAAAGGAAACAGGCAAGTAACAATTCACAGTTGACCACCCTCAAGTATGCAGGTGGTAATGAACATTCGGAATCACTTGACAATTTTAGGTAGTAGGCCCAGTTAAAGTTGCCACAATGGTGGTATTAATTCTATGCATCAAAACTGGTAGTAGTTATGTGCGAGTAATTGGCTTGCCACCGATGCTTACTCGTCTTTATGCTTTTACGCACCTTCTTTTATTCTAGTAGACCCAGCTTTGCTTTGCCAGTGTCGTTATTCAAGTGTCCGTATACGTTTTGGCAGCAAGGCATGTAATAAAAGTGTAATAAAAGTAATAGGGACGATATTCATTACAGGCAAGAGGTATTTTGTAAAAAATGCAGGGAAAATAATTTTTTCCATTTTGCACAAAACCCTGAGACACTATCTAATTTATTTGCCAGATGTAATACACAAAATCGTCGTGATGCAAAAGGATGAAGTGTATTTGGGAAATCCAGGCAAAAACAAACACCGAGATACAATACAAATTTGTATCTGGAATAGAAATTTATTTTCACACAGGCATTTCTCCGTATTTTGTTTGTACTGAGGGTTGAATTGTTTAAAGGACATTGATATTTCGATTACAATTGTGTGACACATATTTTTCGTGTCAATGACAAACTCATTTTCAGTGGAGCAGCAGAACCCAATAAATTGTAAGCTAAACTGGTAAGTACACATTTCCTAGTCAAATACATGCCCCAGACTCATTTCTTCAGATCACTGTTAAAGATGAAGAACGTAAACAAATTCACTTTTTGGTAAATTCTTTCAATTATTTCAGATCAGTATCTTAGGAACCTTCTCCCTGTGTGCGTCGTAACTTAACTAAAGCAAAGAATGGGTTTTTTTTAGATGAAATACCAGGAAGAAAGAGAGAAAAATTATCAACTTGTGTTCGGATGAGATTTCCGCAATGCCGTATTTGCGTGTAAAGTTTATATTACTACTAACAGAATTTCCTTGGAATAGCCACCTCACACTTAAAATTAACACATGAAAAGCATTTGAGCATAATTATTTTAATTATTTTTTTAATGGCGAGTTTATTGTTTGTAAAGACTTATTGAAGTGGTCATTTTATTAACTTTAAAGGAAAGCAGATTGTAAAAATTAAGAAATTTGAAAGTTTGTTATTCTAGGCAATTCTAGCAAGTCATTGCGCTTGGCCAGACAAAGTTTCGAGATTAGTTCTTTATAGACCTTACCTACAACTTGGCTTTTGTATGATTATGAAGTATCTTCTATATCCTGGACATAACAACCGTATCCATATGGACATCCCTGAAAATGCAGTAACTTTTTTTGCAAGTCAGAAATTTTTTCTTGCTACGTTTTAAGGACATGACGTGCTTGGGTTTGTTTTGAACACAAGGTAGAACGAGCCCATGAATTAAATTGCATGTTGCTTACTTTCGTAACAGGTGGCACTCTGTATTGAGCAGATATTTCCACTGGAGAAATATTTCCATTGGGTCATAAACCTAATTTTCATGTGGACGCCCGGTGGTAAGAGGTGGTGATTTTCAAATATGTTCTGGCATAATCAATAGCTTATTGGACCTGTGTGCTGCTTTGTCGTTTTTGTGTTGTCGGGATCGGGGGAGGGGTTGTTGCTATGAAGCTGACCATTTGTGTTCCTACCTCTTTATTGATGTCTAGGTATACTGTGAAACAGCTACTTGCTCATGCATTCTTTGAAGAAGATACAGGTATTCGAGTCGAAGTTGCCAAGCAGCTCAGTTCGCTAGCCGTGCAAGGGGAATCTGTACCACTTCAGCTCTACTTGGAGGATAACAAACGAAGACGTGACAAGCACAAAGGAGACGAAGCAATCCAGTTTGAGTTCTTTGTGGGTAACGATGAACCTGAGGCCATAGCTGAGGAAATGGTAAGAAAATGGTGTTTAGGTTGTATGCAACTTGGCTGCCATTGTAAATTGTTTATGATCCCATGTGCCATTTTGTAGCAGTTGCAGAGGTGAATTTTATCTGTAATAGGAGAATTTTCCGTAGGTATTATGGTAACAATGCCCTTTACCCCAGATCTTAATATGAATTGTCGTTTTCTTTGCAGAAAGAAAAGGAGAGAGATATCACAAGGTCACTTTTTCTTCCTAAAGGTTAACATTTCGAAATTAAAGTGTATGTTGTGTCCTAATCATTCAGATATTTGTTATAACAGATTATTTTAAAGTAATTGTATTACGGAGCATAATCGCGGCTGTCTGACCCTTTAGACTCCCCATTGTTTTCTATTTAGTATAAAAAACTAGAAGTGTAGTTACTACCCTTCCCTCCTGGCGCTATATTTTGCCATTTCCGACAACCAGGAAAGTAGAATGAGCTAGACAATAAATAATAGATGAAAATAAGTATTAATGGTAGGTGGTTGTGGAAGAAAATAGCCAGTCAAAACACTGGTAACCACACAAGCTCGCCGCCTTAAATTCAGGGTTCTCATTTACATTTTTTGCTCAATTTTCCCCAGCAACGAGAAGACGCTGTGCTGAGTAGGATTTTGCTGACTCCATTGTGTTTGTTACCCAACCGTGTTTTGTTTTCCAAATATTTCTTTTAGCACAGTGCAAGAAAAGCCGCACACAGACGTTTTAGTTGCTGGAAAAGCACACGCACTTACAGTAAACAAAGCCCATTAGCTAACACCCTGTACTATTTTTGCATTTCTAGGTGACTGATAAAGCCTGTTGACACATAAACGTGTGTCTCTTTTTAGGTAAAATCGGGGTTCCTTTATGATGAAGATGCTAAAGGGGTTGCCAAAGCAGTTCGTGGATGTATTGCAAGCTTGCAGCGAGAGCTGAAGGAAATGGCGGAACGAGATAAAGCCGAGGAAACGAAGTCTTATGAAAGTTCAGGAGGGGAACAGACGGAAAGGTCAGTATCAAGGTCAGCATCAAGGTCAACAAGTTTTGTGGAGCCTGTGCACCAGTCAGGAAGCCAACCAGTCGACGCCGCAGAAAGCAAGGTGGAAAATGCTGTTAAAAAAACTGAGACAGGAACTGTTTCCACTACATCCCAAAACCAAGAGGTAATCGCTGTTGATGCTGTAGCGTCATCAATGACAGCAAGAGAAAGTCGACCACAAACTCAGGTACGAGTTATACTTTATATTTTCTTGTCTCCGGTTTGTAATTGAAAATTTTTCTTGCATTATCACGATGGGAATTACTAATGTTTGTTTAGAATTTAATTTTTTGCTGGTCGTAATCTACTTTAAAAGAGTGATGGGGTTATTAAGCCCTACAACTATGCCCCCCCCTCCTTAAAGGTTTGTTCCTCAACGACTTCGATGACTTACTTAATGACATTTTCTGTTGTTCCCCTGGCAGCCGGAATCATCACTGTTCCAGAAGCCAATTGTGTATATTTCTTAGATAACAGGGCCATCTCAAATGCACAGCAGATACCAGGGCAATGTTTTGACTTATAAAGGTCAAGTTCTTAGACACGGTAGTAATTTTAACATTTCGTTTTATTCAGTCGAACAGGGTTTTTTTAGGAGTTGTTCTATATCGTAACAACAACTTTTTTGCTCTGAAGGGCCCAATTACTTGGGAAAATGACGTTAAAAACAATAACAACAACAACCAAAAACCAACGGTCTTTCCCATTTTTTGCAGAAAGACCCAGAATAAATGGTAATATTAATACTCCCGCTTGAAAAGTTTTCTTTGTGTAGGAATCTAGAGCGATCACAGTAGCCAGTTTTAATTACTGGAAAGTCTTCACTGACTAATTCCAGTGGTTCCGATCATGCAGTAATTTGGTTATAAAATAACCCATCACTTTATTTTTGGGCAAACATATCGTTCTTGTAAAGCAGCATGCTTGTATTCGAATGAAGTTAAACCAGGCTTAGCTAGGAAACAACGTTTGTACCATTGTTCCTTTACAGGAGCTTGTGGTATAATGTGTATGGTGAATGTTTATTAACCAAAAGTTTTATTGTTAGTGAGATGAAACGGCGCTTTTAAAAGGAAACGAGAAACATGCAGACATGCAACCTGCCTTAATATAAAGAGTTTTAGTTGAAAGCAGAATCTCCTCCTGAGGCCTTTAACATAATTCCAGTTTTGCACAAAAAGCAAGAAATGATATTATACAGTAGGTCAAGTAGCTAAGATCAGCTAATAGCCAGTTGTGTGGGAAAAAGAGTACAGTTTTATGGGAGAAATGGGCACAAAGAAAAGGTCGCTCGGATGTATGGAATCCGCATTGATACCGTGATCATGTTTAGACAATTGTTGTGTGGTGGTTTTTTCCTGTACAGGTAACGGACTTGTTGCAGCTATCGTAAACCGGGGTTAAGATTGTCAGAGCAAGTCCTTGTCTTAATTAAAAATGTCTCGGGATGGTTTTAAAGTTTATCTTAGATTCATGTTGTATGCCTTTCAGGGTGCTTATATAGTTAATAACGTTTAGAATGCCTGATGTTGAGCTTTTGAGAGTTCATTTCCTACAGGTCAATCTTAATGGATTTCCCAGCAACCTGGAAAACATTAGTGATAAACGATTTTGCCAAGACATTAAGATAATGGAAGAAATACACCTAAGCATATAAGGTACCCACTTTACGGCCGACTGAATCTGCAAAGGAACTGTTTTATTGAGTCATTTAAGAAAAGCCCGCAAGTATAGATTTATGCCATTATTATGACGGACTAAAGTGCGTCATGCTATTAATTCCAGTACCACAAGTGAATTAGCTATTGATCCATGTAAGTTTATTTAAGACAGTTAAGCCGAACTAGGACAAAACAACGGTCTTTCGCCGCCAAGTATTTCTGCTCCGACTCAAAAATCGAAATCAAGGACTAAGAGTTACCCCAAAGAAGAAACAACAAAATCGTTGTTAGCTAGTGTTATCAGTAATCAGTACTCAGTATTATTTAGAAGTAGCATCCAAACTTGGACATCAAATTGAGAATCTCGAATAGTGCAAAAATTGGAGACTCATTTTTCAAATGTTTAATAGGTATTACGCGCACATCAAGTAGCGAATGATATATATATATATATATATATATATATATATATATATATATATAAATACATACATACATACATACATACATACATACATATATACATACATACATAGAGTAGCGAGTGCTATTTCACTCCCGCGAGGTAGGAAACAACAACCGCTTATCAAATAAATTTTTGCTTCTGTTGCTAGCCAAAGAAAATGCCGTGGCCTAATGGTTTGTGTAACCCACACAGTAACCAAGAGGTTCCGGTTTCGATTCCCCGAGCGGGCAAAAACAATTTGGAACTTTACAAANAGATATATAAATACATACATACATACATACATACATACATATATACATACATACATACATACATACATACATAGAGTAGCGAGTGCTATTTCACTCCCGCGAGGTAGGAAACAACAACCGCTTATCAAATAAATTTTTGCTTCTGTTGCTAGCCAAAGAAAATGCCGTGGCCTAATGGTTTGTGTAACCCACACAGTAACCAAGAGGTTCCGGTTTCGATTCCCCGAGCGGGCAAAAACAATTTGGAACTTTACAAAAGAAAAAAAGTCATTGGTTGGCGTCAGATATATATATATATTGGTTTTTTGTTAGGTTGAATTTCTACTTTCTACCGTTAAACCCCACCCCAAACCATAATTATCTTTCAATAAGTATATGGCCTGGCTTGCACTTTTTTTTATAAAAGAGGGGGCAGGCACTTACGTTTTTGATGAAAATGAAATCACTATCAAAATTGCAAGACACAGAAAGATAAACTTGTAATTGAATCCCAAATTACCGGATACGTGTAACGACAAATGTTACAGGTATGCATCCTTGATGATACCAGAACTGTTATGAAATGAAGAGAAAAAAATATGCCTAAAATTTCTTTTTTCATATGTTTTTTATGTTTATGAGGGGATGATTTTGTTGGTTTATTGTTGTTTTTACCGAAATTTTATTTTCCGAGACGAATGTACCGTACCCTCGAATGATAAAGTGGGACAATTACTTGAACAATTACTTGAACAATTACTTGTATTCGATCAAATTCATTTGAGAATAAAACATTAGACGTATTTGCATTTTTATCATTTTGAGGCAGATTATGGTTACATTTTCTTTTGTACACGAGAGCCAAGCGCAAAACAGATGAGACTTGTATTTTGAGCATAAATACTTCCCTGCTTGTAAAATTTTGAGGCTCGACTTGGCAGACCCTTTTGTGACAATGTTAGTTAACAATACGGAAATACTTATTGAGTACGTCGTCTACAGATTAGAAGTCCTCCACGTGCCTTAAATATTGTAGGTATTTTCATAAAACATTTCCAGTTTTGTATGGCTGACTCGATCATTGTGCCCTCAGGCGGGCACGGTTATTTTTTCAATGTAAACGTAACAGTAACTCTCCATTAACGTGAACACCCAATTCGATATGAATAAGACCATACACCACATGTGTCTTCAGTTGACATACCATACATTCTAGTAATGTTTCAAATGGTATGTTAAATATGTCATTATCTTTTTACTTCCAAAAGATAAGACAAAAATGTCACTAAACACCCAGATAGAGTCATGCAAAGGGAATGAAGGTTACATTCGGGTTCCTTGTAAAGTCCACTCGGAGAATGCAATATGATTAAACATTATTGGGATAACTTTGTTCCTGTTCGATCTGTTAGATGTGGCTTAGCACTCAGTAAGGCCACGGGCAACAACCAGCATCACGCAGGATAGCTGCGGGCTGTGGTTTGGGGTAATATCATTGACAACATAATCACAGCTAAATAATTTGCTCCGGACTAGTAAACAAGCCTTGCCCATAACAAGTTCTAAACCACTTCAATACAAAGGGTTGCGTGATCTCGAAATTTTTGAAATATAAAATTATCGATTCCCTGTTCTCTATTGCCCTCGAAAATTTGTAAATTTGATAATCGGCCACTGACAAGGAAATGCAATTTAATCAACCAGACTTTTAAAGACTTCTCACATAACTGGGTCATATTTAAGAGGCTTGGTTGGCATCTTTAGATTCCAATAAAAATTGAAAGAAGGCGAGGTTATGTTTTATCAGTTTTGATAATCGAAAGATAACCTGTAATGAGAAATCGCATTTTCTTAACTGGTGATATAAATCATCTAATAGGGCCTTGCCACTATTAGATAGGTTCTTTATAGTCATGGCAATTTAACATTTTGCAAATGAGCAATTTGCATCAAATAGTGACATTCTCCTTGAGAGATTTCTCCTGCACTTTTGTTTTTGAACAAGGTCTCAGTAACCGATTTAATTTACGATCGTATGTAATATTACTAATCACTCATTGCCGAATTGTAGTAATCAGTAGGTGACTAGATCTTCCATGTGTAACAATACTAATTGTTTTCTTGGTTTCAACAAAGTTTGCCCTTGGGTAATGGTCTTATCCCATTGGTATTGTCCGTGGCTAAAAGCAGCTAATTTCTTTTCCCAATTTTGAAATATTTTCATCTGGAAATACCCGAGGCTTTACTTACGTACTTCCGCCTTAAAAAAGATCTACTGCAACGTTTATTGGAAGGGTTTGCGACAGAACCAATTAACTACACAGAGCATGAATCACAGATTTTATTAGTTGCTTTCCTGACCAGCCATAGGTTTTTCTTGTTTTACTTCTGAGCAGAAAAAAATTAAAAAGGTTATTGGTCAGACAGTCCTTTCACCTAAAAGCATTTTGAACTTATTTTGACCTGCGTTATCTGAGGTCAGGATCCCCCATTGGGACTTCAAGTGGCACTGTACAGTATCCACTGCAGTAACTCAATTTTTCTTTTTTGACCCGTTGAAAATCCGCTTGTGTACCATTACACTCGCATTTAAGTATTGCAAAATTTGGCACACACACAAAGAGATTTACAGTACACTCACGCTATCGTACTTGTACCTATTTATAACCATAAAACAAGTCTTCAATTTCTAGCTTTGGTGTTGCGGTGTATGTCTGAATTTTAATTGCTGAAAACAACTGACAAAAAGAAAATATCTTGAAACGGTGCTGTTATGGAGGCAAAAACACTAACGAGCATGTGTTAAATACAGTTGCAAATGATGTAAGTCATTTATAACATTATTAAAAGGAAAATGGCTTTTGTCTGTAAAATGACATTTGTAAGGACTCTCGACTGACCATGTGCTGTAGTCAAGGCAGGGGTAGACCTAAGACCAGGCATAGCTACAGCATCCATGAGTTTGGTGGTGGTCGTCGGGAGCTAAATTTGATTTTTATCAGCGCAAGATGAAAAGGATTGAAAGCCACAACTGTTTAGCTCTTCAGCTCAGTACACTTTACGTCAGCTGATGATGCTACGCGTTCATGGAAGGACTTTCCACTTTTTGTAGCAAGTCGCAAAGCTTGGAGAAGCTTTTACTAACGGTTCGTGTCATCTGTGGAAATAAAATTACAATCCATATGGTAAGGTCATTCTTTGAAATTGCAAGCTTATTAAAGACAGTCCTGCTGATACTTACAAGTTTTCCTGAGTAGGGTTGAGATAAGGGATTCCAAGTGAAGAAAAGCAGAATGTCAATTGTCACACGTAGCATTGGACGATAAAGGCGAAGACAAAAATGGACTCGAAGGCCTAATGCAGTTTCACGTTTAGCATTGGAATGTAACTAAGCTAATACCGTAGAACAGGAAGGAGGTAAAAGGATATCTTTTTCTAACCACTGAAAATGTCGGGTGCAGCTCTACGATTAGCATTGTCATAAAACTAGGCGAATAATAGTAAAACTGAAAAGAGGTAAAAGGAACTATTTTTTTAACCACTGAAGTCGGATGTGGCTCTACGATTAGCATTGTCATGAAACTAGGCAAACAACTTCAGAACTATAAGGAGGTAAAAGGATATCTTTTTCTAACC
Source organism: Morbakka virulenta (assembly GCA_003991215.1). Classification (NCBI taxonomy): domain Eukaryota; kingdom Metazoa; phylum Cnidaria; class Cubozoa; order Carybdeida; family Carukiidae; genus Morbakka; species Morbakka virulenta. Next base: position 5,124,505 of record RDPX01000019.1, read on the forward strand.
ACTGAAAATGTCGGGTGCAGCTCTACGATTAGCATTGTCATAAAACTAGGCGAATAATAGTAAAACTGAAAAGAGGTAAAAGGAACTATTTTTTTAACCACTGAAGTCGGATGTGGCTCTACGATTAGCATTGTCATNATGCAGTTTCACGTTTAGCATTGGAATGTAACTAAGCTAATACCGTAGAACAGGAAGGAGGTAAAAGGGTATCTTTTTCGAACCACTGAAAATGTCGGGTGCAGCTCTACGATTAGCATTGTCATAAAACTAGGCGAATAATAGTAAAACTGAAAAGAGGTAAAAGGAACTATTTTTTTAACCACTGAAGTCGGATGTGGCTCTACGATTAGCATTGTCATGAAACTAGGCAAACAACTTCAGAACTATAAGGAGGTAAAAGGATATCTTTTTTTGTGTGTGATCATGCAGGTTCGTCAGGTAAGCATGCAAACTGAGTAATATTTTCCCCTCCAACAAACATAGATAAACGCTCAGGTAAGCAGAGGCAAAGTGATTGTGGATGGTAATTTTTATAACCTTGGTGGTCGACAACAGAAATACTGATAATGTGAATCACAGTGTTATCAAACACAAAGTCCCTTCCAGATATGCCCTGCGACTAATTAATTCACGGTAAAGGAGCAGCAAGTTATTGATCAACAGGACTAATGATTAATTAAAACATGATTAAAAAGCGTGATGATGGGTGAAGTATCTCTCGAAACGTAGCTCAGGAAAAAGCTTACGACTCGTGACATGATAAAGCTTTTACAACTAATGATTAATGTTTTTGAGATCCGGGTACATTGAAGATGGTTAACAAATCTCGGACTGAAAAAATGCAAATAGAGAAGTGCGAGTTGGACCTTGAAATGCAACCATAAGTAGAACGAATACTGAAAACAAGACGATTAAAATATTGTGGTCATTCAGGCTCCACCATTGTTTAAAAAATCCTATGGAAAAATGTCTACAACGACCACATCACGTGGAAGATAGGTGAAAGCATATATTAACAACAACAAGCAGGCTTGGCTAACACGAAAGCAGGCTGCAGTAACAAGCTTAGGAAGAACAAATTGGTGCACCAGTGACCCTACACGCCTATGTCGGAATATGGCTAAGAAGAGGAACAAAATTTGTCTTTGTTTTGTTAGGTTATAAAAATTACTGTAGGCGCACCGTGCACCATCTCGGGGGCGATCAGCAGTACGTATTGTGGTTGTGAACAAAACGGTGTATTCAAACTAGAAATTTGCTCGGAACAACATGAAGAATCTGAAACGAAATTTTAAACCTATTTTCGCTAAAAGTGGATTTCCTTTGCTGTTTTGAAATCACTAAGTTGTTGTTATCATAAACCTTCTTCTTCTTATATCTTGCCTTAATTACGGAGGCAGTAATTGTATGCTATGTTTGAAAACCTGAGAGTAGTGTCGCGTGATGCGCATACGTTTTTCTATGTATGAAATTGCCAAAGAACTCTTTAAAGGAGTCAGTTGTACAGTGAGAAATTGATGAACAACGATGATGCATGAGTAAATGTCATTTAACTTCTGGCCCAAGTAGAAGTGTAGACTATGTCTTTATAACATATTTAAAACGGTATAAGGGATAGCTCGACCAACAATTTGAGAGTGCCTATGAAATTGCTTGCAAGAGATTGTGCATGTCGTCGGGAGGATGAAGCTATTATCGTAAAGTATGTACCACTGAGTAATAAAAAGGTTATGTTTTGATGTCCGAAATTGTATGACAATTTCATACTTTTAAAGAATTTAGCGTTATATTACAGTTCCCACTTCAAAGTTAGTGACTCATATTTGCCACCCACACTCTGGCACATCCATTTAACAGTCGAAACAGCTATTTTGAATTTGTTTACAGTGTTAAAATGGTGCATTACTCTTGAACTTTTTTACTGTGTCACTCTATAGGTAGCACATTGGTGTATGGAAATGCTTGAGTATGCAACCAGTGACTAAGGTTTCACAACTGCCATTATGCAGAAGTTTTGACAACAGGTTAAAAAACCTGTTCTCAGTGCCACGATATGGTTGATTGCAGTAACTACCTCCTCGGTTATTTATGTTGTGATGTCATTTAATGATATTAACAAATTTGCCAACGAACTTGATATGTGGTTAAAATGCCCTCGTTTTCCAACCAAGATGGGACCAAGAAGATGGTTATTTTCATCATCATGTACGAAAGGCTCATATTTGAACGCCGTGGCTTTCTTTGTCATGGCTCTCCACTTGACCTGGTCAGGCGCCGCTGTATATATGCCTGTACTATGGAGAGCCCAGATTCTTCTTTGAATGTTGTCCATCTATCTTGTTCTCGGCCTTCCTCTTTTCCTCCAGTAGCCATGCCGATAATCAGTTCTCTTTACAGAGTATCACTTTACAGTATGTCCTTAGTAAGATAGTCTTCGGTTTACTACGGACAGCAGTAGTCGCTTGTGACACAATTCTGCACAAGACTTACAGATTCGTTACCCTCTCCGTCCAACTTATTCTTAAGACTCTCTTGTAATACCACAGCTCGAAGCTGCAGAGTCGTCTCCTATCACTTTTCTTCAGAATCGATGTCTCACTACCATGTGTTACAACAGGAAACACTAGTGTGTTTAGCAACCTCATTTTCGTTTTCCATGATATTGATCTTTCTTTCCATGGCAGTCGATAAAACAAAGGTATCCATTCTTTTTTCTCGCTCTGGGTTTTTTTCTACCACTATCTTCAAGTTAAGGATTTGGTTTCTTGTTCCACTGCCTGGTGGAAAGCCAGCTTGTTCTGCTATCTCTTGGTCCTGCGTTCTTTTTTGGTAGTAAACCATAATTAACTGCCACGTTGTATCAGTGATAAATTCCTAGGCGCCTCTCAGGGCATCGGTGATACTACATTGTCCAGATTGTTATTTGTTAATGAAATAAATGGCGCTGTGCTGGCACCGCAGGGAACATGATGAGAGGATGTCGGGTCCCATTAGCTACGACCTTTAGCGGACAGGATTGCCGCCGAAGGTATTTTACAGCAAGCGCGAAATGTAAGGAAAGTAAATCCCAAAATTGAGACCCAACCAAATGTAATAAAACGAGGAACAGTGGTCACGAGGCAAGCGTGTGTCTGCGTACGTGAACTAAGGTTACGGCAAATGCGGTACTCAGTGAAAAAGTGATCGAGTGATTAGCCTGAAGCTTATGATACTGTATTTGACCATTTACGTCGTGGATCTAATGTGTATATGCCATTTATTTTATTACTGTTTTACTGAAATAAATTTTTAATACATCTACAATAATAATGGGATAAAATGATTGATTTGTGGGTTTTTTAAAATCTAATTTTAAGTTTAAAGTTGCCCAAAAGAAGCCTTAGTTGTACTGTGTTAACGAGATAATTTTGTGCATTCTTGTGGTACATCTCACAGCATTTCCATGAGAAAACTAAGGAAGGTGTCACATCTTGGATTTTTTCCTACCAAAACTATTGAAAATTCACCTTTTTTGGTGTTGATTGCATATTTTAATTAACAGTATCATAAATTTGACAAAGGTATACCTTGTTGCTTACAAAAATTTTATGACACATTGCTTGCATGCAGTATTAGTAGTAGCAGTTGTAGCAGTAGAGGTAGTGGTAGTAGTAGTGGTGGAGGTGGTGGTGGTGGTAGTAGTAGTAGTAGTGTGGTAGTAGTGGTAGTAGTGGTAGTAGTAGTAGTAGTAGTGGTGGTAGTAGTGGTGGTTGTAGCAGTGGTGGTACCAATAGTAGTAGTAGTGGCAGTAGTGGCAGTAGTAGTAGCGGTAGTAGTGGTAGTAGTAGTAGTGGTGGTAGTTATGGTAGTTGTTGTAGTATCTGTTGTGGTAGTAATGGTAATTGTAGTAGTTGTAGCAGTTGTGGTAGTAATGGAAGTTATAGTAGTAGTAGTAGTAGTAGTGGTAGTAGTAGTGGTTGTAGTAGTGGTTGTAGTAGTTGTAGTAGTAGTAGTAGTAGTAGTAGTAGTAGTAGTAGTAGTAGTAGTAGTAGTAATAATAATAATAATAATAATAGTGCTAGTGATGATAGTTATAGTATTCAATGTTCAGCAGCATCAGTTGCCTAACGTCCTTTACCTTTGATAAAGTGATTAGTATGGAGATATGGTTGTTTTACCGCTCCATCCTTTTTTCCCCCATGTTCTTAAGAGCGCTTGCTTTGTTTTGACATTTCCCCTGGTGCTTTGTTTTGACATTTTCCATTGACTAGGGGTAATACCTTAAAAAGAGCATGTGCCCAGTTCTCCTTCTTTTACCCAGTTCGGTAGTATTACTCGTCTTTCACTCCACAGTGATGTTCAATTTCTGTTGGCTTTTACCAGAACATGGGCAATATCCAACAACGACATCTGTAAGCAAATGTCTTTTTTCGTAAACGTCGATATGTATTAAACACAGACTTGTACGCATTGTAGTGGCTTAACGGTGTCAACAATGCCTGCTTTTCTTTTCTTGAGCAATTTGCACAGAAGAGGTCCTTTCAAATCGGATTAGATATATTAATGACCAGAATTTTTTACCGCTTTTCCGTTTAATGACTACTAGCCGGGGTACCTGCAGAGATAAGAAGCGCATGTTGTGGATGTAAATGTAGATTTTGCCTTTCTCAGAGAAATGCTTTTTATTCTTTTGAAACTCAGAACTTGAGATGTAATTTGATGTTGTCATAGCGGTATTCTATCGCCTTGTTATTTCACGACCTCGACTTTTTCTTAGAAATATTTATTTGGTTTTGGATAA
>RDPX01000019.1:5130064-5159755 GCA_003991215.1 Morbakka virulenta
TAGTAGTAGTAGTGGCAGTAGTGGCAGTAGTAGTAGCGGTAGTAGTGGTAGTAGTAGTAGTGGTGGTAGTTATGGTAGTTGTTGTAGTATCTGTTGTGGTAGTAATGGTAATTGTAGTAGTTGTAGCAGTTGTGGTAGTAATGGAAGTTATAGTAGTAGTAGTAGTAGTAGTAGTAGTGGTAGTAGTAGTGGTTGTAGTAGTGGTTGTAGTAGTGGTTGTAGTAGTTGTAGTAGTAGTAGTAGTAGTAGTAGTAGTAATAATAATAATAATAATAATAATAATAATAATAATAATAGTGCTAGTGATGATAGTTATAGTATTCAATGTTCAGCAGCATCAGTGGCCTTTTAAATTTAATTTCAGACGTTTGTATACAGTTGCCTAACGTCCTTTACCTTTGATAAAGTGATTAGTATGGAGATATGGTTGTTTTACCGCTCCATCCTTTTTTCCCCCATGTTCTTAAGAGCGCTTGCTTTGTTTTGACATTTCCCCTGGTGCTTTGTTTTGACATTTTCCATTGACTAGGGGTAATACCTTAAAAAGAGCATGTGCCCAGTTCTCCTTCTTTTACCCAGTTCGGTAGTATTACTCGTCTTTCACTCCACAGTGATGTTCAATTTCTGTTGGCTTTTACCAGAACATGGGCAATATCCAACAACGACATCTGTAAGCAAATGTCTTTTTTCGTAAACGTCGATATGTATTAAACACAGACTTAATGATACGCATTGTAGTGGCTTAACGGTGTCAACAATGCCTGCTTTTCTTTTCTTGAGCAATTTGCACAGAAGAGGTCCTTTCAAATCGGATTAGATATATTAATGACCAGAATTTTTTACCGCTTTTCCGTTTAATGACTACTAGCCGGGGTACCTGCAGAGATAAGAAGCGCATGTTGTGGATGTAAATGTAGATTTTGCCTTTCTCAGAGAAATGCTTTTTATTCTTTTGAAACTCAGAACTTGAGATGTAATTTGATGTTGTCATAGCGGTATTCTATCGCCTTGTTATTTCACGACCTCGACTTTTTCTTAGAAATATTTATTTGGTTTTGGATAAAAGAAATGTGATCTTTCCAGGTGGCAATTCGCGATAAAGTCCCTGATTAAGTCTTGCGAAGAGTAATAGTTTGCACTACGCTTATCAGCTATTCCTTGTTGGACTTATAGCTTTGATCCAGTAATTGTTAAACGTGGCTACGCGATGCCACTTTGAAATGGCAGAGAACAGTAATTATACCCTAAAAGATTAGCCTGTTTGAATTTTTGTTATAGTGATAGAACAGCTGTTACATCATATTCAGATGTGTTAGAGAAACGTAACTTCTCACTGAAGGTCACAAAAGGCAAGGCTTCACCGCTTTAATCAAACCATAGCGTGTGAGTACGCTTGCAAGAAGCGCTAGAGAATAATCCGTTAGGAGAAGCAGTTTTGATTGAAAGTAGGGATGTGATCTACACAATTACAGTTTTTGTGATTCCTCCTTGATGTGTAGGGCAAGTAAGCTTTTTCGGCCTTGTTCTGTGGCCACCTAATACTGACATCATGTAACAAGTTGAGTTAAGTAAAATGGTAAATATAATTACGAGAAAAAGTTACTTGTTACCGTGTTTTTTTCAAGATTTAAACCAGAACAGGCGCCACACTTTTCAACCTCAGAATGTATGTTGGCAGAAGCAGTTTTTTTCCACCCGAAATTAAATAGGCTGTATATTACTGTGTGGTTGCATGGTTACCTCATTTGAGAGTTTTTGCTGTTTTTATTATGGGTTTTTGTGGGGCGGGAAAGGAAAGTTTCCATCTGTATTTGGTTGTGTGTTACTTGATAACTGAAGTGACACACAACTTTTTATACCATTTCTTTTTCACTCAAGTCAACTGGAGGCTGACATAATCCTTTACGTTATTTTCTGTATGTGGTAAAATCCTATTTAAGGTGGGTTTTGTTATGCATGTGTTTCGAGTCCAGTCAGGTCATCAACTACTGTGCCCGATCTAGCTAGGAAACGGTCACCCCACATGGGAAAACCCACAGTCGAAGCGGTTTTATCGCGCACCTGCTGTTAATATTACATTTCTAATTTGCCACTGGTTACGTTACATTACATTTCGTTACATTACATTACATTGTTACATATTTCTTTGAAATTGGTTATACTTGAAAGCATTTAGCTGGTGGTTTAAGGTGTCACCTCCATGTTCTTTTGTTGGCAGTTTCAATGATCTTTTTTTTTTAACGACCTGAACAATATTTGTTATCAGGTCTTTTTCATAATCATTTTGCCATTCAGGATTTGCTTCTTAAAGATATTTAACTACTTCTACTTCAGTTTTTTGCCAAATATAGTTTTCCATTTAGTTTAGTTATAGTTGATGCATTGTGCTTTAGACATATCAATTTAGGCTATGACAATTAGAGTAATTGTCGTGTGTGACTTTGTCTTCATTTTCAGTTACAAAGCTTCACATATTTGACTTGACAATAAAATAGGGAAATAATTTTTATATCGATGTTTTCATGTGACGTGGACTGGTCACACGTTCAGAGGAGGGAAGAGTTTATGGGAGTATGTGAAATTGAGTGTTTGTTGCGGAATTGCCATTTGTAACTCGTTCCACTTGGTGTCTTGGCTGTGTCAGACCTACTTGATGTCTTGGCTGTGTCAGACCTACATTATGTCTTGGATGTGTCAGACCCAACAAACATGGAGAGTAGGGAAAGTCAATGGTTTGGATGGTAACGTAGCACCAATAACTCTGCGGAGCATGTGGCTATGTCCTACCACCCCGCTAGTCATGAACGTTGGTTCTAACACCATTCGGTGTATACATATTTTTAAACGCTACAGTTAATTTATTATCGTAAAATTTCCCTGTTTCCTTTAAATTCAATTTCTCTGCTTCCGAGCCAATTTCTCTGCTTCCGAGCCAATTTCTTAGCTTGCGAGCCAATTTCGGAAACGAGTAACTCATGGGTAGTTATTGCAATTTGTTAACGAAGACTGTATTCCGTTTAAGAGGCTCTGAAATTGTGATGACATGATCCCGCGGCGGCTATCCGGCAGCCACTTTGAATTATGCGCGTCATTTGTATACGACTTTAGTTTCGCCCGTGGTTTAGGGGATTGCTTACGACAAGTTTCACCGTTTTGTTTCACATTGACGTAGCAAAATAAAGCTGTTAAATGACCATAATGATTAGTTTAAAAGCCAGTCTTAAAAGTGTATTTTCAAATAAAGCCCCTTGTGAATGACCAGTCCCGTTCTGGCAAGACAAAAGCTGGTGAAACTGTCTGTGATATCGCATTAATTTCAGTAGAGAATTTGTGCGACATGAACTTTTTTATTTTTGGCTAACGCAATTACTCCTGTAACTAAGTTACTAAGTATTTCTTGCGTCATGATTAGCCATCCCCAACTTTAAGCGATACTCATTCTGCTATTTTGAATTTTGACAAAGTTCACCTTGACATAATGTCATTTTCGTGATAACCCAATGTTGAGAGCAATGTAGTTCAGACAACTATTGAGATTACTAAGCTGCGTACATTTAAAGGTTTGACAAATGCACTGAATTATTAATTTTTATGCTCCCTGTAAAAAAAAAAGTATTGTAGGTGTTGATAAAAACAAGTAGTGGAAGGTCACTATAAAGCTGACCTAGTACACTTGATTATCTTAGATGAGACAAGGGTGGCTGGCATTGGTGGCAGGATTGGTTCTCGTTGCTTGTCCAATTTCCTTGTGCTCACTCCACCAACAGATGAATTAGAATCTTGACTAACAAAAAAGGAAGACCACACTAGGGAGTGTAGGTAGCGTACATGGCATTACAAAAGATATTTGATTATTCCATTTAGTATTCTGATAGAAAGCACTCCGAATCATTTCTTTTAGGGTTTTTTTCGTAGAAAAGAACTGCAAAGATATTATCTTAGTACAGTGTTACATTTCCCCCAACAGGAATACGATTCAGAATGCGATTTATATTCACTGTTCCATTCACACCCAAAACTGCTGGTAAGCGATATGAACCCCAGCCGATCAGTAGCAGTACGGTGTAGATTGTATTATTCGCAAGGTGCAGTGAATGTCGTGTTTCAAGAGCGCTGAAATAGAATGCTAAACACAGTGTTGAACAGCGGTATTTTAACAGCAGAATTGTGTTTGTAAGAATAGTTAGTTTTAAGGGTAAATAATAGTATGTGATACCTTGAGCCAATTGATCCCAAGTTGCTTAGTGCTGCAGTCCACTTTGAGAAATAAACTGTAATTAGTATAGAGCAGAATAAAAGCAGGTGTAGTGGATAACTTGATTTGTGTGATTTGATCAATATTTCATGAAGAAAAGATTGAAGCTATGTACTGTGTCATTCAAATATTCTAGCGTTACAGAAATACTCGACAGTGTTCTGATGTTTTATTGCTTCGTCGCTCTAGATTTTGCCATCCAGGGAGTCCGACCAGAATTTGCCAGAACTGGCTAAAGCACCAACCCAGCCAAGTACAGCTACAGACGACAAAACAATAGTGAGTATTCCCTGAGTTCCTATTTGTCGCCAATATTGCTATTAATCATTTTACGTTTTGTTCTCGATCTTGTTTAGGCAAAATCCAATTGATGCGTGATGTGTATTTTATTATGGCAGTGTTGGGACAGTTTTTCTTATCTTGTTTTCATAATGTAACCCGTACATGATCACAGCCATTTCAATTTTTTTTAAAAGAAAAAGAACACAGTATCTCATAGGGTGTCATGGCAGAATTTAGTTTCTGAAGAAACTGGGTTTCTTTCCTTGAACTATTACTAAAGATTGCGCCTTTCATAAATCGAATTTATCGAATAAGGTCATCATTCCGTTGGAAGGAAAACGGATCTAAGGACATTGGCTTTCATGCAAGTTAATGTTTTCTTCATTTACTACAAGAATGGCTCAGGTTTTTTATAGATATATGCGCAGCACAACTTCTGATGCGATTCAACTTTATACTACAGTTTATTTTCTTGTCACCCCGTGTTGTACAGACGGGAATGCCTTGGAATCGCAACCCCTACTATTTTACCATAAATCTCTTCTTGAGGCTTAGCGTTAAACAAAAAAACCCAAAAAAACTGCAGCCGGTTATAATATTTTTATTCATTGTACGAGCCCAAATTTTTTAGGCTTGAGATTTGCAATGAAACACGATTTTAAATGTTTACACGATTGAACTTGGGACTGGATATGGCTATAATACAGTTATGATTTGCATATATTTGAATTACTTGAGCTTGATAACTCGGCAAATGAAATCAATTAAGCATGCGCACTCTTTTTGGGGTATCCTGGAAAAGCAAGGTTTGGTGGGCTTTGTATCAGAAAACAACCTTGTGAGACCATGTAAGGTGAAAAAGTGATGGTTAGAAACAGTAGAAGACGAAATAGCATGGTTACACAAAAACTTGAGAGGATATTTGAAATAAAGCAAGACAAATGGACAGGTACAATGTTCTAAAATCAAAATTAACATGAGTGGATGCTGTGGCATCTCTGTACACCGTATTTTGTGTGATTGTAATCCCTGAGTTGTACCAAATGTGGATTACTGCTTAGATCCTGAAATACTGGCTGATGTTGTACAGTGTCTTGGATGTGGTAGGTGGCAAACGTAAACGCCGGGTATTGTGGAAGTTAAGTGGGCTAAAAACGGATGGTCCTTTTGGCAAAGTAATCGTTGATTTTTTTTTGGTGGGAGGGGGTATTGTGTGAATGCAGGTAAATGGTGAAGGAGGATACACGATGTTAGTAGCGGATTTGTAAAACCCATCGGGTGAAGATTTTGAGAAAAGGAATTGCACTAGGTAGATTATGGTAGAAGACATTGGGCAGTTTTTAAAGAGATCCTAAATAGGTTTTTTTAGCGCGTTTTTACTCCCCAACTACAGACGAAGTTGTTTTTTTTTACCAAAGGCCTTTAAAATTAAAATACTTCAAACTAATTCTCTAAATACTCAAGGTTATAGTAACTTGCCAACATTATTCACCAGCGGAGGCTGATGATGACTCTGCACGATTTCATAGTTGGAGTGGGTACACGTCTTGTTTCATGCTTTTTGAAATTGTGTTTGACATTGCCTGAGAGCATCTGAAAAGAAGTTGTCTGCAGGGTTCGGAGAACCTTTTCTGTTCGTATTTGTTCGTGGTTAAGTGCATAACTTTCCGTTCATATTTGTATGTGGTTAAGTACATAATTTTCCGTTCTTATTTGTTCGTGGTTAAGTACATATTGTTTCGTTCGTATTTTTTCGTGGTTCTGTACATATTGTTCTGTTCGTATTTGTTCGTGGTGCCGTACATGTTGTTTTGTTCGTATTTGTTTTTGATTATGTACATATTGTTTCGTTCGTATTTATTCGTGGTTAAGTACATGTTGTTCCGTTCGTATTTGCTCGTGGTTAAGTGCACATATATTGTAAATTATTAGGAGTTTTAATAATTGTCTAAAATTTGTGTGCGTGTGTTAAAAAAATACTAACCTAGCAATATTATATTTTGTACGAGGCTCTTTAATTATTTCATATTAAAGGTTTTCCCAGTCAACTGACATAGCCCATTGTAGATAATGAAACAAATGTATATTTTTAACCCCCTCTCATCCTTAAAATATGGGGACTGTACTTTACTGTTTACTTTACTTTTCATGTTATTGTTGGAATTTTTTAATTATGAGGTGCAGTTGAATAAAAATTCTTCTGCATGGTTTGATTCTCAATATGATAATAGTCATGGATGTATAAAAGCTGTTTATCATTCCATCCATTGATAGTGGAATCCCACAAAACAAATAGCTTTTTTCACAGTTGGAACTTTCGGAACATCACCCAAGTTAATACCTTTAAAATAGTAAACAAAACATGCACGTTTCTGTGTGACATCAATTGCTAATAATGAAAGAGCGGGGAAAGTAGACTATTACTTTTAAGGTCATTTATTTTTTATACTACTTTGTTATGAGTGTCAATTTATGTAATAATTATACACGTTGAAGACTAATTTTGACAATATTAGGTTCCACGATCTTAAAATACTTTGAAATACAATATCCACACGACAAAATTGCAATTTAATGTGATTGATTATTGCCTTAAAAATGATTGATTTCCGGGGTTTCATTGAATTCATTGTGAAATGGCGCCTTGAGTTAAAAGCAACATTTCCTTTTAATGAATCAGTTAGGACAAGTAAATAGCAGGTATAATTGATCCTGCCTTAGAAATAACTTTGTTTCTTCTGAAATGTTATCAGAGCTCAAAGGGCATTTGTGGTGTAAATAAATGTAGTAAACCTTTTTTTGAAGAAAAAGCATGAAAGACAGTCCATTTGCTTTGGCATCAGCTTGGTCATTAAGGGTTAATATTAGTGAGACACGCAATAATGCCTGTGGATCAGAGAAAAAAAATACTTCAGGAGCAAACTGTTTTTGGGCCAGTGCATGTGTCTATCATGGTCACACTCTCCACCAACGGGACTCTCAACGCTACCTTTTTAATCAAAACTTTTGGAACCACTTTTCCATCACTTCTGTAGTAACAATTCTCTCATTCAGTATTGTTTTTACAAGCTTGCATGCACAATATTTGCAAACGTTTGCGTTTTTGTTGACTAATTGTACTCTGCTGTGATAAATGTGAAATACCCAAGGTTTTTTCACCACCTAAATTTGACATGGTGCCAGAATGATGTTTACCCACCGTCAGAGTTTATTTCAGGCAAAGATGTTTCACCCTTAAGACAAGAAATATTTTAGCGTTGAATATTTATAACTTTTCTTTTTTGTTATTAAGGCTTTTCTGTTTGGCACAAGCCTTTCAATTTGTTTTACCCTGACTCTGCTCTCCTAGGAATCGGATTCTACGTCAATGCCGTTAACACCCATGGAGGCCCCAGTTGCCACTTTTTCTGTGTCAGGACAACCTCCATTACAAAATGCTACTCAAAGTGTAACGGAGGTAGCTGCACAGGAACCGCAACAAGTGCCGCCTGTATCGGTGAGTGCATCAACAGCTCCAACATTACCGGCAGCACCAACTGCAACAAGATCAGTAGTAGCAGCAACAACAGCTAATGTTTCAACATCTCATGCAACAACAACAACAACAACAGCTGCACCTACGTCACAGGGAATACAGACGTCAGCATCACAGACAAGTCTTGCTGCAACTGGCTCGTCTAAAACGAAGGAGAAGCAGAAATCAAAGAAAGATCGGTTGCCAAAGGTGACCTTAAAGAGTGTTGAAAGCGAAAGTGTTGCAGAATGCCTTTTCGATACATTTAAGAACGTAAAAATTACTTTTAAATTTGGAATTCAGGACGACTCTCCAGAAGATATAGCTGTTAAGATGGTGCGTCTAATATTACCTATATTTCAACTTTAACATTTGGATCTCCTTTTTATTTGTAGGGAGTGTGACCTCTAAAATGTGTACTAATTATAATAAACACACCCATGCTTATTACAAGCGAGGTACAGAAGGGCATGGGTATTCATGTGAAACAATAGACATTGTTAAGACATTGCAAGGGAAATACGTAGCGTGTACCTCTCTTTTCGAAAAGCAAAAAAGCTGATATGTTTTTTAATACCAGTGACAATGACTGGTCAGCTGAAGGTAAAGCAGAGTCCATTTAGAAGACTTGACTTTTCCTTACCCACCACTCTTTTTCCCTACTTTCTCATTTTCTCTACTCTCCTCTTTTTCTTCACCCACATCTCTTTTTCTTTACCCACCTCCCTTTTCCCTACCCACCTTTGTCTTGCTCGCGAACCTTTCTTTCTTCTTCCTTTCTGCCCTCCCAATTTTGACCTCTTCTTTCCCGCTTTTTCCTCCGACCCCCTTCTTCCTCCGACCCCCTTCTTCNACCAGTGACAATGACTGGTCAGCTGAAGGTAAAGCAGAGTCCATTTAGAAGACTTGACTCTTCCTTACCCACCACTCTTTTTCCCTACTTTCTCATTTTCTCTACTCTCCTCTTTTTCTTCACCCACATCTCTTTTTCTTTACCCACCTCCCGTTTCCCTACCCACCTTTGTCTTGCTCGCGAACCTTTCTTCCTTCTTCCTTTCTGCCCTCCCAATTTTGACCTCTTCTTTCCCGCTTTTTCCTCCGACCCCCTTCTTCCTCCGACCCCCTTCTTCCTCCCTTCCCTTCTTCCTCCCTTCCCTTCTTCCTCCCTTCCCTTCTTCCTCCCTTCCCTTCTTCCTCCCTCCCACTTCTTCCTTCCTCCCACTTCTTTTCCTCCTTCCCGCATCTTCTAACAAAAATTGGCACTGTTGTCAGGCCGTCGTCCTTGTGTCCACCCATCTTGGAAAGCCCAGTAAGGACCGAAATTGTAGGCTTTGAAGGCACTATACTGTATTTGGCAAGGGGTTCACAACTGCATTTGCCATACTGAACGAACGTCGACTATTTTTTTTTAAGGACCCTTAACATGCCTCACGTGTGGTTATTGAAAAATTTGCACATTTTGAGAGAATCCTTACGCTGACACGCTGATCGTAGTCCGCTGAACAGACTAGTTGCTCCAAGTCTTATTAAGATATGAGTTAACAAAACATAGTTTAACTGGTTAAACACAAGTATTCTTTTTGCATATTCCATGTAATCTTTTGTTTATTTTGGTTTTTTTACTCTTAAAAGGTGGAGTCAGGTCACCTGAGGGATACTAATATAGAGGTATTCGAACAACAAATGCGACAAGTTATCCATGCAGCGGAACATTTGGTTGCAGAAGAGAAATTTAACGTTGCTGTTGGGACAGGCGAGCAGGCAGCTAATAAAGAAAATCAGTATAATACACTATCTGATGCCGAAACAGTCGAGGTAAGCTATGGAATTTAAGCAGTGGATTGGGTCAGTTGTGCATCTTTTTGACATTTTACTCAAGCAGTGGTTGTGATCCTATGAGAAATCTTTAGTTTATCTTAGAGGTTGTCTTCTGCTGCTGATAAAAAGTATATTTTTAAAGACATGAATTAGTTTATTGGGGAAAAATAACAACTTATTTTGAAGTACATTCTTTACAAGAGCAACGAAAAAAATCCCGGATTTTACCCTGTATATTTTCCTTTTAAAACCTCCATATTTCCTCATACTTCTACAAAAAATCCCGGATTTTATCCTACATATTTTCCTTTTAAAACCTCCATATTTCCTCATACTTCTACAAAAAATCCCGGATTTTACTATCTATTCTTCCTTTTATTCTTTGGGTGCAGTTATAGTCTGCATACTCGAAGGTCCATGATATCCGCCCCACTGCATATTTTACCCCTCCAATTTAAAGATCCCCGCTTATTAATTTTTCATTTTCATCAAGTTATATTTCATCAAGTATTTTCTTAATTTAAGAGTGTAAACATTGCTTGATTCGAATGTTCGAATGCCATCGCACTACGTACCAAGCATTTTTTTGTGTATTACACAACTCAGATGAAAATAGGCAAACCTCATTAATATAGACCCCCTGCTAATTTCATTTTAATAGAATTTTAACCCGCACTGCTTATTCAGACAACAAATGCACGAAGACGGAAAAGTTTAGAGAACCGAGTCACACGAGATGCAATAAACGTAGGTGGTACCAACAGGACGGCTCACGAAGACAATTCCCATAATTCTACCTACAGGAAAGACCAAAATAACCATTAACCTTACGGAAACAGGTTGACTAGTGGCAACAAGATTCGATGAGGAGCAAGACGATTCGGACCTATCAAGCTACAAACACATTTGAAGTCGATCAAGAAGAGATAAGGAAGAAGCACCTGTCCGTATATAACAAAAGTACTCCATGTTTGGTTGACAGAATTCTAGATACATAATTTACATCCCATTAGCTTAACCCTGACTTTAAAAAATGTTTAATCAGAACTTTCTCTCGTCAGTCCGCTGCAAAAGGTATTTTTGCGTAAATACTTTTAAGTAAGAGTGGTATTGAGGCATTAAAGTATGGCTTTACTCAGTATCCTCTGCAACATTCAACAGGTGACGTCAAAAGCATCTAGCTTTTCAATTAAGTTGTAGAAAAGTAAGAGGAAATTTGTTTTCTAAACTGAACGAGATAAACACCTAGATAACCAGAGAAGAAAAAGAAGTAAGAGCCTTAATTATTAGTAACAAAAAACGCTTTTTTTGAATTTGAAGTTGACTGACTTACAAAGGGGTTTGGTTCAGGGGTATGCCTGGTTTCTTTATTTGAGTTACGTCGTTGCATCCATCTGAGATTGTCTGAAGGAGAAGAAATAAAAACCGTCCTGTTTTTCCCGCACCCACACAGTGGTTTGCTTCTTTACTGTAAAGCTATTTGTTTCCGTTTTAGGATGATGCGTCATCAACAGAAAGGAAGGCCCTGCAAAAACAGAGCAGTCAAACCGGTGATAGTAAGAAGGCTGAGCAGGAACATGCGGCGGAAGGCAAGACCTTGCAAGAGCAAATCAGTACAGGAAGTGTTAATGTGGCTGCAAGTGGAAAAGGGATCAGTAACCAACCGAATGCACAAGGAGTAGATATGCCAGCACAAGAAACGGCACCAGCACAGACCCAAAAAGGGAGATTTAAGGTTCAGAAATTACCGTCAGCTAGCGATTCGTTATCTCCTACAAACGAGTTAAGTAGCTCAACACCAGAGCCCAGTCTGTCAGGAGGGCTTTCGTCAGAAACCAGTGGGTCAGAATCCATTTCTGCTTCAGTTCTAAACACAGCCAACACTGCCGGTGAGCCAACCTCAGATCCACAGCCTGTGCTTACAAGCGAAAAGGTAGCGGATGCTCTGGAAATGGCAGGCACAAATATTCTTCGGTCACAGACTTCGGATGATAGAAGTGAAAGTGAACTGGAGACGATTTCAAGCTGTTCTTCTCCAGCACCATCAATGACGGTTTCTCCAGTACCATCTTTAGATAAAACGAAGGAAGTTGTTCGGGATGACCCAGGTCCTAGTGAGAAAAGTCAAGCACCCGATATGGTGACGTATAAGCCCAGTGCAAAGCCATTAAATGTTGTAGGCGAAGAAAGTAGTCAGTTTGTGGTAGGATCAGTTCTTTGTGAAGTGGTTAAAGCAGTTAGCAAACAAAATGGACACGAACAGATAGCAACGGGGTCTATTGCACAGAGCACAGATGCAGGAACAGGTGATACAGCAGATGGTTTCGGGAGAATACCGTCAGTTAAGTCATCCGAGTCTATTGGTAGTGTTGCTGATAATTTTCCACGACAGACACTACAACGAGAAGACAGTGGCTGTTCTACACCAGACTACATGAGGGTATCACGAGACCATTCTGTTGAGCGAACATACGGTCGATCCAGGAGTACGTCGGAGAGCTCGGACAGGGCGCCACCACCATCAGGGGATAGTCCAACACCAACACATCAACAGCAAACAGAATTGAATGAAACCAGTAAGATCGTTACATCCCAATCACAATCGGCTTTTCTCGATATGCAGTCGGATGCCAGCAGCGTTTTTTCTGGGTCACCATTAGTCACGCCATACCTAACGCCTTCAAATTCCATGGAGAACATTGCCTTGGCAGATGCTGAGAGATACCGTACAGCATTAGTCCATGAATCGGTACGTTACTCGTAACATTAATCGTCTATTAGTTTTTCTGTGTATCTTTATTAGGTAACAGTTTGGCTGGGGACAATCTTAAATGGCTGGAAAGTGTACACTAATACAAATCTTCATAACGAATTTCTTAAGAGATTTAAAGCATGTTTTGCCCGTTAAAACTGGAAAAGAAATGTTAGCAGCGTTATGTCAGTAAAGCCAAGGAATATGCAAAGATGATGTTATTGGTTATATACCTGTTGAATTAATTTGTATTATAAGGTATATTACTTTGTTTTAGGTAACAGTGATGTGTTCTAATCACTGCTAACATGTTGGATCCTTAGTGGCACCCCTTTTTTTCCTTCTTGCCTTTGTTTTCTCTACAGAGTCTTTGATATTTTTAGATAGCCCCCCAAAAAAGAAAAGCAAATGGATCATCGTTATTTGGAAAAGGTCTTTCGAAGCTGTAACAAACAAACGTTTGGTAGTAGAAATAAGACTGTAGTATGTGGAGATAGTATTTAAGAACCACATCCTGGATTATATTTGCTCATGACCTACCTGTGTTTGGCTTTTATATACATATTATTGAGTGTGACACTCAGAGCCAAAGATGATATAGGCCAATTTTGTGACCACGAGGAAACGATAGATACATGAACAAGCAGCAGGACAATACGAAAGACAACACAACGAGTAAAACACACACACACACACGCGCGCGCACGCGAAAAAAAAAAGGTTCGCAGATAAATGACAAAAAAAGTCAGAATGATTGTTATGGAAAGATATATGGCAAGAAGAATGACAAAGAAGAAGACCCCATAGTTGTATTAAAAACACGAAGCATTGAAGCATTTCTATGTATGAAAGAATTTCGATTTACTTAGTCATAAGATATGGAGACGTAACATCTCGATGTTTATTGTTTGATAAACAGTGCAATGCTTTTCGTTAATGAAAATGTGTGATTGAGGTTTTATGGCACTTAATTTTTTACTGCGGTTAGTGAAATAGTCGATTACCATCTGAAGGAATATATTTTATTGCTGCAGATAGCTCAAGGAAATGTTGACGCATGAGAATGGCGGCCGTGCCTACTTTACACCTTTTGTGCGGTTTGTCACCAATACTTTTAACCCTTACACGCTCCTTAATACTATACATCTTAGTTTTTTCAGTCAGGATTCTTGTATGGCGTATGTATAAGGTATAATGTTTAATTCTATTAAGGTGCGAGTAAATAACCGTCGCATGCAAAAGCAGTATTCTTAGGATTGGCACAACTCCGCGAGCAGTTGCACTGAGCATACTGTGGTTGACTACTATTAATTGTAGTTAATTCTTCAAGTGGTCCTCTTTTAGTTTTAGACTCCGAAATCAGTGTAGAACTAGAAGGGAACTGTGTATTTATTTGAATATTTGCAACATAAAATTACATAAAATCGCAACAATGTGCCCAGGCTTTTCTGTAATCATTTCAAAGTTCCTCAGTCGTGTGGACATTTATGTAATTCTTTCGAGAATAGAAGACAGGACCTACAATTTTCAATACTGACCATTCGTAGTTCATGTTGATTCAAACATCTTGCCGCATCATGTCAACCTAATAGGGAACTTACTGTATCCTATTGATATTATTACCGTTTGCTTTACCGTGATATAAGACAAATGCAAATAATCTTGTGTTTTGCCTTGCTTAACAAGCACCATTTTTAAAACCAGGGGTATGAGCTATAGTCGGTGTTAACGACCATTTTAGTACTTTTTTGAACTAGTCGTTGCTGTATAGTCGCAGGTGATGTTGACGTTGAAATATGGTCTTCTCTTTCAGAATGTAAGTGGTAGCCATCTCCATCACCATGAACATCGAATAGACTTGGGAGCTCTCCAGAATATAAAAAGTCAGTTGCGGGGAAATGAAGAATACCAGAAGCTTAGAGCAAAGTAAGTTGTGTGTCAGTTTTTGAAGAATTAACTAGAATGTATTTAATTTAGGTGGATTGTGTGGCAGTTTTTGAAAAATTTAGGTGAATTGTGTTCGAGTGTTATGCCCATTTTATGTTTTTCCACTGACTCCTCCCCAACCCAGCTGTAGAAAATTTTTTCTTTTGATCATGTTTAGAGGTATAGTTGTTAATAAATGCTTTTCCTGTGGTTGCGAAAAGAGGAATTCGCACATGTACTGCTTACACCTGTATTGAAATTCTTTTTAAACCATTCGACATTAGCCATTTTTAACCGAAAGCTTTTTCGCTGGCACGTCACAGCACCAAGCCCCCATAATAAGGGAGCAAGAAGTCAAGCAAGTTTTTAGTAACAAGGAAAAAAGAGAGGATCGACAAATCCGGCCACTTGCAGTGACTGTAACTGGTTGTGTAAAATATTTTAAGACAACACACAAGTTCTTTTTGTTTACAAACAAAGAGGTTTAGTATGAATTGCCTCCAATGTACGTAAATGTAAGTCAGACCTGCCTCCGCTTATTACTTTGAACCGTTTTAGCGTGACATTTTTACTGCATTCGCGACCATAGTTTTTCTCGTTAGCACAGCTGGCGATGCTGTGCCACAGAGATAAACTCAAATGTTAATCGTGTTCTGCCAAAAACCGAATGGAACGATGTACACAAACCCCTCACGTGTAATTCTTCGTGGTTCAGTTGAGTGGGAGTGAAAGAGCTTTCGACCACAATGAACATCAATCCCCCTGCCACTGGCCATACTACATGGTTATATCTGTATGTATTTCTAAGTCATCTCGCTATATTTTTTTTTAAGGCACGAGAGAGAATATGCGGAGATGGCAAGACGTCACAAAGAAGAAATCCTTGTTTTATGGGCCAAGTATCAGCAACAAATAAATTTGTCAGTTGGGACTGATGGTTGTCGAGGAGGGCAGGAAGCTGTGGTAGGAGGACCTACCACCGGAAAATCGAATTTTTCACGTCAATGTTCACAGGAACAGTCACTTGAACAACAGCAACAACACGACGACCCGAAAAAGTCAACTAAAGTTAAGAGTGCCCAGATAGAACAAATGAGCATTCAGCAATTAGAAACAATGGTCAATATGAGCCGAAGCACACGAACAAAAACGTCTTTACACAAGAAAGGGGACAGTAGGGGGCATGCATTGAAGGGGGATATAAGGGGGCATGCCAAACCAAGTTTAAATCAAATAAAATTAGCAAATCAACAGCAGCAAATGAATGCTGCAGAAAAAGCTGTTGTTACTACTGCTTCGACGGCAACACAGCAGGCAGGCTGGGGCGTACCTTATGCGTCTCATACAGATGTGCGACAACCATACGATGGTGCAACTCGTTGGTCAAATGGTCAGCCGATACCGGTAACGGCATCAAATACAGTATCTCCACATACTCCAGGACATCACCCTGGACCGCAAAATGTGAATCCTGTGTACCAAAATGTGCAAAATACGTCTTCACAAGACTCGATATCTAAAACAGTTTCTTATCATAGTAATGGATTTCAAGCAAGCTCTACGTCTCGAAAGATTGCTTGGCCTCCGGAAACCATGACATGCGAGTCTTTTACAGAGAACACTAAGTGGTTTATTGGTGATAGTTCAGCGCCCGTGTCGCACACGACTGTGGAGGGCACACGGCCAAACACAGTTCTTGCCGCAGTGGTTCCTGGACAAGTTGTAAATGTTACTATGCATGGGATAGAAGGTGCTGCACCGAAATGTAATTTCGAAACACCGATTGATTCTGGCCCAACTAAAACACAGAATCAACCATCCACTGCTCCACGCTTTAAACAGCAAGCAGAAAATGATCCGTTTTCTTAGTATCCACCAAAGGACGTATGTCTTCTTCACCACATAGATAGATATATTGACAGCACGATCTAATCTAGACTGTATAGTTGCTAAACAGGAAATCGTTTTGCTAGAGACCAGGATAGTTATATTTAGTAGAGAATTCTTAAAACAGAAATTTAATTAGACTCCTGGTTGCTCAAGTTGAGTCGATGAAGTGTTCAGGGGGTTTACTTTATCAATGTCGAAATCGATGAAATTTGCAAACGTCCAGGACGAATGGATAGAAGAAATTGGAAAGCACTAGTCCAATATGTTATTATTTATTCATCGTTGTTAATTTTTTATAATATCCACTTATATTTACGATTTTAGTTCATCAAGGACCGCTACCTGATGTTTTCATTGCATGTCAATTGATTTGGGTATTTACTGTAGTCAATTAAGATGACTTGGGGTATTGTAACAAGTCGCATTAATTTGTTTAAATATGCATATCTTGACACGTTTTTGTAGGGTACATATCCCGAATGGCAGCATGTTAAGAAGTGTTTAGCTCGCCCAATTAGCCATGCTATCCAAGAATGCAATCATATTTTGTGTTCCAAAAAAACCAGCAACAGATCATATTGAGAGGTTTGCTGTGACTGATAAAAAGTGTAAACCAGCATGTCGTTTCAACATATCCTTTGCACCTATCAATTTTGACGTGACCCCACGCTTTAAACTCCCATGATCAGAAGAGGCCTGCATTCAAGTTATTTCAATTACTGTACTTTTAAGGGAGTGGAACATTTTTTTGGATTTCATACATTGCCCTGTTGAATATTACTGCTGAAAGATGTTTTGCAAACGTCAGCGCAAATATATACCTTTTCATTAATTAAAAAACACCAAAATTTTAGGTTAACGAAGCCACATTTTGAAAGGGGTTAATGTGATGTCCATAGTTACTTCGCCTTCTTGCTCCACTGTATTCCCTTGTCGTAACACAGTTTCTCTCTACTCGCCACTTAATCCATTTGCTTTCAGCTACTTTTTGTTATGCTCACGCCACCCTATTGTCGAACACTGCTAGTCAAATGTATACACAGGTAAGGGTTGTTATTGTGATAGGAAGGAGCTATTTAAGAGTAACTGGCATTTTTGTAACAAACTATAGTTAGCTGACTGTTTATTGGCTCTTTGGTGCGTCTGGTATTGTTTATGTTGTTTGGTTTTAAGGGACTTAAGTAAAGCACGAATGCCGCCCCCCAACCCCGAAACAGTTAAAATCTGAATGAAGATTACGGTGTTCCTATATTATTATCATAATTTCCACAAAATTTGTTATTTGTTTCTATAATGTAGTTTTGTATATTTTCAGTAAATGTGGATTTGGGCAAATTAGGAGTCTTCTTTTTAGTAAGACGTGTCTTAACAATGGTTTATGGTGTGACTGAAAACGTATCGTGTGACGAAGTTCTGAATGTACAGTGCAAACCCTAAGGACAGGTGTAATGTCACATTATTTTTAAGCGTAGACCAGTAGGAAGAGCCCAGTGTGTTCTTAGAAAAGCTAAAGATCACTGGGCTGGAAAGGCATTGTTTTGCGTATTACTTTTCAAACTTTTTACGAAACTTTAACTATTTGTTCTGTCCAATTCTGTTTTGTGTTGTTACTGACTAAACAATAAAATAAAAGTAGTCTTGACTATTGTTTTGTAAAACTGCTGCAGATGATTCTGGCATATAGCTTCTTTGTTTGTGTTTAGGGATTGCACTGTGTGTAATATAGATGTTATAGAATTCAACCAGTAACAATAATGATGTCGCGTTGCTTACAGATTTACGAGGGCTCTCGATACATTTTATTTTCGAAACGTATTTTCGCAAAAAGGACTAAACCACTGATATGCCTTTTGTTTGTTGTACAATTCCTTTTTTAGGCTTATTTTCTTGGATCACTTAAGCTAGATTCGTACTTTGGAGCCTGTTAGTATCCACGTAGAGAAATCATTTAAACCTTGCGGTAACTTTGTCTAGCCGTGTACACGCACATTACACACACGCGTAGATTGAAAGAAAGTCAATATAACTCGAGTTTATTGGTTTATGGTCGAAGCATTCATACTTATAATAGCAGCATTGACCGCATAACAACGATTGCTTTACATGAAGTTACGATTTGTACTTGGCCACCAGACTTGATTACTTAAAAGATTATCACACTGGCGAGTTCGTAGGCGTTGTCAGATATGAAAAATTACAAGAAGGGAAATATTATTCAATGAAAGTAGCTAAGTATAAAGAATTTATTGTTATGGAGCCTTTACACTACTGTGTCGCAGCATGAAAAATTTTTCCATTGTCTTTATGCGGCCATTCGCAAAAAGAATTCAGCTGATTCTCCACCCCCCCCCCCACCCTCTCCTTCCTGTGACGTAATAATTACTTTTGCGGATAATTTGTTTGACCTAATGACTTAAAGGAAAACAAAAAATCAGTAGAAGTTAAATAGTTATTATCTCACGTTGAATAGGATTTTTGTACTGATTGGAACCATTGAACCGTGAGCTCGAGAAAAAAGAATGAGATAGCAAAATGTGTCAAGGGTTTGATGATGTGATGAAAAGAGCCTTTGATGTGTAGTTGACTTGGCACCTGGTATTCAAGAGATCCCAGTGATTTTGGGGGGGATTTTTGGGATTTGGGGATTGAGCTCAATTGATGAAAATATATTCCATTTCTTGGAGGGTTACATTGGGTAAAAACCCTTTTTAATCCAGTCCTTGGTCACAATGCCTTAATGATAACTATTTCTGAAGGTATAAATTTAATACCTTTTTGTTATGTTCATTTGGCCATGTAATCTACTTACTTCTTGGGTAGAATGTTCACTGGATAATGAAGCGTCGCACCAGGTTTCATGCCTGCAAGGTATGAACCCCAACTTAAATAAGCAAGATACCTCTGCAAAGATTGGTCATTTTCTCTCAGTGTCAATTCTGCAGTGCATTTCTGTTTAAAGCATTGTTAGCTTCATAGGTTTGTAACTATGAGGCTGAGACATTGAATATATTGGATGGAGGGATAAATTTTGGAAGGGTAAACTAAATTACTAGGCAAGTTTTAAGATACTTTAAATGTAATAGTTTGATACTATACTAAACTGACGTCAGTTGGAAGGACCAGGTAACTGCCAAAATGTCAATTCTTTCCATGAACCTTGCGTATGGTGCATGCCTGTGATGCCTCACGCCAGTCAATATTCGATTTGCACAGAGGAACTTTGGACTAGAGCATTGTATTGGTAGTTGACAAAGAGCAAGTGTCGCTCGAGGAATGAGCGAAAAATAAGGGCATGGGAAATCATTTTAACCGAGGTACATGCATTGCATGTATACGTCAAGATTTCTAAGTTTAAAACGAGTTGAATTAGGAACGAACAGAAGTGTGCAGGCATATTTTTGCCGGCGAATGAGTTGGACTAGAGTTTGTTTTGGAGAGAGGCTGGTTTGTCGAGTATCGCTCTAAAACGTGCTCTTTCTTTAATTTTTCTTGGCCAGGGTAACTTTGTTCTCGTAATAGGAGTTCCTTTTAAAAAATTTTTTTAAGCAAGATTGCTTGAGAGGGGAGACACGATACCATGTTAGTTAAGAAATGAGATATGAGCTGGGCAAGATGATGTGCACTGATAATGAAATTCAAATGAAGTACTCGGTTGTCTTGTTTAACCATTTGGCTGTATATTTGGTGCAGTGACGACTATTTCTGAAAGACACAAGTGGGCAAGCTGGAAAAAACGTAGGTAGATTATCCGCTTTTCTGGCATCTTTGAAAATATTTTTTATCGTAGTTGCTATATTATGTGTTGTTTGCCCTCATGAAGAACAAATTATCGTCTTCGAAAACATAGTGTAATGTGTTTGAGGAATTGTTTTTGGTAGTACCGCTTTGGGCAGCCTGGTGCAAAGGATTGCATTTTAAGTTAACTGGTTCAACGGGAATCTTCACGAGCTGCATTATTTTTTGGTGTACTGGTAAGTTAAATATTTGCATACAAATATGTCTCATTACGTATTTTCACAGACTAAATACAACATTGCAAAGAAAAATTGCACGGAATGCAGGTAAATTTGATAGACCGTAAGATAAACAATTTGTTGAAAATAGGATGAGATTTGTAGGGATTCGTTGATCTGCGCTAAATGACTGCAGATCAGAAATACCGTAAAAGCTCTATTAACCCTCTGAGACTTGATTTAATTTTTAGAATTGTAGAGCGGCCTTGTTAAGAAAACTAAGATCAGAGCTAAGACAAACCTACAAAAAAAAGGTTCAGTAACCTGTTAAAGTCTCCATCTATGACAATTTTTCTATTCTGTTGGTTTTAACCTCATTTTTCCTAAGTAACTGGGACTCAGACGGTGCCCTTGACAAGGACTGGGGTTTGGCGGTGAGTAATTTCTTGGCCGGCTGCCCTTCCTGACACCAACCAATGGCTTTTTTCTTTTGTGAAGTTCCAAAGCCGCCTGCTTGAGGAATCGAACCCGGAATTCCTGGTTACGGTGCAGTTGCACTAAACATTAAGCCACGGCTCCTCCGTTATCGGAATCAATTACCAAACCAATATCATCTTCAAGAAAAAAGACCATCTGGGATTGCTTCAAGTCGATCAAATTCTTTTCTTTTTCAAACATCAAAGCTGAGCTTGTAAATCTTTACATGGGCCATGCCTATTTCACATGATTTGGTTATCTTCATACCCATCAAGTGATCTACTGAGAGCACGTATTTTAAAGCTCGTCCGAATGAGTTCCTCATGAAGTAATCTCCAGGCCTTTAAAAACCATTCGACCATTTGCTATTTTGAAGGGGCCCTCGTATTTCCCGATTTGTGAGTTGATGGGCTTTTTCCGTAAGTCACTTATCAAAGGTGCCCCTTAAATGTTCTTTCATTGACTTGTTCCAGCTGATACCAGGTGCTTGAACAAACTTTGTACAGGCTCCAAGAACACTCACTCGATCAGTGCGACCTTGATTCAGTAAGGAGCTGATCTCAGTTGATAAATAGAAACGAAATCCATCGCAAGGAAGTAGCCATCGAGCCCCAAAGAAAACTTCTCAAGAACGTCTCTGCAGTACTCATCTGTTAACTTATCATTTATCAATGCAGATGCAGATTGTGCTATTACACACTTCAAACCAGACTCATCATTCAATGTTTCAAAGAATGCTAATAAAGAGGGCGCTTAATAGAGCTTTTTCGGTAACTCAAACGACTAAAGTTGGCTACAAGACTGCTTAGTGGAACCATCTTGTAGGGATAAAACATGCCTGAACATAGACTAATCCATGTTTATATTTATATGTCGAAATTACAAATTACACTGAAAAACAGAAAATCAGCTTTTTTACATTAAAACGTTTTTATGTCATACTTGTTATTTCGATGATCTAAAACCTACTCTAAAAAATTCTCTATCGGAAATACTTTGTAATTCGCAATTTTCCCCAATTTTGAAAAATTCCAATAAATATGGGATTATACTTTACAGTAAATACACTTTTTTTTTCATAATTTTTATCATTTTTTTTAGTCAAGAACATTCTTCAAGCCACCTTTGTAAATACTCGGACTCACCTTATGATGGCCGAAAAAAGAAATTGGAGTGCTGAAAAGCGAATATAGCAACCCCTCTACTTCATATTTTTTCCATTTTTGGAACGTATTATTAACTTATTGTCCACTGTTTGGTAGATGCCTTCCTCCATGGTTGGTATTTTGATCTAGAGATCAATGGACAGGTCATTTGTATGTTTGCCTTTACTTTCTTTCAGATTTAATGGGTTTGCGATAGGGGCCATATGGCAAACAGCCTGATATATTTTGTTGCATAGGTAGGAAATTCATAACTAGCCAGTGGAGAAGAAATGCTGATACTATCATACATCAAGCCTACTACGCATATTTCAAATTAAAGTTGGGTGACCAGGACAAACTCTAGGCTCCTCACATTGTTTGCACCAGGTGCTACATAAAACCAAATGACTGGGTACTTAGCAAGAAGAGATATATTTCCTTTGAAATACGTCTGGTATGGAGAGAGGCCAAGAATCACACTGTCGAATGCTATTTTTGTTTGGTGAAAACACCAGGATTTTCTAGTAAAACGCGAAGGAAGATTGTATATTTCAATATGAAATCTGCTTGACTCCCTGTTCCACATTTGATGGAGCTGCCTCAACCAGAATTTGAAGAACGTCCTTCTACAGATGCAAGGAGTTCATAGACTACAGGGGAATCAAATGATTCAGATGTCAGAAAGATCGCAGGCATCTTTCTAGTCCGTTCAATCAGTTTGAATTAAACGATTTGGTGCAACACTTACGTCAATCTAAAGCACGTGCAGAGCTTCCAGCTTTGACTTTCAGTCAAAAAAGGTTAACTCATGCCGATTTAAGAATTTACTTTTACAGGTCTAGAGAAAGTGAATTTCTTGAATTCACCAGTTGTGATAGCAATTTTGTATATTGCAATGACATTGGTGGACTTCTTTTAGCTTAAGGTATAACTCGTTACAAACCAAAAGGTTGGGGACTTAAAGCGTGTCCTTTTTCATGTTTATAAAGTTTTCATATAATTTAAATTAGTACCTGTATGTCACTCAAAAATTTTAACGGAGGAATATGAGAGTATTAAGAAGGTGATTCGCCTACTTCGATATCATAAACACAGTTGGATAATATGTGTAGGTTAAAAGATGGTAAATGTTCTCTTGAGTCAACAGAGGGGCTTCACAAAGCACCCTTGTTATCTGTGCTTATGGGGCAGTCGGAACTCTGATCATCATTGGATAAAGGAAGACTGCCCTCCCCTCCACTAGAGCACTAGCTGGAAGCTATTGTTTCTCCTCCACTCCACATAAAGTTAGGCTAAATGACAGTCCGTTAAGGCTTGAACAAAGAGCAAGGATGCTTCCAGCACATCAGGCAGACTTTTCCCGGCCTGTCATATGATAAAGTAAAAACGGGGATATTTGACGGACCCCAGATTCGAAATTTGATGAATGACAATGAGTTTGAAGGACGTATAAACGTTGATGAAAAGACAGCAAGTCTTTCTTTTGTACTTGTTACCAAGCAGTTAGTTCTTGTGATATTAGAAATCTCCCAAATGCAGGAGCTTGATTGCCGACTTGCTGAAAAATTCCAAAAGCTTGGTTGCAACATGAGCTTCAAGGTACAGGCAGTGTCACCTAGATATTTTCCAAGAAATCCTTGGAGATGTCAATGACGAGCATGGCGAGAGTTTCTATCAGTACCTGAAGGAAATGGACGAAAGATATCAAGGAAGATGGGACATACACATGATCGCTGACTACTGTTCGTCAATAAAGTGGGATTGTCCAAGAGTTGAACACACAAGAAAAAGTCGAAAAAGAAGTTTCCCTCATTAAGGTGACATTCGTTTGATTTTCTTTGTATCTACTTTGACAATATTTGTGCATTTTTAGCGTCAGTATTTGGGTTATTTCTACAAAGATGTTTTGATATATGAAATGCGCTGATTTCATTGTTGGAAGCACATTTTTATATCCACATTGTATTTCTTTTAATGCATTAAAAGCCAATGAATTTTTTGTTTTAGTCATTTACAAGTATGTACGACCCGTTAGTGTATAATTTCTCCAAATAAATCGCTTCAACATATTTTTTGTCCGATTAAAAAAATATGTACCATGTAAGTACCATATCTAAATACCGAGGACCCGATAGGAAAAAACAAATGCGAATTTCGAACTTACCGTGTGTGTATTACCTAGCAACAGTTGTCAGGTCCTTTGTACAAAACCTTGTTTCCCAGTGTTATAAAAGTAAAATAAACATTTAAGATAGAAGTACAGCACACAGCTGGCGTGTTTTTCGAAATCCGTCAAGAAATATGGGCTGAGCAAAATTTAAGTTACAGGCAAGACAAGAGAACGTAGTTTGAGGTTGCCTTTAGTTGTTTTATAAATCCGTTGCCCATTTCTTTCAAGGCGAGTAGCGTAGTACATTGTTTTTTTGTTATGCTTTTCTTTTTTTTGACTGTACACTAATAGCATTTGCACTAACATGGCTGACGGAGGTGCTGCGAGAGATATGGGACGAAAAAATGATTCCGAGTAAACAAAAGCTTGTTGGTCCTTACTTACAAGCAAAAGGGAGACAATTTGAACCGCAACAACCACAGGGGAATAAAGCTACTGGAACATGAAATGAAGCTCTTTGAGAAAATCCTGGACAAGAGATTGAGAGGGATAGCTGAAGTAGACACCATACAATTCGTATTCGTGGAAGAGAGGGGCACAGTTGACGCAGTTTTTGCCCTGCCCCAGGTGCAAAAGAAGGCTCCAGAGGGTAACAGTACTCACTACACAGATTTTGTGGACCTGATAAAGGCTTTTGATAGAGTCCCTAGAAAATTGGTCTATTGGTGCCTCCGAAAAGGAGGAGTCAGAGAAAAGCTCGTGAGAGTAGTGAGAAGCCTTTTCACATGCTATGAAATCTTTGGAGGACGGGGTACTCTTGAGGAGAGAGCAGGAAAATATTGTGAAGCAACTGTACCATCAGCAGGCAGTTGGAAAATAAAGTAGAGGAGGCCAGAAGTTGAGATAGAGAGACAGAGTGCAGATTGATTTAAAAACAGTTGGCGCAGAAGAGGACGATGCAAGCAATATCAGCGTGTGGAAGAAGAAATGCCAAGCAGCCGACCCAACTTGAAGTTGGAAGAAGACCAAAGGAACACAAGAAGAAAGTCATTTACACCAAACATATATCAAGATTACAAAGAAAATAACAAGCTGAGGTACAGGAAATGGAAGCTGTTCGTCTTTTGGAAATGTCGGAATAGTCAAGCTTCTAGCCAATAAGAGTTAACAAGGTTTTTAAGTCGTAATACAAGCAATTGTTTTTGGATAGACTTGGTATTGGGAATTTAAGTTCAGTAAATTCTCTCGAGCGATGCTTGAGGTAACAGTCAGAAAGGTACAAAGAACAAAACAGAATTTTTAATTGCAAAGGTCATTGCGAATGAATGTACCGTGATCGAAATTTGAAAATGAAATGCATCATCTCATTTATTACTTGATATTTATCAAGTATTCTTAAGCATGTACGCTTTACCGCTAAGAGTGGCAGTAAATTCCTGAACTATTTACATATCAAACTGCAATATCATGACATCATAATGGATTTCCGCATGGTACAGCTTGAACACGGGTACATAAGAGTGTGATCTGTGTTGTGGAGTTTAATTTGATGTTAAATCAGAGAGCAATGAGGGAAACATTTTTCTGACACAAGAGAAACCCAAAGAACGCGTGCTTGCAAAATGTCCAGGGACTTATGATGTCTCCAGACCTTTTTGGAATATTGAAAAAGAAAATCAACTAGAAAAAATACTCTTAAAATCAATACAATAAGGTGATTTGACCGGATTTTTCCCTCTGACAGTAAAATATTAAATTACCAAAATAATATGCAGGAAGACAGAAATGGGAAAAGATAACAATGGTAGATATAATATTGACAAGGTTTACCCTGTATAAGTGTTTCTATTGTTATTATTAGTTTCTTTCTCGCCTCACAGCTCATGGCTGGTTTCCAGGTTGTTGCCCGTTTGGAGCCCCAAAAGTTGGACATTCAATACGTTACGGAGTATTGTGGCCGATTCTAAGATGGCAGTCTCTTTCAGCCTGTCTGCCACACTTGCCGCTATTTCCAGCTCATTGATTGCTCTAGTCAATGTTTGGCTCCAAGAACCATAAACACCACCAGTGCAACCTTCATGCGCGTTCCATAGCCAGGTCCTGGTACTTCTCGATCTTTTCCTGTTCCTTCGTTGTCATATTCTTTCTCTTGTCCTGCACTATATTACCCGGGCTTCTGGCCTCTATTATCCGATCAGCTCTTATGTTGAAATCCCACAGTATTTTGTCCCACTCGTTCTCCAGCACTACCTCAGCCCCGTGTTCATACCAATTGTTGAACCTTGCAAAGCCATGCTGCTTGCACATCTCCCAGTGGAGAAAGCTGGCCACCCTGTCGTGACGTTTCTTATATTCTGTTTCCGCCAGCTTCTCTCACTCACACAAAATGTGCATTACTGGATGAAATAAGAAGAAAAAGAAGAAGTAAGAGTTTTAAGAAACAATTTTAGAATTTTAGTTAGTATCAGATAAATAGTTGGAAAATAAAAGCCTGGTAGTTAGGGTTCCCTCGTGATGACAAGAACTACTACACGAGAAAAAGTCCAAGAGATACAGATTCAAGAAAAGTTTATCAATCAAGCATGAAAGTCTAATTAAAAAAATCAATGAGTCAATGAAAGAAAAAAATTTGTTTTGCATTTCAAAAGGAAATTTTAACTCCTACACGTAAATGTGTAATATGTAGAAATATATAAGACAGTATACTAAGGACGAAGGTAAAGATCAATGTGCAACTGTCCGAAAATAGATGAATTCATTATGAGATTGAACAATGTCTTATGATGTTAGAATTAAGCTAGAAAACAGGAAAAATAATGAGTGAAATAATCGTAGATAAGATGACAGCTTTTCACTTAGGTTAATGCTTCACACCTTGGTTATAAGAGGAAGAACATTTATATGGATTTAACAAGAAGGCATGCCACTATTTGCTATAAGAGATACTGGGTCTTTCATTAATGGATCCTCTTGTAAACAGTGGGTCCATTTTTGTCTTTCACAGATTTCTATCTATGGAAGACCTGAAAGGAAGCAACAGATCAAGAAAAAGTGGGGCAGAAAGCACACAAGACATTACAAAATGCAAGGCATGCGGATCCCCCTTCCAGGACCCTTCGTGGGAAGACCCTTCCTCTTAAGTTGTTCTTCAGCCAAGGCTCAAGCATCTCGAGACCACCTGTTCTTAACGGTTGGGCCCTATAGCCCAAGTCCCAACCAAGGAGGAACCAGAGCTCTACACTTGATCGTAGCCAAAGGTCGAGAAGACCCAGTACAAGAGATACTGGGTCTTTCATTGATGGAACCCCTGGTAAACAGTGGGCCCATTTTGTCTTTCACAGATATCCATCTATGAAAGACCCGAACGGAAGGAGCAGGTCAAGAAAAGAGGGACAGAAAGCGTGCAAGACACCATAAAATGCAAGACATACGGATCGCCCCTCCAGGACCCTCCGTAGGAAGGACCTTCCTCCTGGGTTGGTCATCAGCCAAAGCTCAAGCACCTGAAGATGACCTGTCCTGTGTCCTTGGTCGGGTCTACGGCCCTATAGCCGTAGACCCGACCAAGGAGAGACCAGAGCTCTACACTTGATCTTTGCCAAAAGGCCGAGAAGCGATGAGAGATACTACACAAAGCGTAAGCTAATGTGCTCTGGAGTCCCGTAAGGGTCTATTCTAATTCCGTTGATTTTCATATCTAAACAATGGAGTTAAGCAATCAGCTGTTAAACGGAAAATCTTTCCTTATATGCCGGTGACATTGAATTCAGAAAAACAGACGGAGTAATTTCGGTACCCCTTGGGCAACATATACGTCGTTTAGATCGGAAATAAAAGAACAAGTTAAAATCGCTGTTGGAATTTATACCGATAGTAATTGGCCCCAGTTGTCAAATTTAGAAGCATTTTAAATAGAACGTCTATCTTCATCAAGAAACACTGGATTAAGTGCCTCAAAGGGATTGCAATTATTTTCTTGATAATTGTTTTCTTTGACTCTAAGCTTTTGTTTCCCAACAAAAAATAGCGTGTATATGAATTAACTGCTTGGCTGTTTGTTACATCCATAGCTGACGAGGTCGCGGTAAAGATATTGAAATACACTTAATCAGAGCAACAGAAATATTCCTTGAATTATATATCATAAAATCAGGAAGATATTATCATTCGGGTTTTCTTTTGTGCTATTTTACGTTGAGATGTCTGGTAAAGATGGACTTGTCTTTTTGTGGAGCAAAAGAAGTGATGGCCCTAAGATAATTGATGATGATAATTGATGGTTAACCTGAATAGGGTTAAGTAAAAGCTATAAAAACAGCGTTTTACATCACAGCATGCTTTCCAACGTAACTTAGTGGATACTAGACGCATAGGTGCGTGAACTCGGGCTGACTTTGTTAAAGATTTGTTTAGAAATAAATTTTTGTTCGGTGATTTTCGACTACGTCACCTCCGTTGTTGACCACGTGACTGCATTTTGGCGATGAAGAACACGACGAACACTTTCGAATTTAATACTCGGGCTACTTCCAGCCCGAGTAAAAATTACACAGTGTGACTTTACGACACAAAATTGAGGCCTAAAGGAAACCTCAGTTGGATTGGAAATTGTTTGTTCAAACATCATGACCGGGTGTATGACTCAAGGAACTCACCAGTGAAGTACAAGTAACTATATTATTTTTAATTACAATTTTACTTTCTACCTGTCACCCTGCAATAAGGTGATATGGAAATTTGCTTTGATTCTTACTCTCTATATATTTACTTTTGAAAACTGAATGGTATTCAAGTATGCAATGTTCTTTATACATCTGATCGAGACATGTAACTATGTCTGTGTTTCCAGCTATATTTATATAAAAGAAAACAAGTTGTGAATGTGATAGAGGCGAATATGAAATGTATCTTTACTATTATTTTCTTGTTTAATGCAACCTTTTCTTTATCACAGAAAGAGAAGAAGGAGAGAAAACAAGATGAAGGCAAATGACTAATGAGGTATGAGAAATGGAGAAAGAAAGGATAGAAAGGAAACAAAAAAAAGAAAAAACTTAAAGAAAGAGAGAAAAAGGAAGCCAAAAGCGAAAGAAAATCCAAGGAGGGGTAAAATTGACACAGCAAAAAGAAAGGTTTAGCGAGAAGAAAAAGTGATAAAAGGAACCGGAAAGAGGAAGAGAAAGGCTAAACGAACAAGATATGAAAGAAAGAGGAGAGAGAGGAAGAGAGAGAGGAAGAGAGAGAGGGAGAGGGAGAGGAAGAGGGAGAGGAAGAGAGAGCGAGAGGGAGAGAAAGAGGGAGAAAAGGAGGGCAAAAAGAGGTGGGGAGAGAGGAAGAGAGAGAGGAAGAGAGAGAGCGAGCGGGAGAGAGAGAGAGAGACAGAGAGAGAGACAGAGAGAGAGGGAGAGAGAGAGAGAGAGAGAGAGAGAGAGAGAGAGAGGGGGAGAGAGAGAGAGAGAGAGAGAGAGAGAGGGGAGGGAGAGAGAGAGAGAGAGAGAGAGTGAGAGAGAGAGATGGGAGAGAGAGAGAGAGAGAGAGAGAGAGAGAGAGAGAGAGAGAGAGAGAGAGA
>RDPX01000019.1:5159768-5173903 GCA_003991215.1 Morbakka virulenta
GGGAGAGAGGGAGATGGGAGAGAGAGAGAGAGAGAGAGAGAGAGAGAGAGAGAGAGAGAGAGAGAGAGATGAGAGGGTGGAGGAAAGGAAAAGGGAGGGAGAGAAAATTGCAAAGAAGGTATTGGATTTCTTATAAATTTACTAAAGTTCCTTTTTGAGAAAAGAAGTCTCTACCTGAGATTGCAGGTGTGACACAAAACCTGAGTTTACTATTCTTCTTAACGAGTTAAATAAGCAACTTTGTGAAACAGGATAGAACCTGTAACAATTCCTAAGACATATTAGTTGTTGCTTAAGACGTTACTGAACAAAGCCGCCCCCT
Source organism: Morbakka virulenta (assembly GCA_003991215.1). Lineage (NCBI taxonomy): Eukaryota > Metazoa > Cnidaria > Cubozoa > Carybdeida > Carukiidae > Morbakka > Morbakka virulenta. The sequence goes on from RDPX01000019.1 coordinate 5,160,091, forward strand.
AAATATCTGATTTTCAAAATAGAATTACTTTTTCCAGTTATGACGTAGTAAGTGAAGGAGAAGATGGCTTTTTTATATTTCAATGGTTACATTGAAACTTCATTTCATGCAAGATATTTCTTATGATGTTCTTTTGCCCTTTGCTATAAGAAAAATCCCAAATTTACAAAGTTTCTGAAAATGGTAGAGTTGCATAATTTAAGCGATCTGTCGTTCACTATAAGAAAAATCCCAAATTTACAAAGTTTCTGAAAATGATAAAAGTTGCATAGTTCAAGCGATCTGTCCTTCACTACAGGAAAAATCCCAAATTTACAAAGTTTCTGAAAATGGCAGAGTTGCATAGTTTAAGCGATCTGTCCTTTACTATACGAAAAATCCCAAATTTACAAAGTTTTTGAAAATGATAGAGTTGCATAATTTAAGTGACCCGTATGACTAAAACGAAAATAGGACTGAGTGAGAGTAGCATTATTTTATGTCATGTATATCTTTAAGGGACTTAAAGACTCAAGTTTGAAAATTGTTTTTACGTGCGTGATTTTCCAAACGGAAGGAAACGAACAAATATTTCCCAATGGATGAATTTTCAAAATTTCAAAGAAAGCTCTTTTTTCGTAAAAAACGTGTAGTCATTATTTTTTGGTACCCTCTGCTAATACGTAATAACCAAAATCTTTATTAATTCAGGTTAGTCAAGTTTTGGCTCAGTCAATTTAGCTTGTAATAAGTTACTCTGAATTAAAGGCACCGTCCTCACTGCATCAGATTAAAACTGCAATTTTTAATACTCTGTTTTGTGTCCTACGTCGGGAAGATATAAGCAACCCTTCCAGACTAATGATTTTGAGGCACTAGAATGGAAATCGGAAATTGACTGAAAACGAAATAAATATCTCATTTTGTTTTAGAGATTATTAACATGTAATTCTATAAAGCAAAAACGATTCAGTTCCACAATAACGCAAGAGACTAGGACCAGCTATTCCTCCGTTTTGTCTGTGTCTTCCTTTATTCATCGACTTTTCTATATGGAGAAATTACTACCTACCGAGGTCAGCTTGAAAACGAGGTAGACACCTACCGCAAATAGGATTTGGAAGTTTAAATGAACTCAGCTGAAACCCTTATAAGATATACTTATTGACGCGGAGAAGATAGCCACAATGACAAATGTATTACCAATTTTGGGGGCCTAAAATATTGAATTATTGAAAAAGCTTCTTTAAATGTGTATGGTTATTACAAAAGACTACTACAGTAAAGCAACGAGTAATGGGTGTAGCCACAGTGAGCCTAGTATTGTATGTCTAACTAGGAACAGTAAACAAGAAGGGAAGATACCCCCTATACTTAAAAAATAAACATATTAAGACATCTAATCCTTTTGAAATACAACATGACATTCCTTCATATACTCAAAACACTCTGTTATATCGTTTCGAGTCCTGGTTTCTAGTTTATATTTAAATGTCACAACACCACAAAGCATACTTTAGCTTTTTCTCACCGCAAACTGGGATAGTAATATTATTGATCCTGAAAAAAATCTGATGCCACCCGTCGATCATTACTCATAAACCAAAACAAAACTTTCAAATCCAAAACATGTTTGGGTAATCTTTCATTCTATAGGATTTGGAATTCTAATCTAACCAAGAATAAGTTTTAGCAAATTAAATTCTTATAGATTTTGTCACAACAAAACAAATACACCATTATTCCATTTTACCGTGTCAGCCCTAAACAGATCACTGGCGATCCTCTGTAGTTGTTCCATATTGAGTGAAGGCTTTAATATAAAAGGAAGATATAGCTTCTATACCACTTGGTTCGAATTATTGTATATAGTCTTCACATCAATCATTTTAACCACCTTATTTTCACTACATAGTCTTTCCCTTGAAGAATAAAACAATAAACAAAAAGCCGTAGGCACTGGTTCGAACCCTATTTAATGCCACTTATGTTCTTTGCAAATCTTTCGCAATAAAAATAAATCCTCTCCTTTATCTTCTTTTCACACAACTAATGCTTATTTTCCAGTGTCCATATGGCTTTAGTTATTAGAAAGCTAGAAAATTCTACATATAGCCTTCTGCTAATCCTATCATACTGACAAAAAGGTTCTTTTAAATTAAATAATTTAATTCTCGTATTAAAATCAATTGACATTGAGGAGCACTGGCTAATTGCTTACTCTAGTTGCACTTTAACCAAGAGGTTCCTGGTTCGATTGCCCGAGCGGGCGAAGAGAATTCGGAACTTTACAAAAAGAAAAAGGCATTGGTTGGCGTCAGGAAGGACATCCGGCCAAAAAATTCTCACTGCGAAAGCGAAGTTCTTCTGAAGGGTACCGACTGAGCCTCAATTGCTGGAGAAAAATGACGTTAAAACTAAAAAAAAATTGAAATCAATTGACAATAATATTAACCAACCTAATTTTAACACAAAGCGACCTTTACTCTCGATATGGACTTCATATTATAAGTCTTCTTCTTCTTCTTCTTTCGGCGTTTCCCTTTTCAGGGGTCGCCACAGCGAATTGACTTCATGTTATAAGTATCTGCTCTAATTATTTTATATTATACTTTTAGACCATATCCGCTTAATTTGATTTACCTTTTTGACATTTACCAGGGCTCTGTAATTTGTCATACACCATAGTTTGATCATACAGTGTGATCTTTATGTTTGCCTGGTAAGGTCTACATCAGAAGGTTACAGACGTACCGAAGATGTATGGAGGGAANCACTTTAACCAAGAGGTTCCTGGTTCGATTGCCCGAGCGGGCGAAGAGAATTCGGAACTTTACAAAAAGAAAAAGGCATTGGTTGGCGTCAGGAAGGACATCCGGCCAAAAAATTCTCACTGCGAAAGCGAAGTTCTTCTGAAGGGTACCGACTGAGCCTCAATTGCTGGAGAAAAATGACGTTAAAACTAAAAAAAAATTGAAATCAATTGACAATAATATTAACCAACCTAATTTTAACACAAAGCGACCTTTACTCTCGATATGGACTTCATATTATAAGTCTTCTTCTTCTTCTTCTTCTTTCGGCGTTTCCCTTTTCAGGGGTCGCCACAGCGAATTGACTTCATGTTATAAGTATCTGCTCTAATTATTTTATATTATACTTTTAGACCATATCCGCTTAATTTGATTTACCTTTTTGACATTTAACAGGGCTATGTAATTTGTCATACACCATAGTTTGATCATACAGTGTGATCTTTATGTGTGCCTGGTAAGGTCTAAATCAGAAGGTTACAGACGTACCGAAGATGTATGGAGGGAAGAACATTTTTGAAGTTGGGATTGATCTGTTGATTAAATTTGCAATGTTGTTGGTTCTACAAATGACCCACTAATTGTATTTTAGGAAGTGCTTTCTGATAATTTGTAAAAGGAGGGTCATTACCACTGTGTAATAACACAAAGTGAAATAAAGTTAGAAAGCACCGAAGTTAGCGTAATATTAATTAAACTAGCAACCAAGTGTAGACCATATTTTAGCTGATGTGCAATGACAAAGTATAGAGCTGACCAGACCTTAACTTTCTGGATTTTGAAAAAACTACTGTATTGGTCTTTAAATAATATATTTCATTCTTATTCGACAGCAAAGCGATTTGAACAATTGGTGTTACTGAGACATATAGATGACGCCAAATTGTTTCCCTTGCATTTTAAGATGAGGTTAATGTGTCAAATTGCCCCACTGCCATTGAAAAGTAAGGTTAAGGTGCATGAAATGCATATGCTTTGCATAGAGTGCTAGATTGTAACAAAAATATCTTTCTGGACTAAGAAATAACTAAAAAATGTAGAATAACCAATTTGCTAAATAATATAAAATATTTTATGCCTCGATTTATCTTATAACTGATCATCTACAGGATTATATATTCTGGCACTTGTTTTTTTCTCGCAAGGTAAGCAACAATCTTCGTTTCTGTCCCATCTGTGCTCCGGGGAAACATATTGGAGTCCTAAGACTACCTCAGAATATCAAACCATTATTAACTAATTTATTTTACGTTTCTATTTGTTTTGGAATAAATCCTTTGAAACCGGTGGCATTTTTAATAACCAAATTGCATGAAAGGCAAGCATCGAACAGCAATATAATGCCAATATAGGTTACAGAGTCGTACAATCATATTTTTCATGACCAAACGACGGTTGATTTATCTATTCTGTTTCATTTTATTTCGTAAGATTCTTACACTTTCATAGTATCAGTAACTAATGCTACTTTGCAATGGAGTCCAATTAAAAATGGGTGATGAAGTAAACGTTATAAAATTCATAAGGCACCTCGAAGAAAGTATTGTAATAAGTATTAACATTACGGATTTGAAATTGATTCATAATCATGAAATCTAGGCTATGACTGGGGTCTTGATCCATCTAATTCCTATGCCATGAGTTTATTCTGAAATGCAGTATTTAATCAACTGTGCCTCTTAAAAATGGACCAAGCAAATGGTGCAAACAATTAAAAGCACCATATACTTAAAGTTACGTCATTGTAAAAGGAATAATTAAAAAAACCCCAGAGCAGCAAGTTGTTTGGCCTGGGCGTAAAGACCCATATTTTTCATTTTGTCATCCAACTGTTTAATGAATGGCTTAAATCTCAAACTTGATAATTATGTACTTGTTGAAAGAATTTTCCTGTGGCTTGGAGGAGTCATTGATACGAAGTCCCAGAAAGACTATTTAGAAAGATAAAGTCAAATTGGAATTATTCGCAGGTAGATACAAAGTAAGGTTGGAAAGTAAAAAATACTTAATGATTTAGTGGCCCCGTGGTAAATTGGAGGATACCTACTGTACACAATATCCCATCTTTATCTGTTCATTTCCTCCGTGTCTCTTTGAGAAGACGGCATGTTGCTTAAGCACCTGAGTACCATACACACCCTTCAAAAATTTTTGCAGATCAATTTCTTTCTAACCTATTGACTAGTGTTTTACTTACCAAGAGTGAAATGACTTGCTGTGTAAGTCATTACGATAGTACATTTACAAGTGTATGCTAGTCCTTTGAATACCTGGAAAATATATTATAATAAACTTATACGGGTCAGTTGACCTTGAAGCAGTTTCACTTATTATTGATTTGGAATTTTATTTGCTCTCATGATAATTTCTTATCTACTTACGTGAGATGGGTGGTAAAGTACAAGAAACTTCTTTTAACTCATACATTCACAGGATATCTACAACGGTCACCTGACCTTTCTTAAAGGATTTCCTTGGATGCGTCAATTAAAATTTTACTGGATTTCAACCGAAGTAATTATTCACTTCTTAAAAATGGATGCTTCCTTCCAAAATAAACTGTTTGAAACCGTGTCTTTTTCTGGAATTTCTTTACCGGTCAATAGATCTAGTAGAGCTTTGGTACTTTGAGCTCACCGTAATTAAATTTAGATTGTAAAAGGAATTAAACAGATGTAAATATACTTAGTAGATATATCAATGTGGATTAATACAATACATTTAGATTTCTCAAATAGACTGACCTGAAAAATTCTCACTCCTGCCCACAAAATGTGTTCTGCATTTGTGATTGAAGCTCTTACCCGAATCCAATATATCTGCCATACAAAATTGGTTAGAAACTGACAGTGCTGCCATATCATGTTATTTGTTGACAAAGGCAAGCTGGTTTCCCCGTTGTTAAACCCACGGGTATTACTGCAAGTCGTGAAGTGTGCCTAAGCGCCTTTCCCGTGCTATACAGCTTTGATCAATAAGCCCTAAGGCCAGTAGCTCTAAAGGAACTCTGACGAAGGGAATTAAAATCTTATTCAAAGAAATTACGCCCTCCCTCAGGCTACAGAACTGATGGATCAATGTCGTAGGTCATAAATCAGTATGTTAAGGAAGTAGAGAACACCTACGTTGACCAATCTAAGGATACTACGATCATGAAATAAAAGGGGCGATGAAGGCAGGGTGACGTTTCTGGGCTAAAGTTTCCATGAAGCCTAACTACGTACCCAACAGATAGTAGCCCCTCACAACATGTAGTTAACTAGAAACTTGGAATGTTAAAGCAGTGTTTGCAAAAAAGACGACGGTGCAAGTGGCAAAGGTGATGGAGACTAGCAGATTGGAAGTGTTAGGGATGAATGACCGTGGCTGCTTGGATGCATTTCATAAGAAAAGAGGCAGATCTAAACCAAAATTAGCGTGAAGATAAATAACGGAAGGGACAAGAAAAAACCGTAGCAGAAAGAAGGAAGAAAACAAAAGACGTGTCACGATATTTTACACAGCATGGGACCAGCTGTTTATGGGCTTGGTACGATTCCAGGACAGGACATTGACCAGGACATTGACTCTCATGGAGAAGTCAGGATTAAGCAGGACCAAAACTATGCCAATACTTAGACAAACAATACTTGTATGAAACCAAATAGCAAGTATATTTAGATAGCTTGATGAGCAAGCCATTTATTGTTAACGAAGAAAGTAGCCAGGAAAATTCTGGAAACGATAGTGGTGGTGGCTGTTTGGAAAAGGACTATGATGGTATAGTCCTTCCAATCTCGCACAGAGAAAAGTTGTAACTATATGGCTTAAAGCTTCAAACACAGCACTTTCCTTTTTTCACGAAGTCTTTTCATTGTAAGCAGGTAAGACATGATGGTTCATTATGTATTACGTGCCAACGATATTTCACAATTTAGACTAATAACGGAAAACCTATTAGTCGTAGAGTAGACGTAAGAAATGCAAGATAGTTAATTGGAATTCGAATGTTGCAGTAAAACCTATTGCTAGTAACGTCTGACGGAATTGTTTAGGCTGATTTTTACCATGTAAGAGAATTAAAATTGTTATGGTAAAATACTGCTTTGAACGATGGCACCTTTCTCTGGCGCAAGAAATGATAAAAAGGCTCAGTAGGTTCCTCTCTGCAAGTCCTCCATTAAACTGTACAATTCCACGCTTCATCTAAACCAAATCAAATTACTTTACAACACTTACTCGGGTATTCATCGATCAGGGGAAATGGATTAGACAGCTNTATGAAACCAAATAGCAAGTATATTTAGATAGCTTGATGAGCAAGCCATTTATTATTAACAGAGAAAGTAGCCAGGAAAATTCTGGAAACGATAGTGGTGGTGGCTGTTTGGAAAAGGACTATGATGGTATAGTCCTTCCAATCTCGCACAGAGAAAAGTTGTAACTATATGGCTTAAAGCTTCAAACACAGCACTTTCCTTTTTTCACGAAGTCTTTTCATTGTAAGCAGGTAAGACAAGATGGTTCATTATGTATTACGTGCCAACGATATTTCACAATTTAGACTAATAACGGAAAACCTATATAATTCCAAACTTTTCTCAGTTTAGTGATGAAGCCTTAAGTGAATATTATTGAATTAATTTTTATCTATTAAAAGTTACCCATCCCATTTCCCTGTATTAAGGAAAGCAAGTAACGAAGCAGCTGATGCAAAATTTTGTACCAAATATTGGTAAATATCTCCAATATCGTTGCCTTCATTGATTTTGCAAAATTGAAGCATTACATTTAAAAAAATTTGCATTCAGTTTTTTAATTTCCCTTATCCATATTCGAAATTACAATGTTAACTTATAACTGAGGGATCATGAGCATATATTCAAATTGTATTGCTAGCGCTGTTGCTTTATAAGACTTTGGGTGATCTGGTGATAACGTCACAAATCGTACACTACGCTCATTTCCTCTTCAAAAACTGTGGTCAGGCCAACGAAAATACCCCTTAACGTACTTGCATCATCATTTTCAGTGTTTGCAGCAGGTATTGATGGATCAACCACAAATACACTAAATCGAAATAGTACGTGTGTGGGTCTTGGGACCTCCTCTCTTTGCCATACATCTCACCCAGATTATGCAAATTTGCTAGTATCTTTTGTAAATAATATATACTATGCATATCAAGGACCATAATGCTATGCAACATTCATTTAATACCTACAAAGCATTTGGCAAATTAATGGTAGAAGACTGGGACGTTGGACTTGTAATATTTACTGTTCCTAAAATTCGCTTAAAAACTTGTTCAATAAAATAAAAAATGTTTTACAAACTGAACCATTCGATCCCTTGCAAATGACTTTACGCTCTTTTGTCACCAATTTTGGTGTACTATACTGCTTCAAGCGTTTGCTTTATTTTGCTGTTAATTAATGTAAGATAGACAAAGTGGCCTCCCTAAAGTGCATCTAAAGTCACTACAAGTCCCTCGTTCTTTTTTTCTAACATCTTCTGATTCTAATCAATCATGCAAACTTATAACAAGTGAGTAGCGGTCACCAGTCTTTTGCGCACTGTCTATCATTTCATTAACAAAAAGATACAATTTGTGACAGTAACAAGGAGTGTATAAAATTGAACAACCACACTTTTTTTACAGGGAATTCTGCATGCGGCCTTTCTCTCCACTCATTACCCATGCCTGATCATGGCAATGGGAAGTAATGCTTCCACAATCTAATTCATTGTCTTTCAAAGATGTACCCAATAAGCCAAGCAATCCTTTTACAGATCTAACTTCTTTTGCTTCAACCATACGAATCGCATGTTCTGCAAGCTCATTGTTTGGACTGATATAACACTCAACAATCCCTTCTGTTTCACGCAGAGACTTGTCATTACTTCCACCTGCTATACCTGTAAAATACTCTGCTTTTATTTCTGATCTACTAATTTTGGGTTTCAAAATCTGTTGCAAAACTTTAATGACTCTGTTTTGGTTAGTGGTTTAGTTTACATTTTGCATTTCCTGGAAGTTTTTCGGCGATTCTATTCAGCTCTGGTTGAATATCAAACATTAGATCCTTACAAGTACTATGGTACACCTAACCACTGAAACTTTCTGAGGCGAAATCAGAGTTTTCTTTACATCAACAAAAAGGTAATCCATCAACGATAAGATATCGGATGGTATTAAAATTGCTCCCAACCAAATTCTTTGTTCAGTTATCCTTGTATGCATCAAAGTGTTAACAGATAGACCAGCGATCTCCCTTTCTTTGTGTTCCTACAAAGCTTAATTGCATATGTATGAGATTTTGAGAGGGCATGCTGAACGCATTCCTTAGGTTTTGCTACAGCTTCTAAAGCAAACTTACAATTTCGAATGCCAGTAGTGAAAAATGGTCTTTCATTGTTGGTAAAGACTTTTCAAGGATAATAGACATGTATACACCTCCCTGATATATTATGTAATAGACATAGCTTACCGTTAGCCCCTAAATATTAAAAAATCATTTTGAACAGGAAGACCGCTTTGTTTTCCCAAAAGCAGTTATCGGGTGCTCACTGAGGAGTTTACGATTTGGTTTATTCTTTGGAAGATCCTTCAAATTCACAGGGATGTCAACTTCCAGGATCAATACCCTTTTTCTTCTCGCTAGATGAAAATGAAGATTAGGTGCAAGCTTCTTGTGGTGAAACATTTTGTTTCTCTTGATTGGCTCTCGCTTTTCCACAAAATTTCAATAAACTCGTTTATTAAAATTGAATATACCATTGATTTTACCATTATAATTATGTGGATGAAGACAACAAAATAGCTGATTATATGTTAATGATAAGAAATATCTCAAATTATAAAGCAAATAGGTAACGCACTGGTTTCTCGTAAATGGACACTGTAAACGAATTCTGCTGAGGTTCTAATAAATTGCTTATGCAATTAATTAATTAGTCATGTCTATACAGCAAAGAAAATTACGAAAGAGAGTGTCAGTATGATCTTGCTGGCCAGAGGTAGACAGGTGACAGGAAAAGAGACCATTACAAGGAAATAATGAGATATCGGGTGGGATAATACTGATAGAGTGTCCAAGAACACAATCTCCACGTGGTGACGCCTGGGTACTGATCAGCTAGCTTCTCCTGACTGGTTAACGACTAATAGCCTTCGCTTTCAAACTTTTCTTCCGTACCATGAAAGAAATCGATCTCGTCGTTCATGTGATTTCGAATCTGGTTCGTCGTCGATTTTGAGAATCTTTTTGGAAGTTGTGCAGTGGTAAGTGAAGGCATATTGTTTCTGGTTTCTTTCCAATCCGATCTGCCTTGCTTGTGGGTAGCGGATAGTTTAAATTTGTTCTCGTACGGGCATCCCTTTCAAACAAACGCTTGTGTGCTTCCTTGGGGTTTTACCGCTATCTAATACAAGGGCTTGGAAGGTTTGCAGCAAGTTCTTAAAGTACCCTGGAACTGTGGCTTTTTAACTTTATTTATATGTCAAGAAGCAGAAACTATTTCGAGGTCCTTGAAAGCAAAGTTAAACGTAAATGTTTGCACTATTCTTCATTTACACCGTTTAGTTTAAGCTTTTTTTTATGTTAAAGCCAAATTGTCTCGATTTCTTTTAATTCTTGCAAGGTGTTAGAATCCAGAATTTTAACATTTTTATGTCTACGTCGCAAATTCCATAAGCACATTTTGCAATAACACTAGTTCACTTTACGTAAATGCTAATTTATTTTGGTTAGCGTATCATTTTGAGAAATATGTGTTGTGAAGTACTACACTTTCCATGTTACTGTTAAAGGTATTTACATTTTGCACCCTTTAAAAAAGTACTATTTACTTACATTTAAGGATTCTTCTTGAATTTCATAAGTATGAATTATGTTGCATATCTTAAATGGTTCACTTTTAAATATTGCTATCTCAAAAGCAAAGGGAAGTCCAACCCAGCCCTCTTCAACAAGAAAAAGAAACTGTTTGAATCCCTCATCCTAGTCCATTTGAATTGTAGAAATTACATTTTTATCATGCCTAAGATTACACTGGAGTAGAAATTCTCCAGTTTATATGGTGATGCTTTATTCTGTTATTTTAACAATTTCCCTAGCTTAAATTAAATTTAATTTAATCACCTAGATGGTTTAAAGTTGTTTGAGATTGTGTGATGTTTTCCTCCGTGGAATATAATTCCATTGTTTGTTATAATTCAATATTGCTTATTCATTACAAGACTTCTCAAATGTTATGAGCATCAATTGCATATGTTTGTGAAAGAGAGACACGCCTCTAAAATGTTATCTGTCTTTTGTATGTGCAGCTCCATTAGCAAAAATTAATTTCTCAATATTACATTGCCAATACTATAAGAAATTAATATCGAAGTAACATTACCTTCAAATGGGTGTAGAATGTTTTAGTTACTACTTGTCCCCCCAATAACAGAATGTAGCAGCCGCCACCACTTAATCGCAAAGACGATTGAGAAATAATGACAAGCCCTTTTGGGCTACTACTTCCCGTTGTCCTCCTCCTCCTCCTCCTCCTCATCATCCTCATCATGTGCCATGCAATCCTTCGTCGGTGATAGGGCTCCTCCAATCTACTCATACATGGTCCTTATTGTCTGCGTGTTGCTCTCTTTTCCCAACCATTTTGAAGTATCATCCATCATTATCTGGCTTTGTCTTCCACTACCCCCTTTGCCTTCTATTTTCCCTGTTGTTGCCACGTTCCTCGAGGCCATTTCTTCTCGTTGCATGTCCCATAAATTTTGCCTGACGTTTCCTTATCTTTTTTAACAATGAGCGTGTAAACTCTCCCATATCTAGAACCTTCTAATTTGTCTTCCTTTACGTTCATGGTATTTTCAGCCTTTTTCAAAGAAACCACATTTCTGTTGCCTCAAGTTGCTTCTTCATTTTATTTGATAACGTCCATGTCTCTCATGCACACAGTAATATAGGTTCCCTATAACATTGTGATAGCCTCGCTTCAGTGTCTGGGATAAGTTCTTGTTGGTAAGTACGTGTTTCATCTTTTGGAAGACAGTTTTTGCTTGGCCTATTCTGCATTTTATTTTTTTTGTCCTACTGAACCAATTAATATAGCTTCACTAATGCTCTTTGAACATCCAGGTATTTATTAAAATGCCATCTCAGGAAGGAGATTAAATGGTAAATGATCATTTTCAAGAAATGTTACTATTAATTTTATGGTGAATTTTACTCTTCCCTACCCACCCATTGACAATACCCTCGATTTCTTGTTATGTCAAACAGATTTTTTGTGTACCTATATTCTTTACATCTTTGGGGAATATAAGATGTTGCCCTACTCTTGATTTTCAGCAAATAAGAATCCCTTGCTTCAATAAACTTCCTTGCATGTCTTTACATTCATCCGTCTTCACAGGAAAAATTTTTGGTGGTAAATGCCTTTCTTGCCATACCGCAGCACCTATGCCTCCTCCCTCTCTTTCTCTCTCTCTCTCTCTCTCTCTCTCTCTCTCTCTCTCTCTCTCTCTCTTTCTCTCACTAGGTACCATATCCATTCCAGTGGTTGGTGATCATGGTTTTCCATAGATTCCTATCTCTCATCATATGTAGCAGATCTCCAGCTTTTTACGTTTTCCTTCTCACTTGCTGATATACACTTTTTAATGTGGCACTTGAGACTTCCCAAGTATGTTAATCTTTGTCTTCCTCTGTTTCTTTTGCCTTCAATACAACCTTTAAGGGTAACCTTTTCTAGTCCTTCCTTCTCATGATATGTCCCATAAACCTCATCTGCCTTTCACGAATTCTTTTCCTCATTTGTTTGATGGTCTTCCCATGATATTCTAATCACTCTCCTATAAAACCATATTTCAACAGCTTCTAGTCTCTTTTGCATTGATGGTGATATTGTGTAGCACTCACAACCATATAACAGAGTAGATGTTACATAACCTTCCAGTACCCTCTTTTTTGTAGCCATTGACACTTTGCGGTGTTTCAAGATCTTCGCCTACTATTGGCATGAAAAGATAAACAATCCAGAAATCTATCCAACAATATATTTCTTAACAGCCACGTTAAGAAATTTTACGTGGTTCACGTGAATTTTTTCAATGCTTCTGTTTTTTATTTCAATGTTGAACTGGATGACTGTATAACCTATTTTTCAACTGTTGAGGTCTTTGTTGAAGTTTTGTGACTCTGGAGTACTCTAACAGGTGGCGGGCAAATTTTTTTTCGATTGTTGTATCCATTACAGTTTTTTTAGGGATCACGATAATCTACGGATACAGGTAGGGAGTGATTTTCTTGTTCGATGGGTGTTTTTTACAGGTAAATTTTTTAAAGGCTGTAAATAAACCCCCGGGCGGAGATACAGCTTCCAAAACTTTCATCCAGACATCTACCTCTCCTGGTCCTTTTACCTGCTTGGTCTTATATTGGTTAAATTATTTTTTTAGTTGATTTCTACAAATGTTTTGATGAGTATAAGACATCTCCAACGGCTTGATTCAAATGCTGTTAAAAGTAAAGCAATCTTTAAAGGACCCCTTTAAACAGTAAATGCAAAACATCTTTTCTTCTTTCATTCTTAACCAGGTTACCTGTAGTTCTTTGACGTCAAAAGTATACAATTAACTGGAACAGCTAACATTCAGAATTACTTTATTTGTGGATTAAATTCTAATGTCAAAGTGTGATCCCATTGAAAATTCCTTACATAAAAACAAAACAAATAACATAAAAAAAGAACAGAAAATCTTCTCAAAGCACAAAAACAAGTACTTGTATATCAATTGTAGACATTTCTCTTTCATTTCCTTTTCATCAACACAGATATTTTCATCTGTATATACATATGAATACATGCGCAAAAGAAGCAATTGAGCTATCCATCTATCTATTTATTCATCCATCTATCTATCTATCTATCTATCTATCTATTTATCTACCCATCTATCTATCTATCTATCTATCTATCTATCTATCTATCTATCTATCTATCTATCTATCTATCTATCTATCTATCTATTT
>RDPX01000019.1:5183303-5224621 GCA_003991215.1 Morbakka virulenta
TTTTTTTGACCTTGTGCCGCCCCTGGTGGTAAGTGAAAGTTTTTTGTTTCTGGTTTCTTTCCAAACCGATCTGCCTTTTGGCGGTGAGGGGAGGTTTGTTTTCCGTTTCATGAGGCCGGATCGAGTTCACCGCGGTGGTCTTCAAATCTCCAGCAGCTTACATACACACACACAGTAGCATCAAGTTTGATCTCAGTCAATCCGATTAAAGTGGCCTTTGATTTCTTTGCAAATTCTCGAAGTTCATCAATTTCAGATAAAACACTGTTAACATTTAAATAGATTAGAAGTAGTCCACGTTTATTGAAAACCTTCCAGTTATCTTTATTGGGGCAATTATCCAAATTTATGGGCTCTGACATATTATTCTGCAGGTCTTGAGGATCAGTTAAAGGGTGATTATGTCTTGAAAAGGGGGGCTGGTCCCAATTGTTATCAGACAGTTTGGTTTTCTTAGTAATACTAGTTAGGCATGGTTGGAATGTTAAGTTAATCACTTCTATATTTTTTGAACCCCCTGTATCCTGTATGCATTTTTTGTGAATCCCTAAGTTACATTTCTTACATGGTATTTGTCTTTTCCTCACTTGTTAACTACAGTTAGTGAATGGGTAGTTTATTGGCCCAGGGTGTATGTTAATATCTCCTGAAAGTAGCAGAATGAATTTTAAGTATGCAAAGTTTTTCCTAAATTTTAAATTGGACAGAGTAGAAGTAGATGACTGTTCTCTTAGATGGTTTGATAGTATGTTTTCAACGGCGACAAAGTATTCATTTGTAAATAGCCCCAGCTTTTGGTGAATTTTTGTATCATTTTGACTTTTTTTATTTATTTTAGCATCGTATGATTTGATTATAAGGAGAAATATGATTATTTTCTGTAAAATGTTGAATCTAGATTGTTTTCTGTCAGATTTCTTTGTTTTCAGGAATAAGTATTTAAATTTAATGCCTGAATACCGATAGAGGAAAGTCAATGTAAGCCATTGACCAATGTTTACCAAAAGAAGAACGAGTACTGGAAGTAACATAAAGTTTGCGACATGAAGATTGGGAATATGGTGGCCTTTTCCGTTCCTACATCTCTGTACAGCTATGTTGTCTACAAGATAACATGTCCTTGATGCGAATCCAACTATGTCGGCCAGACAGTTCGCCATCTGAAGACACGACTTGCAAAACATCAGAACATCGACACCCCAGTGGGAGCACACTTTAACAACTACATCAACACCGAACCAATCGCTGATGACGTGTCCATCCTCTGCTCCACCACTCGAAGAGACCAGTTTTTATTGACACTCGAAGCACTATGCATCAAGAATCACCAGCCGAACCTGAACAGCCGCGATGAACACAGAAGCAGAACCATCACTCTAAGGATGTTCTGAATTTTTGTTATTGATTTAAAAGTTCAATCATTCACTTGATTTGTAAAAACAATCTATTTTCTCTTCTGCAAATAGAAAATGTTATGATTATGAACAAAAACGAAAGTATAACCAACAACAAATATTGACGTTGTCTATCATGACCAAATGATAATGGAAACTTTTTTATTTTTTTTATCCACATACAATTACAAACCTCACTAATCAAGGTAGTTTGCACTGACTTGCCTATTTAACAAAATTAGATATATTACTAACAAAATTAAAAAAACGACAATAATTCAGGGTTTGCCCTTGGTTGGTTTCTACTACAGAATATGTAGTATGTGATGCAAATGATTATATGGCGTCCAAGCTATTGAAGCTCCTTTCCACAGAAACTACAAACCACGTGTAATGTCAAATAATATCGAAAACTCAACTCAAACATTTTCCAATAAATTCTTGTGCGACGAGCAGTCGATTGATATTAAATTGTACCTGCACTATTTAAAAACTACACAAAAATTTTGTGATTACACAAGAGCCGCGTACAGAGACGTCCACACGCCACCGCTTAACAGCTAGACTGATAATAGTAATAGAAAAAAATAATGATAATAATAATTATTATTATAATTATTATAATAATTTAAGTGACAATGATTTAGATAAGGAGGAGAGATTGAGAGACCAAGTGATGAAACAAAAGGTATTGTGAAAAGGCTAAAAGCGATACTAGTAGAAGGAAAGAAAAGTGATGGAATCATGTTCAAAAAGTTAGATAGAAAAACTCTCAAAATTTAGCGTATGTTTGGAGATGTTTGGGATAACTGAGAAGGAGGTTAGAGATGTTAAGGCAAGAAATGAAAACAAAGCGAAAGATACATAGAATGAAAAGAGATTGCATGGAAAGTTTGTCAGAGACCTGACAGATGATGTAGATAAGGTGAAGACTTGGGAATGATTGTCAAAATGTGATTTAAAAGGTTGGTACAGAAGCCTTGATTTGTGCAGCACAAGAGCTATCCATCAGGACAAATTATGTGAAGTATCACATTGATAGAACGGCTAGAAGCCCCCTGTGTCGATTGTGTGGCCAAACAGGTGAAAGTATCCAACACATTGTAAGTGCATGCGAGACGTTAGCTCAGAAGGAGTACAAGAGGCGTCATGATAATGTAGCGAGAAAGATCCATTGGGATATATGCAAGAAAAGAGGACTGGAATGCAGTAAGAAATGGTACGAGCATACCCCTGAAGGAGTTTTGGAGAGTGACGATGTAAAGTTGTTGTGGGATGTAAATATCCAGTGTGATAATGTGATTGAAGCAAGAAGGCCAGATTTAGTCTTGGTAGAAAAGAAGGAACATACGGCAATAATCATTGACATAACAGTACCGGCGGATGCGAACAAACACATTGTAAGTGCATGCCAGAAATTAGCTCAGAAGGAGTACAAGAGGCGTCATGATAACGTAGCGAGAAAGATCCATTGGGATATATGCAAGAAAAGAGGACTGGAATGCAGTAAGAAATGGTACGAGCATACCCCTGAAGGAGTTTTGGAGAGTGATGATGTAAAGTTGTTGTGGGATGTAAATATCCAGTGTGATAATGTGATTGAAGCAAGAAGGCCAGATTTAGTCTTGGTAGAAAAGAAGGAACATACGGCAATAATCATTGACATAACAGTACCGGCGGATGCGAACGTGGCAGAGAAGGAGAAAAAAAAGTAGAAAAGTATTAAGATCTGAAAAGAGAAATAAAAAGACTGTGGAAACTGAAGAAAGTAGAAAGTAGTTGTCCCTGTTGCTATTGGAGCTCTGGGATCTGTGACCAAAGGATTTGAAAAGTGGGTTCAAAAGCTTGGGATTCACTGCAACTTAGGAGTACTTCAAAATACAGCGTTGCTGGGAACAGCCAGGATTTTGTGAAAAGTACTAGAGTTTTGAGAAAGAAAATGCTGGTAGCCCATGGTCATTTGTTATGACCCGCCTCTCAGCATAGAACTCGGCAATAAGAACAGCCAGACATAAAATGTGAAAAAAGATAATAATAATAATAGTGATGATAATGATGATAGTAATAATGTGTACAGTTGAAGCAGCAGATAAAGTTTCAGGGGATGTCAACGTCAAACGTGGAATATTTCAAGGAGATAGCCTTTCGCCACTACTATTTGTTATCTGTCTCATACCAATGTCACTGATTTTGAGAAAGATGAACGCAGGATATATTTTTGGAAAAAACCATCCAAAATTGAATCACCTTTTGTATATGGATGACTTGAAGTTTTTCGGACAGAGTGAAGAAAACATAGAATCACTTGCAAATACAGTTCATTGATTTACTTGTGACACTGGTATGCGATTCGGTATAGAAAAATGCGGTGAAATGATCATAAAGCGTGGAAAGATGGTCACCTGTGATGGATTGAACTACCAGATGGAGAGAAGATGAAAAGTTTCAATGAAGAAGGTTACAAGTACTTGGGTATAGTAGAACTAGATGGGATAAAGGAGAAGGAAATGAAAGAGAGGTTCACGAAGGAATACAAGCGAAGGATTAAACTTATATTGAAATCAAACTTGAACAGTAGGAATGCCGTCTCAGCAATGAATATTTGGAGAGTAGCTGTGATGAGATTTGGGGCTGGGATAGTAAAGTGGACGAAAGAGGAGCTGGAGAAACTCAACAGACAGACTCGGAAAACCAAGATAATGAACGGAGCGTTACATCCAAAAAGTGACGTCGATAGATTGTATATTGCAAGACAGAGAGGTGGAAGGGGGTTGCAAAGTGTATTAGAAAGTATCCAGTCAGAGGAAAATAGCCTTAGATGGTATGTTAAAAACAGCCAAGAGCAATTATTAAAAGCAGTACATGAACAACAGGAAATAAACAATGACATCAGTAATCCATCAGAGTATAAAGATCAACGAAGAAGATAAAGAGAAGTCAAATGGCATGAAAAAGTAATGCATGGTCAGTTTTTTAAAGATACATATGGGATCGTAGACAGGAAGAAATCATGGTTGTGGCTAAAAAGTGGAGACCTGAAAAAAGGGACTAAAGCACTGTTTGTGGCAGCACAAGAGCAAGCAATACGTACGAATTACGTTAAACACCATATCGACAAATCAAGAGATTCGCCGACTTGCAGATTGTATGGTGAGGAGGAGGAAACAGTGAGCTATATCATATGCGAATGTAGCAAGTTAGCCCAGAAGGAATATAAGCGATGACACGACAATGTAGCACGGATAGTTTACTTGGAGATTTGCAAGAAGTATGACCTACCCAGGGCTGAACAGTGGTATAATCATAAGCCAGAAGGCGTTACTGAAAATGAAAGCATTAAGATACTGTGGGACTTTAACATAAACACAGATTACGAAATTGAGCATAGGCGACCAGGCATTGTTGTCGAGCTAAAACCAGAAAAAGAGTGCTTGATCATTGACATAGCCGTACCAGGAGATACAAGGATAAAACAGAAGGAACAAGAAAAAAGGCAAGGTGTAGCACCTGTTAGCCTACTCCGAGACCTTGAAATACCGGGTTGACGACCGGCAGAGTTAAGTCTGTTTATCCACTTTTATGTATCTTATGCAAACTAGAAGAAACCCATGCCGCATCGTCCGTCGCGCGGATCAACAAGGGACGCGTCCCCCGGGGCAAGACTCGCCTGGGGTGCACGAAAAGTATGTACTGAGTCTAACACCTCTACAGATGATCTACACAGTAATCAGAACCAGAAAATTCCTAAACCTGAACCTGTAGTGATGCCACCTAAACCAAAAGAAACTAGACAAAGATGGACCTCAGATGATTATAAGGATGTTCTCAGAGCGATTTATACCGCTCAAAAAACACCTATGAGAAACTTGATTGAACAAGCTTATATTGAATGGAGGAAAATTGTAGGAGATGAAACTAGGAATTATATTGATGCAAATAAACTAGCTAACGTACGCCGCGATATTATCAAGAATAAAAGATTGAGTGACGCTCAGATTGATTTAATACGCACTGAAATTCGTGATACTGATAGAGAGAATTTAGCACAAGCTACTATCGAAAATGCGAGGCCTGTCATAAGAGAAAATAATATGACAGACGTTGAAATAGAGGCCAGGATACAAGATGTGAGAGAAGGACGTGAAGTGAGATTGGAGGAAGGTCAAGTAAACAGGGTAAGGTTGAATGNCTTATATTGAATGGAGGAAAATTGTAGGAGATGAAACTAGGAATTATATTGATGCAAATAAACTAGCTAACGTACGCCGCGATATTATCAAGAATAAAAGATTGAGTGACGCTCAGATTGATTTAATACGCACTGAAATTCGTGATACTGATAGAGAGAATTTAGCACAAGCTACTATCGAAAATGCGAGGCCTGTCATAAGAGAAAATAATATGACAGACGTTGAAATAGAGGCCAGGATACAAGATGTGAGAGAAGGACGTGAAGTGAGATTGGAGGAAGGTCAAGTAAACAGGGTAAGGTTGAATGGTGATGATGATGATATTGATGAGTACCTTGAAAACAACATCGATAAGATATTAATAGCTGGTGATGATATACTACGCGAATTTTCAGTTGTGCAAAACACGGTAATGGAAGAACGTGAAAATTTACCGAAAATAACAACCAGTAAAAAGTCAAAAAGTACGATCAAACTTTACAACATTGCTTTATGAGATATTGTAAAGGAAATACAACAAGACCTGACCACTTTAAATGACCTTATATACGCAACTGCAAAAGTTATTAAAGTTAAGTTAGGTGTTAAAATAACGAGAGCAAGCAGGAAACATGTGAACAAGAAGCCAAAGTGGAAAGTAAAAATAAATAAAGAAATTGAGACGATGCGGGCAGAAATCTCAATTCTGGATGAAATTTCCAAAGGCNACAACCAGTAAAAAGTCAAAAAGTACGATCAAACTTTACAACATTGCTTTAAGAGATATTGTAAAGGAAATACAACAAGACCTGGCCACTTTAAATGACCTTATATACGCAACTGCAAAAGTTATTAAAGTTAAGTTAGGTGTTAAAATAACGAAAGCAAGCAGGAAACATGTGAACAAGAAGCCAAAGTGGAAAGTAAAAATAAATAAAGAAATTGAGACGATGCGGGCAGAAATCTCAATTCTGGATGAAATTTCGAAAGGCACGCTTGTTAAAAGTAGGAAAAGTATAAAGATAAGAAGGAAGTATAAATTAACTGATGGCACATCTATATCTATTGCAAAGGAAACTTTGAGACAGAAAATCCAAGTAAAAAGTAAAAGCGCAGAGGCTGAGAAGGTTTGATAAACGCTACAGATTTTTTCGACAAAATAAAATATTTAAGACAGACGCCAAGATATTTTACCGAGAGATAGGAAAAAATAAGATAGAGGTACAGGAACCACCTATAAAAGAAGAAGTTGAAGAATTTTGGAATAAGATCTGGGGCGAGAAAAAAAACTTCAACAGTGAAGCAACATGGATAGGCAGTGAGGAGGAGAGAATGAATGGGATTGAAGAGCAAGGATGGGAGGATATAACAACTGATGAGTTACGGAATGCACTTCGAAAATCTCAAAAATGGAAATCTCCAGGCCAGGACGAGATTCCAAATTTTTGGTTAAACTCTTTAAGCGAAACGCATGAACNTGAGTTACGGAATGCACTACGAAAATCTCAAAAATGGAAATCTCCAGGCCAGGACGAGATTCCAAATTTTTGGTTAAACTCTTTAAGCGAAACGCATGAACTTCTGAAAAACTGTCTAAATAACATCTTTATAAATCCATAAAATACACCTGATTGGATGACTCAAGGCACAACATACCTTCTTCCTAAATCAAATGACACAAAAAATCCGAAAAATTACAGGCCTATTACCTGTCTCACTACGATTTACAAATTATTAACATCTATCATTACTGAAAGAATGTACGTTTTCTTAGATGACAGTTCTATTCTTCCACTAGAACAAAAAGGTTGTAAAAGAAAGTCGTATGGATGTAAGGATCAACTGCTTATCAATAAAATGATTCTTGAAGACTGCCGAAGAAGACTTAAAAACCTTAGTACCGCGTGGATCGATTATAAAAAAGCTTTTGACAGTGTTCCACATGACTGGATCCTTAAAAGCCTCGAATTATATAAAATATCGCCAGTAATTACTAACTTCCTTAGAAATAGCATGTCGAAATGGAACACACAACTTCTCCTTTCTCACAAGAAAGGAGTTTTCTTAGATGACAATTCTATTCTTCCACTAGAACAAAAGGTTGTAAAAGGAAGTCGTATGGATGTAAGGATCAACTGCTTATCAATAAAATGATTCTTGAAGACTGGCGAAGAAGACTTTAAAACCTCAGTACCGCGTGGATCGATTATAAAAAAGCTTTTGACACTGTTCCACATGACTGGATCCTTAAAAGCCTCGAATTATATAAAATATCGCCAGTAATTACTAACTTCCTTAGAAACAGTATGTCGAAATGGAACACACAACTTCTCCTTTCTCACAAGAAAGGTACTACCAAGTCTGATCTTATTAAAATCAAGAGATGTATCTTTCAAGGGGACTCACTCTCCCCACTTCTTTTCTGTATCGCTCTTATTCCGCTATCTAACGAACTAAACAACTCGAAATCTGCTTAGAAAGTTGAACCACCTATTTTACATGGACGATCTTAAGCTTTTTGCTAAAAACGATGACCAACTGGAAGGATTACTGACTACAGTAAAGCAATTTAGCGATGATATTTGTATGGATTTTAGCCTCGATAAATGCGCCAAGGCGACGTTTCGACGAGGGAGGTTAAGTGCTACATCGTCCGTTATAATTGACCAGGAAACTGTTTTCAGAGAATTAGACCCAGAGGAAATGTATAAATACTTAGGAGTCAATGAAAGTGACGGTATTAACCATGCTGCTATGAAGGAGAAGATTCGGAAAGAGTACTATAGGAGAGTGAGATTAGTACTAAAAACAGAACTAAATTCCAAGAACAGGATTGAAGCTATCAACACACCTACTATTCCTGTTTTGCAATACAGTTACAACATCATAAATTGGAATCTTCCTGAAATAGAAAATATGGACCGTAAGACCAGAAAGCTACTAACTTCAAATAATATGCTCCACCCCAAAACAGACGTTGACCGTTTGTACATGCCTAGAAACAGTGGAGGGCGTAGACTTGTTTAACTCGAAATGTCCTATAAACTTTCCACTATTGGTATGAATAGATATCTTGCAACCTGCGAGGATTGGATGTTGGTTTTAGTCCGCCACGAACGTGGCAAAAGATTACAATCAATTACCAAAAAGGCTAGAATGTTTGAAAATGACCTAGACATCGAACCTGAAGATGCTGAGCAACACCTTCAAGCCACTACCTGTGCTAGAAAAGCGAAGAATAGTTGCGAAGAAAAACGCTCAAAAACAACGTTTTGATCGATGGAGCCAGAAGTCTCTGCATGGACAGTATGTTCTCCGAAGCCAAAACCCTGATGTATATCAAACTGCAACCCATCAGTGGCTCAGGAGTTCAGGGCTGAAGGCAGAGACTGAAGGCTTTATCATTGCCGCGCAAGACCAGAGTCTACAAACTCGAAACTATCAAGCATATATACTTAGAAATGGCGAGGTTTTAAATTCAGACTGTGCGATAAATATACTGAGACGAATGACCACATGGTTGCCGGTTGCCCCATACTGGCCCCAGGTGAATAACCAAGCGGCATGACCGTGTTGGCCAGTATCTGCACTGGGGTATATGCAATCATTATGGGATTAAAACCCACCACAACTGGTACGAGCACCATCCAGAACCAGTCATGGAATCAGAGAATGTCACCATCTTGTGGGATTTCTCTGTGCATACAGACCGCACTATTCAGTCAAATCGACCTGACACCATCATTAAGGATAAAAAGAACAAACTGTGTACACTAATTGATATGAGTGTCCCCTCTGACAATAATATCGCAGTTAAGGAGTTTGACAAGTTAAGCAAATATAAAGACCTGGAAATTGAAATACAAAAGATGTGGAACTTAAAAGCCACGACTGTGCCGGTCATAGTCGGGGCNGGGATTAAAACCCACCACAACTGGTACGAGCACCATCCGGAACCAGTCATGGAATCAGAGAATGTCACCATCTTGTGGGATTTCTCTGTGCATACAGACCGCACTATTCAGTCAAATCGACCTGACACCATCATTAAGGATAAAAAGAACAAACTGTGTACACTAATTGATATGAGTGTCCCCTCTGACAATAATATCGCAGTTAAGGAGTTTGACAAGTTAAGCAAATATAAAGACCTGGAAATTGAAATACAAAAGATGTGGAACTTAAAAGCCACGACTGTGGCAGTCATAGTCAGGGCACTTGGAATGATCAAGAAGGAACTGAAAAATACATCTCGAAAGTGCCAGGCGAACATAAGCTCCAAGAAATTCAGAAAATCGTCCTTACTAGCACGGGTCATATTCTCCGTAAATTTCTCACAATTTGAATTTTATCTCCATTAAACTTGTCTCATTCTTTTTAAAACCTTTATCCACCTTAGGTCACCGGGGTGACTTGGTGGTTAATTGTATACATTGCAAACCAAAAGAAAATCTTATATAATAATAATAATTCTTAGGCTTGTGGTGTATACCAGATCGTTCAAAATTCATGGCTTCAGAACGAAGAAAATGCATCAATGATGTTGACCAGTTTTGTAATATTTGTGGATCTTATACTCTGCAGAACTAAAGATGCATAGCAAATCATTGGTGCGGGTCACTGGGTGAACGAAAGGGGCTTGCTTTTTGAATACCTATGATATGGAGAAAGTCTTAGAACCACTGCTATTTTTGCATTGTTGAAACAAAAGGATTTAATGCCAAAAACAAAGCTAACATTGTGTACCCAAGTTTGAAATCAGGCATAAGACCAGTGCTGCATTGTACCAATATCCCTGTACGTGTTTTCACGAATCTCCCGAATCTTTGCATGGTAGACAACGACGATGATAATACACTAAAGGGTGAATCCAATGGAAATTATGATTGCCAAGATGAAGACTGTGTAATAGAAGCAGAACCTCCACAACTCTTCTTGCAATCAGAATTGAATGACTTTGTATGAAATCTTTCCCTTTCAAAAGAATCATCTGAGCTTCTAGCTTCTATCTAGGCTCCAAGAAAAAAACCCTCCCACTTCCAGGGAGAAGTATTTTCTTCTATAGGACTGGAGAGAGTAAGCTCTTGCAATACTTTGACAATAAAGGAAACTTTGTATACTGTAATAATATCCTAGATGTTCTTAATGAAATTGGAATACTCCAGTGTAATCCAAAAAATTGGAGGGTGTTCATTGATAGTTCCAAGCAAAGCTTGAAGTGTGTTCTTTTACATAATGGAAATAAGTATGGGTCAATCCCCGTTGCTCATTCGGTCAGAGCAAAGGAGACATGAGAGCATCAAAGTTGTTTTGGAGCTGATTAGGTACACTGAACAGCAATGGATCATATGTGTTGATCGAAAAATGGTTTCTTTTCTACCTGGTTAACAGAGTGGCTACACAAAGTACCCATGCTTTCTATGTCTTTGGGATAGCAGAGCCAGACAAGAGTATTGGATGCAGAAAGAGTGGCCAATTAGAAAGGAAATAATTGTTGGAGATAAAAATATCACAAATGTGCTATTAGTTGATAGAAGAAAGATGGTATTTTCACACTTCATTTAAAACTAGGTCTTATCAAGCAATTTGTCAAAGCCTTGTACAAAGAAGGAAACTGTTTCCTGTGCATCAAAGCTGCCTTTCTAAGTGTAAGCGAAGAAAAAATCAAAGCAGGGATATTTGATGGACTGCAAATTAGAAAAATGATCAAGGACCATAATTTCATTTTATCTATGAATGATGTGGAAGCAAATACATGGAAAGCATTTGTTAGTGTTGTCATAAATTGCTTAGGTAATAGGAAGCAGGATTACTCTGGTCCACAATTTAATCAAAAGCTTTCATGCAGTTGCATGTAACATGAGTATATTTTTACATTTCTTTTTATTAATACTGACGAACAAAATTTTTTTTGTTCGTCAGTGTTATTAATAAAAAGCTTGGGTTGAAATTGAAGAGATCTTGTAAGTTTTTTGATGCCGAATGTGGCACATTTGTCAACTCGTATTTTCATGTTGACCCATTGACACCATCGAGTAAAACAGTTTAAAAGAAGCTGGTTCTGTCTTTCCCCACTTGTAATGGCCGCAGCGTCATCAGGGAACTGAAACAAGTCCACAGGATTGAAGGTCTGCTCGTTCTTGTCGTGAGGTGAAAAACCAAGTTGGTTGTACTTTTCAGCCCCAATATATGGAATGCATGTGTTAAAACACATATTAAAGAGTAGTGAACTAAGATAATCACCTTGCAAAAGCCCACGACGAACTATTATGGCTTCAGTTGTAAAATGATCAGTTATAAATGGTGTAAATTCAGTATAAAGACTGGTGATTAAAGACTTAATTTTGTTAGGAATGTGATGTGAAGGTGAAAGATTGATGGTTGGAAAGAGAGAATATTTCATCTTTGAAACCCAAAAATCAATTACTCCACATTTATAAAATGGGGTTCAAGGAGCCCCTAAAATGAAGGTGTAGTTGATGTAATAAGAGAATTTGTAATTTATTTTCCTAATCAGCACACCTGAAAACCTAAAAATTATTCTAAATTTTTAATTGTATTGCTAAATTAAACTACTAAATTGTAAGAATTTGGTTTTTAAATCGAAATATTCGCTTTTGTACTGGTGCTTGTGCTTCTACCACTGAAAACCTTGACCCACCTTTTCCCTACCTACTACTACTACTATCACTACTACTACTACTACTACTACTACTACTACTACTACTACTACTACTACTACTACTACTACTACTCCCACCACTACCACTACCACTACTACCACTACTGATATTACTACTACTACAACTACTACTCATCTTTCTACTACCATGCAGTTGATTAGTTGCATGTTAAATGGTTCCTGTTCTAGTGGCTTCAGTTGTAAAATGATCAGTGATAAATGGTGCAAATTCAGTATAAAGACTGGTGATTAAAGACTTAATTTTGTTAGGAATGTGATGTGAAGGTGAAAGATTGATGGTTGGAAAGTGAGTGTTGACAATTCCTTTTTAAATTTTTATTTTTAGTCATAAAAATTTAACTTGTCAACAAGGTCCCTCAAGGGAGGTATCTCAATTATCATAGTTTATTCAAAAAGATCCTTACTAACTTTAATTCTAACTGGAAATGCTAACTTTGAAAGGCTGTAACTCTAAAACGGTTGGAGTTATTTAGCTGAAATTTAAGGGTTTTTCATTACTCATAGACGTGCTTATGTGAACCAAAAATGAGAAAATTCTGATAAGATGGGTTACAGATGTGAAACATTTGTACTGTTTTGAGATGGAGGACCCTCCTTAAGTTTGAACTTTGAGCACACCCAGATATATCTAGGCTGCATATGTAAAGAAGAATACAATATTTATGTTCTCCTTTGTCAGAGATGTAGGTGAACGGTTTTGTAAATGTAAGCCACTGTATTCAAATACTCGGTGATCCATTGTTTGTATGGTAGGGATTGTAAATTGCTTGGTTTCGGTTGAGTGAAGGTAATTCCATAAAATCTCTTTCATCCATGGCAGTGGTGAATGACGCTTTTGGTCAGTTGTCGGAGTCATGGTATCCAGGAACCACGTAGTATTTAAGCCATGGTGAATCCTACTCCCCTGTGTAGAGTGAGCTTGTGGGAGTGTTCGATCATTCTTAGAGTATCTTGAACAGTCTCCTTCGATTCATCCCATAGAAACATGTTTCTCGTCGTTTTGGAGGTTAAATTGTTCTGTATCTTTGAATATCTTGCCATTTTCGTGGTTGAATTGTGTGTCATTTCACATTGCGACATAACGTTAGGATGGGAATGCATCATATTAATGCGGAAAATGAGGAAGATCTTGTGATCCATCGTCATTGCCAAAGTGTGTCGTTATCTATAAAGTGAATCAATGAGCGAAAAAACTTGAGTGACTTCAAGAAGACTTGCATCTGCAATAAAATTAGTAAAAAATGATATTGTTTATTCTTGAACTTCAATATAAACTTAATCTATGATCAATGATCGTAGCTATAATTTCTTTGTTTTCCAAGAAATTTCCATTGTGACATGGCACGAAAATGCCTCGGGAAGTATCACAAGCCAGGCCGTTCTAGTTGGGAAGGTGATTGATTTGTGTCAGTTCGGTGACTACTCCACTCGCAAACGAAAATACACTAATGAACCTTTGTACGTTCACTGATATGGCATTAGTGATTTTACCTGGTTTTTGCAGAACCTATTTTTGTAGATTGTAAATTCTTAAGGGTTGTTTTCGAGCGTTATCTCAGAAGGTAGTAATATGCTTTCAACAAGCTGTTGTGAGTCCAACACATGATTCAGAAAGGTGAAATCTGACGAGGCAAATGTGTAACGAAGGATTCGCTTCACAATTTCTGCAACAGCCATGCGAAGTAAGTAGTTGCCTCTACTTGTGTGTCAGATGAATGACTTGACTTTTGTTTCACTTTTCTCTCGGAGCGATGTTGATCATTGTATTGGGTCCTAATGTAGAAATATCCGTTGTAGTTTGCCATAGATATAAGCTATTGCATTGAGGGTAATTTTATCCCCATAGATACCTTTTGTTGATATTTCATTGAGGCTAAGTGACTAAGGTACATCTGCAAATAACGCCGGTGGCCGAAAAAAAGGGTGTCGAGTGTCCAGGCATAGCTTCTCAAGCACGACAAAAGCAAGAAAATTCCTACATAAAAGAAAGTTATTACATATTTTGGCGATGGAGTATTACATAGTGAGGCATCTTCTTTTTTAATGGTGGGAAACTGATAATACAAATTAGGGAAGCTTTTTAATTACAAATTGGGGAGAATTTACTATTAATTAGGGCAGGTATTACCAATTGGGGCATAGTTTATTACAAATTAAGGCAGGTATTACAAATTGGGGAAATTTTACTATTAATTAGGGCAGGTATTACCAATTGGGGCATAGTTTATTACAGATTAGAGCAGGAATCACAAATTGGCTTGAAGCACAGATGTGCTTCAAGCCAATTTGCGGAAACCAGCTGAGTATTTCAAGACAAAAATAGCCTTTATATTTTAATAACAGTTACCGAATTTATTGTTTCCAGAATCTTTCTCATCCTTCTCTTACATTCATTGTTGACTTCCCTTTCACCTCACCCAATACATGAATCCTCGTTAATTTAGCAGCTCTAATAATGGTTTTTGCTTGTTTAGATGTTAACCAGTTCCTACTATAATGTGCCTTTTTATCTTGTTATAGTTATCTAACGTTGAACAGTGGCTGTTCAACGTTAGATTTTATTTATATCGTACATTTTCCCCCTTAATATTTACAGGATTAAATGAGCAGCATCTACCAGACACCAGGCGTGGCTCTCCGGGAGCGCTAACAACTGATGTTTGGCCTTTTATATTCAAAGAGTTTCAAAACAAAGGCTATGTTACGATGTATTCAGATGATCAAAGTAACTATGGAACATTTTCTTACCGCCTTAATGGATTTAAAGAAAAACCAACGGATCATTATACGAGACCTTACTTAAGGATAGTTGAAAATAACAGAGCTTTTCAAAAAGACTGCAATGGTGGCACCCCTGTGTTTAAGGAAATGCTCGACTACACAACCGGAATGTTTGATGTTTACAAAGATCGCCCAAAATTTCTTTTGATCCAGACTTCTGCAATCTGTCACAACACACTTGAAGGAATTTCACAGGCGGAGGATGACATTTACGATTTTCTACAGCGCTGGGAAAAAAACAACTATTATAATAATACTTTGTTCATATTTTTTGGTGATCATGGAAATCGCGTTTCAAGCATAAGGGCAACTATAAATGGAAAGCTTGAAGATAGATTGCCGTTTATGTCTATAACGTTACCCCCATGGTTTAGGAAACAACATTCAGAGTTATTTAATAACTTAGTAGAAAATTCTAAATCATTAACAGCACATTTCGATATTCATGCAACCCTTAGTCACATTTTATCGTATCCAATCATTCCACAAGAAAAATTTGGGAAAAGCCTATTCTCTAGATTCGATGGAAAACATAGGAGCTGTGCAGAAGCAGGTGTTGCTGATCATTGGTGTCCCTGTTTAGAACTGAAACCAGTAAGTTTAGACGATAAGGTTGTTCCTCAATTAGCGAAAGTAGCAGTAAATTATGTAAATTCATTTATACAAGACAATAAGGATGGTAAACGACTGTGTGCTTCACTTTCTTTGGATGCTGTACATCGAGTTTCCAAAAAAATACCGAATTGGAAAGTACGAAAGTTCAGCCATAGTAGGGCAAACAAACGTTGTGATTCGTGTGTCCTTGTCTTTAATAAAGATGAAGATCAGGATAGCACTGAAACGTATGAAGTTGTGTTTTCAGTAAAGCCAAGCAACGGTACTTTTGAAATGATGCTGACGAATCACGAAGGAAAGATCTCTCCGCTGCCTAATGTGAATCGTGTCAATAAGTATGGAAATCACCCGCATTGCATTGAAGCTAACTGGCCTAATCTTCGACCTTACTGCTTCTGCACTGTGTAGAAATCTNATTGGAAAGTACGAAAGTTCAGCCATAGTAGGGCAAACAAACGTTGTGATTCGTGTGTCCTTGTCTTTAATAAAGATGAAGATCAGGATAGCACTGAAACGTATGAAGTTGTGTTTTCAGTAAAGCCAAGCAACGGTACTTTTGAAATGATGCTGACGAATCACGAAGGAAAGATCTCTCCGCTGCCTAATGTGAATCGTGTCAATAAGTATGGAAATCACCCGCATTGCATTGAAGCTAACTGGCCTAATCTTCGACCTTACTGCTTCTGCACTGTGTAGAAATCTGGTTGATGTGAAGAGAATTTTCCACTTTCACATGGACTTTTAGTAAGACAGTTGGAAACACTGTCAAATGAAATATTTAACAATAAGAAATATAAATGTACATAACCAGGAAATACATGTCCACACTGAAGATGTGGAACGTGTTCGAGCGAGCTTGCAAAAATATTTAGAAATTAAACAAATCACAACAGCATGGTGGGTTATACAAATTTTTTACCATTTAAAAGTTTTAAATTCTACCATTTACTGGTAGCTTTGATATAAATCTGACCTTAAATTTTATTTTTTACCAATACTTTTGGAACAAAATTGACCTTTTTACCATTTACCTGTTCCTCGGGGAAAAAATAGACCTTTAATTTTTACCATCCACCAATACCTGATATCTCTTACCGTTTTGAAAATATCCCAGATTTGGCGCTCTTTTCGCATCCACACTATCACCACTACTACATACTATTACTATTCTCTAATACAACGCAATATGTATCTCAATTCAATGTTATGTTGTCAAACGCAAACAACTTATTGTTACTCCAAACTGCGGCTGAAGTATAGTGTTTTTTAGCATTTTTAGTAATTTTTTTTGTAATTTTAGCAATAATAATAATAATTATTATAATTAATGCATTTTTAGCATTCTTAGTAAAAAAAACCACCAAAAAGCCCCCCCCCAATAGTTCCCCTCAGCGGGGAATCGATCCCCGATTTTTCGCATGACATGCTGGGATATTTACCACTGCACTTGTACCGAGGACTTGTACGGTTAGGGAGATTACTTTTTAGTCAATTTAGATTTTCTTAATTTCAAAATAATGATTTTTAAAATTATTTTTGGCTACCAACCTTTTGGTTGTTTTCTTTGGTACGTCAGTACCCCCCCCCCCCAAAGTTACACATTTTAAAATGTTTTTCATGTCTCTTACCGTTTAGAAAATATCCCAGATTTGGCGCTCTTTTCTGAATCTAATACTGCAGCTGTAGTATAGTGTTCTCGCTGGCTTCACTCGTTCGAACAATAATGTTACCATTGTCATGGAAATTTTAAAAATATTTGCAGTGTAAATCTGTTACATGTTTACAAAGCGTTGACAAATCCAGTATATGAACTTCTTTGCCCCTTGTTTTTTAAAATATTTTGAAAATATATTGATCTTCAAAAATCTGAGGAAATACTGGGTTTTGGCTCGACTTACCAAACATAATTACATTTTTTCCTTCCGAAAGTTCCCATTCATTGCCACCACCGCTTCTATTTTGGCTATTTTGTCTATTCTGTATACCCGTTCCACGAATGAAGTGAATTGCGTTCTTGCCACATTAAAAGAAACCAGCCATCTTCCGCAGGTTTTGACTTGTTCATGGTGAATTGGTTTGTTTCCATTGGCAAAATGCAAGGCAGTGTCGTCATCCAAGATGTAGATCAACTGAAGTAAGGTACCAGGAAAGTCATTGTTATGAAGGAGAGATTTGGACCAAGAAAAGAATCTTGAGGAAGTCAAGCATTAATGGAATACTCATTAGATGAAATTCTATTTAGTATGACGCGCTTTACAATCTGAGGTCAAGGTCAATGTTAGTAAATACCCTCCAACAAATACAGTTAAAATAAGTTCTTTTTTCTATGTTGTAAATAAGTTGTTTTCTTTTTTCTATTTTTTTTCAGTATGTGGCAAAAGTTGTGATCAATGTAGGTTTTCTTCACCTTCTGTAGGTTGCTTCCGTTCTTGAACAGGAACATTCAGTTCAACACACTGGTTCTAACTCATTTTCGATGGTAAACCCACAATCTGGCTTTTTTGAGTCAATTTGATCCCAAAGATCATAGTTCAGTATGTCAATTCTTTTAACGATCACCTTATCGGATATTGAGCCATCAAGTAATTCACTGAAAAAGGTGACTGCACCAAAAGAAGCTATGCCAACGAAGCCAATAGTCTTTGCTTGCAACAGAGCAGTTGTAAGCATCACACAACAAACAAATGCTTACAACTGCTCTGTTGCAAGCAAAGACTACTGTGCAAAGTGCTCAGGGGTTATGTATGTTTAAACGACTCCGGCATAGTATCCAAAATAGGTTGTTTTGCGGACCATAAAAATATGAATCTTACTGTAAAATACAAAAAGCTAGTCTAAGTTATGATATTTCTTAATATTATGGATTTAGACATTGTAAAAGGCCAGGAACAATGTGTTTGTTTTTAATCCATTTCAGTGCCAAAACAAAAAAAGTATCAAAGATCTTTGTCACATAGTTTAGGTTTCAAGCTTTAATGTATCTAGTCCCGTCACCTGTATCCCCCTTTAGACAATCAACATTGTTATTGATAATTTATTCATGCAAAGCAACACCATTATCTCTGAAAGTTGTGGTTTTGATAAAACTCGATTTCGCAAGCTCTTAGGACTCGCTGTTTAATAGTATACTTTATGATCAGTTAGATTGCGTGGATTTCCACTATGGTACAAACCTTTCAAATATATTTAGGTGTACCCGTGAACAAAAGTTCCTTAACAGCTGCCCTTTGGATTTTTAACCATTATTATATCGCATATATGTCTTGACTTACTTGACTTACATGACTTACTTGACTTAAGCCTGTTCACTCCGGTCTGCTGTCTCTCATCTCCTGTTCTAGACTTCTACACAAGGTGGCTCTAAGTGTTCCTCTTTTCCGTCTGCCTTTAGGGTTCCATGGCAAGGCTTGTCGAGTAATGTTGCCCTCGTCTTTCCTGAGGATATGCCCCATCCATGTCCATTTCCTTTTCCTTATCTGAGTGGTGGACGAAGCTGACTTGTTCGTTTCCATGTGTTGATTGCTAATACGGTTTGGCCACCAAATTTTCACGACCTGTCGGAGACATCTGTTGATGAATGACTGGATTTGTCTGTCTGTCACCTTTGTAGTGCGCCAACTTTCAGCTCCATACATCAGTACAGATTTCACATTTGAGTTGAAGATCATGAGCTTTGTTTTAGTGGCTATCTTTCTTGACCGTCACACTTTGTTGAGAAGGTTGAACGCTGTCCTTGCTTTGGCTATTCTTGTTGTCTTGTTGGGCCCCGACGGTCTCATCTACTTTGCTTCCCAGATAAGTAAATGACCTAACTTCTTATATATCCCCGCTTGTTAACCTCATGCCGCCATTCTTCTTTGCATTTATTCTCATGACCTTTGTCTTGTCCTTGTTTATTCGCAGTCCAACTTTTGATGCATTGGCTTCCAAAGTTGAAGTCTTGTCTTGCATCTGTTGATGTGTATGTGATAGTAGAGCAATGCCATCCGCAAATGTAGGTGGTCTAGCTTACTCCAAAGGGTCCACTGAATCTCATTCCTTTTATCCTTTGTTGACTTGCCAAAAGGAAGAGGAAAAGGGAGAGGAGACATCTCTGTCTAACTCCAGTCTTGATGGTGAATTTCTCTGTTGCAGTACCTCTGTGAAGGACCTGACATGCCATACCCTCGTAGGTGTTCCTTGTGATAGCTTTGTATTTCGGTGGAATTCCATAATGTGCCATCAACCCCCACAGTGTCTGTCTATCTAAACTATCAAAAGCTTTTTCGAAGTCTATAAAATTCACATACAGTGAGCTGTACCACTTAAGAGACTGCTCTATGATGATCCTAAGAGTGGCGATCGAGTCAGTGCAAGACCTTTCGTTCCTGTAACCGGCCTGCTCGTCTCTGAGCCAATTGTCAACAGCCGTTTTCTTTCTGTCTAGTAGAACTCTGTTGAAGACCTTCCCTGGAACAGATAGGAACATTATTCCTCTGTAATTCTCACAATGACGCAGGTTTCCCTTCTTTGGTAACTTAAGTATATACCCTTCTTTCCAGTCTTGAGGTACTTCTTCTTCTTCCCACATGTGTTCAAACAGCGGCTGCAGCATGTCTGCTGAAGTGCCCACATCTGTCTTCATTGCTTCAG
The DNA here is from genome assembly GCA_003991215.1 of Morbakka virulenta. Taxonomy (NCBI): domain Eukaryota; kingdom Metazoa; phylum Cnidaria; class Cubozoa; order Carybdeida; family Carukiidae; genus Morbakka; species Morbakka virulenta. The sequence continues at coordinate 5,203,598 of RDPX01000019.1, forward strand.
CTTGAATCCCATCTGGGCCTGCTGACTTGCCATTTTTCAGTGACGAATGGCCTTCTTGATTTCCTCCCTGGTGGGGCTGTGTAGTGGCATTTGCAACATTTCTTCCGCCGGAGCGATATTTGGTCTCCCTTCGGGTGCTGGTTCAGCTGTTCACTGAAGTGTTCTTTCCATTCTTCCATCTGTCCTTCAATTGTTGTTATAATGACACCATTCTTGTCCTTTATTGGCTTGTCTGGGGCTCTCCTATTTCCTGCTAGGATTCTGGTGATGTCATATAACTCCTTCATATTTCGCTGCCCTGCTGTCTCTGCTCTGGTTGCCAAGTCGTCAACAAAAGTCCTCTTGTTATGCCTAACACTCTGTTTCACTCCTTGGTCCTTTTGTCGATATTCTTCTTTAAGCCTCCCCTTTGTTGCTCTTGCCCGGGCACTATTTAGTGAGTTCTTCACCTTCTTCCTCTCGTCCATCTTATCTAAAGGTGCCTGTGATATCCACGGTTTGTGTTGCTTCTTTCTTCTACTCCTTCTTTGCATGCTGCCTTCCATTTCCCCTTGACCCTGCTCCAGTTTCCTTTTCCTCTACAGTTTCCTCTTCTGTAACCACTTCCTGCAGACTCTCAGATCTGTTTCTCAGAGTTACCCGGTATTGTTGCACATGCTCCTGCTCCTTTAATTTCTCTGTGTTGAATTTCACCCTTGTGAATGAGTTAGTGCACCTTTTAAGCTTCAGTTGTAGCTTTCCTTTCACCAGGTGATGATCTGAAGCTGCATCTGCTGCTTTCTTACTGCGAACGTCAAGGAGAGCTCTGAATTTTTTGCTTACACAGAAGTGGTCAATCTGGTTTTCAGTATTTCCGTCCGGTGTCACCCATGTTATCTTGTTGGCATTCGTGTGAGGGAAGACTGATCCACCAATGACTAGGCTGTTTTCAGTGCAGCAGAAGTATGCAAACATCTGATCCTTCTCATTCATGTTACCCAGTCTATGTCTCCCTATGACTGCTGTGTGGCTGTGGTTGTCCTGTCCAATCTGTGCGTTGAAATCCCCCATAAGGATAACCATCTCTCTCTCATGCACAACCTTTACCACTGTCTGAAGCCTGTCATAAAATTCCCCCTTGACATCTACATCTGCATCATTTGTTGGGGCATAGCACATTATGGTTTAAGTGTGATTATCTTGTTTGATGCCCTGAATTTAGCAGCTAGCATCCTTGAGTTGATTGGCTCCCATCCTATAAGGTCTTGTGCTGCTTCTCTTGACAACATGATTCCGACTCCCTCCGTGTGTGGTGCATTTTCTTCTTCATGACCTGCGTAGAGCAAGGTCTCCCCTGTGCTCAGTCTGGTTTCCCCAGAGTTTGTCCACCTGGTCTCACATCGACCTAGCACTTGCAATGTATAGCTCCTCATCTCCTTTGCTACATTCCCACTCTTTCCTCCTTCGTACATAGTTTGCACATTCCATGTTCCGAATCTGATTGGCTTCCTTGTCGAAAGGAGGTTCCATCTTTTAGCTTCCCTTTGGCTTTCACTAGCTGACATCTTATTTCCTCTTTGAGGAGCTCCTCGACAACGGTTGCCGGTAGTGTTGTTGATTGTTTGCGTTTCTGTAATCCGTTTTATCCACTGATGGGGGATTGGCCCACCAGCATTACCTGTTTCCACCTCCCACGATGGGTCGTAGGGTTGGACTTTTTGGACAAATTTATACCGTAAGAAGGCTTGGGTATCAATTGTGACAACCTGTCAATTATTAAATACCAGTCGTAATTAAATAACAATATTGTCCACCGAGCGTTTCAAATCTGTCCCACATATAAGTAGTTTAATAAACAACAAAATCGAGAATTTTTTCCAGTACAATTCTTTCCTCAAGAATGTAGTTGAATGACATATTTTCAATTTTTTTGTATGCTCGATGTGCTACTATTCTCAAGCAAACGACGTTATTCGAATTGCTCTTCGTTTATCCTATGCCCTTTTTAGGCCAAATATGAAAGTCGCAAAACGAAAAAACTGCAAAATCAAAAGTGATGTTTACCCACATATTACCGACTTGTTTTTCAATGCAAGTGATCGTCTTGATCCTCGTAACTTGTGACATGCAAGTCTTTCTGTCATTGGTAAGGTCTTTGAATCACCTATAAATAATGCATTGTCAGATTTCTTGCCGAACCTAGGCCACTTTGTTGATGTACAGTACGGGTTAAGAGGATCTCGCACCACTGGTGGCCTTTTCACTGTAATCACAGAGCGTATCTTCAGGTTTAGGGCCGATTATGGTGAAGTACGGGTTATCGCATTTGATATTTCCATGGCACGTGTTAAGGTTTACAAGGTAGATTGCTTCATAAGCTTTCTGTTTATGTTATGAAGTTCTGTAAGGTTCAATTCTTGGCCCGACTGTCTTATTTCTTTACATCAATGATAATCCTGGTAATTTGCTTCAGTTTAGCAACATCTTTGCCGAAGAAACTACCCTGTACTCTGACATTGACCACAAGGAAACTCAGCAGGAACTAGTTAACCTTGCGGTAGATTCAGAACCTGACCTTCAAACTGTCGGACAACGGGAAAGGAAGTGGCTTTTTTTTTCAATGTTGCAAAGACGCCACTGATGTCATTTAATAGAAAGCTAATTCCTTATTTCCCTCCAATATCCATAGAATATCATTCTGGTGAGGTTGCTTCTCATCTCGAGGAATATTCATCGATGAGGATGCTTACTTTCCCATGAATCTTTCTGTGATTGTATTTTTGTCACTTAGACTGCAAGATTGTGGAGCTATTTGGATCCCGAGTGCTTTCCCACACAAAATGACTTGGCAGTAAGAAATTTATTGGGGGTATCCAAAAAACCTAAAAAATTTTGAAGTTCTCTTAGTGTTTGTCAGTGTTGGAAACTGTACAATAGCAGCAACTTCTCTGGGTCAGCATTTTGCCAACCAGGGTGAAGGAAAATATATAGTAAATTTCATTTGACTTCTAATTGGGCCTGCTTTAAAATAATGATGGTAGTTCTTGGTTTTCGTCAACGTTTTGGTACTGATTGGAGTCGGTAATTGTATGTCTGAAGACAGTCAAAATAAATAATAATGTCATTCACTATCTTTTCTGCTCCTTCAATATCTTGCCCAAGTTCATCACTGTATTAGTAGACATCACCAGTTGTAACAACTCGGGGTGATCGCAGATAATTAAACATGCCTAGTGACGTAATGAATGTTGTGTAGTCCTGGCTACCAGGCTTCAATAGTATCTAATGCAATGAAAAAATCCCTGTGAGGGCCATTAATGATACATGTCCTAACGACACTGTCTGATGATATCTACCACATATTTTATTTGGTTTTTAATGGCAGCAATGAAAGTGTACGACCTTACTTCAAAGGCTTGTTTTGAGTTAAGGAGGTCATGTCGATTTGTACATTCCGACCATTGGGCACGAAGACGTCGACGAAAAATGTCAAACATATCTTCTGTAGTGGCGATGGTGTCTTCAGCAATGTGCATATTGCAAATGAGGGACTGGTAGGCAGGGATGACAATCGTCCTTAGACTGTCAACCAGCTTATCACGCAGTAAGCTGTCAATTCCTGAATGTTTGGCATAGGGATGCCAAGTTCCACCTGATTCGTCAAGCTTGTGATTTTTATGTAATTATCCGAAAGAGTTGGAGTCTTAGAAATGGGACATTGCAAGACAGGAGAACACTCTTTTCAGGTCTTTCATGGGTAGGTGTCTGTAAAAGGCATTGATGGCCCCAATGTCTATACCAGGTGTACTGTCAATGAAAAACGCAGCATTAACTCGTGCTAATGATCTTAGGCTTAACAGGGTGTTGATTTGCTTCAATACCGTAGTAAAAAGCTTCTGGAATCTTCATTATATACGTACAAAGACTTACCTAACAAATAATTTAGGGCTGTCGACTGCGGCCATGTAATGTCCGTGCACAGAAAATAGGAAGAGATGAAAGTTTGTTGGTACTTGTACGGAGAGCTCGAGATATTCAAGATAGAAATGTAATACTTTCAGTTTCGAGTTGGCTGTTTGAATGGAAAAAAAACAATTGACGTCAAATAGGTCGGAGGAAGCCAGAATTGATATTTAAGACTGGTCTTAAATGCCTTGCAAATCGCTTCAGAGAAATTAATAACCATTCTATGGAAAAAGGAAAGTATTAGCCAACGCATTAACTCATTGACAAAGCGCAAAACAGTATCATCTGTCCAAACTATGCTGCAAAAAGGAAAGCTAGAAGATATAATACACGAAATAAGAAGGATGAAGATAAACATGTTAGGATTGTAATAGATCAGAGGGAAAGGCTCAGGTCGAATAACATCCGATGAGTTCACAATACTATATTCTGGAGGTAATGATCATCAAAAAGGAGTCGGCCTGATTTTAGATGCTGAAAGTTCTCTTGCTCTAAAGGGATTCTGGAGTGTAAACGAGAGAGTCAACATTGCTACGTTAAGTGGAAAACCATTTGATATGGGAATAGTGCAAGCCTACGCTCCAACAGCAGATGAGGACCCAATTGAGGTTGAAGAATTTATGAAACCATTGAAAAAGCGATGAAGCAACTTAAATCTCAAGACAAGGTAGTTATGGGTGATTTTAATGCAAAAGTTGGACAAAACGGAGTAGAAAAGATAGTCGGATCGTTTGGAATTGGGGAAATTAGAGGGGGAAAACGGGTAGAATGGTCAAAAGAACACAACCTAGTAGTGACGAATATGTGGTTTAAAAACCATCCACGTAGATGTTGGACATGAAAGAGAGTCAGAAATCAAATCGACTTCATTCTCATGCATCAAAGATTCTGCAAGGCTATAACATCATGAAAGCCAGGCAAAGACTGCGGAAGTGAGGCAAGCAATAAAAAATTACACATGATAAGACCTCCTGTCCTGATGATATGCCTATTGAAATGTTGACAGCCTTAAAAGAGCTTGGAATAAAAACAATCACCAGATTGTTGAACATTATCCATAATACTGAAAAACTTCCAGTTGACTTGAATAAGTCACCTGGAAGTACCGAAGAAGGCAGGCAAGTATGAATGTGAACAACATAGAACCATAAGTCTAATTAATGAGTCATCTCACGAAAGTTTTTTTGCGCATATTAATGAAAAGAATGAGAAATAAGCTCCATCCAGAAATTTCACACCGTTAGTTTGAGTTCTTGCTAGATAAAGATACATGAAATGCAATGGTTGCACTTAGAATGCTTGTGGAAAGATCAGTAGAAGTACAAAAGGACCTTTTTCTATGTTTTATTGATTACTCAAAAGCCTTTGACAAAACCAGACAAGAACGTTTGTTTGATATCTTCTCCAATCTCAACATAGATGGCAAAGATATGAGAACTTTAATAAACCTTTACTGGGACCAAATTGCAACAGTTCGGAGCGATCAGAAACTTAGCGCTTACAAACCAATCCGTCGAGATGTAAGACAGGGATGTGTAATATCATCCGATCTTTTTAATATCTATAGTGAGATTATACTGCGTAACATTAGCGAAATGGATGATATCAAAGTTGGGGACGAAGACGTCAAAGACCTTCGATACGCTGACGACACGGTACTGACTGCCGCCTCCAAAGAAAAACTTCAAAACATTTTCAATGAAGGGATAAAAAAAGCAGACAGAGAGACCTGGAATTGAACACTAAAAACAGAATGTATGGTTTTATCAAAGCGGGAGACAGTACCTGTTTGTACGATCGAGTGTTCAGGTGAAAAAATGCAAAGGGTGAACAGTTTTCGATATCTAGGAAGCACAATAACATCAGATATAAAATATTGGTCTGAAATAAAAACCCGGATTGCAATATCAAAAAATACATTCAACAACTTGAGAACAATCTTTACCAACCAGCACATCAGAAATGATACGAAGATCAGACCACTGAAGACACATGTATGGTCTGTACTTATGTATGGATGCAAAAAGAAGACTAGAGGCGGTTGAAATGTGGTACCTAAGAAGGATGGTAAAGATATCGTGAATGAAAAAGAAATAAAACAAGGAGGTGATGGAAGCAGCAAATTACAGAATATCGCTCATAAAAACAATCTGTAAGAGACAGCTTGAATTTCTGGGACACGTAAGGAAAGACGAAATTGAAAAGAAGATGCTATGTGACAAGATAGAAAGTACGAAAAGCAGGGGCAGACAGAGAATACCATTCATGGGCAGTTTTAATCAATGGTCATAGCAAAACACATGAACGAAAGCCTAGCTGATAAGGAAGACGGACAACAGGGAGATTGGGCGCGCAATTGTCGTCGATATCTGTTCCCGACCGGACACATGAAGAAGTTGTGGAAAGTTTCATAGTATCACAGGTGTTTTCTGGCAAAAGTGATGTTACAATTTTTGTCTCCTTTAAATATTGATTACTTGTTAAAATCGTGGCGCTAACTAACAGCCATAAATATTTTTCTCCCCTGTTGCTAGGAAATATATTCGAGACACAAGATTTAATGTCTTCCTCTTCATCTTCTTACGAAATTTAGATTATGATTTATCAACATCCAATATTTTTAATTAATTAAACACATTATTTTCACAAGCATGAACTATGCTTAGTTGTTCCCATTTTGCCAACCTGTTACGAGCAGAGCATAATTAGAGTAAAATTAAAGTGTTTCAAGTTATAAAGACACAAACGATACACGATACTCCTGTCATTTTTTAAAGGGAATAAAATAAACGGGAAAAATAATCAGATATTTTTTTCCAAGAATATCGATGAATTAAGCTTTTTAACCACAGTATTACATTAAAAGTCATTAAGACAGTTTTTCAAAATGCTGAAGCTGGGGAAAAATTATTTTATTTCAATGATTTAAAAACATGGGAATCTCATTACAAATTTTTCATGCTTTTCTACAATTTATCTGTATTTTGTTTTACTACATAGTTTGTCCTCTGTACTCAATCGTATCTGTCGTGACGACTTCTCTTAGAATTCCTAGGTTTGGATTTAAAAATAAAGAAGATGGCCAACCAATATAGAAACAGCCCTTTTCTGCTGTGAGCAGTTAGTTAAAGAGGTATTCAAGTTATCAAGTGACAGCAGAGCTCTTTTATATAAGAAGGAAGGCTAGAAACGCTGAATGGAAAGGAAGACCAAAAAAAGTTTTTAAATCACCTCAACAAAAGAGAGAAAAGGGGAGAATAACATGCGGACGAACATAATAGATTGGTTACCTCTTCATGAAGAAATTTCTGAAATCTAGCAACAATAGAGAACAATAGTAAGAGAACTTTGCTGTTGATCAAGGCTAATGGACACCGCCCCAGTTAATGATGACAATGATGATAATGATGATGATTATAATCACTTATACGGTAGTGATCAATGCTCTAGTTATCTGTCATATCAGTGTTACCCGGATGGTCAGAGAGAAGAAGGCCAAGAGACGCAAGATGGTAAAATAGGGAGACTTTAATAATAGATTCAAAGAAATTGCTTATGATAGAAAAAGGACTGGAACACTCGCCATAGTTGTTACATTCTGAAACGTTAAATACTGCTTGTCAGCAAGAGGGGAACTATGGCTCTTTCAAACACTTGTTGAAAAGTTTAGAAAGAATAGATAAGATTTCTTGACAATATCTTTTTAGTATCATGACTGAAATGGTCAGGATCACTGGTTTATAACTTATCAAGACGGACGATGACTGATGCAAGGGAAGGAGTGATATGGATTTATCAAAATGTCGAAAAAAGTACGTGATGGAAAGTCAGGTAATGTATGATCACTGTCATTGAAAGTAAATTAGCTGCAAAAAATATCAGAAGAATTCAATCTATCTTTAAAATATTTAAGGACTGTTGATCTCTTAATGGGTAGTGAGTAGTAATGTACTACACTATAAGGCAAAGCTTTGCTCCATAGATGATAATTTATTACTACTCTCACCTGATGGAAACAATTATATGTTAACAATTTTATGTGTTTATATTTATGAGAATTTCATAGTAACAATTTATGAAATTTATCTGATAATTATGCATCTTAATATTATCTAGAAGCATTCATCATATTGCTATATTGTGATAGTATCATCTTATGTTATGAAGACATATATAACGTTTGGATTTTTATCGCCAAAAGTCATTTTATTTGATCCGGGTGATGTTCTTGCAATAAAATTACAATTTCTTTCCATTACACCAAATACTAGGTTTATTTACTCCTCCTGGTACATTCCAATGAATAGATAAGCAACATGATATATTTAATTCGCCAGCTTTTGCTTTATTTTGGTAATTTCCATTCGGTGATTTATAAATGAACCTATTTGATTCAAGGAATGTATGATCATCTGTTGTGCCACCTACGACTAAATGACCAGTTAGTGAGAAAAGCACTAACTTATCAAATTCCATATAGTCGTGACTAAATAAAGCATTTCTAGCCCAGTATGTACCTTTAGATGAGTCCAATTGACAATAAAAACAGTGACTTTCTTTAGCTAGAAATAAATTGTTTGAATCGCTAGAAACATTAAGATATATTCAACGTCTGATTATAAAACTTGGATATTTGTCTATTATATGTAACTTCTGAAGAAATACATGCATGTACAGCCTTATAATGAGGTAGACGAAGTAGCCGCCTATCATGATGGGTGTTATGATATGGGTAAGAATAAATCAGATTATGATAGGAAAATGGTTTAAGAGCTTCATATGATTCCTTACTGCCAAAATGGGCCAGCAGAGCGAGGTTTCTAATTAATCGAGATCAGGTCTTGGTATTCCAATAAAAGTCATGAAGACCTCGAGTAAATTGCAAATAGACTAAAAAAACAAAACATTTACTCAAAGGAATGTTCTTGTGGGTCATTGATGAGGTTTGAGCTGCAGACCTTGTTGATATGAAACAGTGTAGTGGGTGGTTCAAAAACTATAAATGTCTCCTCATGGTTACAGATGTATTCAGCAAATATGAATGTATTGCTTCGCTGATAGATAAAAAAGTGAAACTGTACCTAAAGAATTCATAATTATCCTTAAGGAAGGTAGAAAGCTTAAATATTTATGGGTTGACAAGGGTAAAGTGTTCTGTAACAAACAGTTGTAGGATTTGTCGAAGAAACACTGTACAGAAGTACTCAACCGAGAATGAAGAAAAATCCTCCGTGGTCAAGAGAAGGAATCGAACGATGAAGAACAGAATGAGGAAACAGTTCACTTTCCAAGGTAATACACAGAATCGTGATAAGCCACTAAACTGACAAAACTGTACACTAACACTGAACATTCAAGTATTAAATTGACAACGACAGAAGCTAGTGAAATGATGAACAAAGGTTTACTATCTTTCAATTTATTAGGTGATCTTAAACCAGTAAAACAGAAACCAAAATGTGAAACAGATGATTAAATAAGAATTAGTAAATTCAAAAGAAGTACTTCTGATAAAGGATACACTCCTAATTGAACCTAGGAGATATTCATGATTGATAAGGTCTAACACACTAAGCGCATGACTTGTAGAATAAAAGGGTAAAATACAACTGAGTTTTTATGAACCTGAATTATTAAGAGCCAAACAAGAGCTATTTAGAATTGATAAAATCATTCGAAGAAACCACAAGAAGAAACAACCATTGGTTAAATGTATGGATTATTATCCTGATTCAATTCATGCATACCAATAAAATTCTTGAGATATATAAAAGGTAGAGTATTATATATCGAGTAATAAAGAAAAGGCTTTATTTGATAATATCAACACAGTGGTTTGTAAGAAATGTAATCTAAATTTACAAACAACACATGTTCTTGTTACTGGAATTGGAATGTTCCCAAACTATCCAGAAACTCTATAATAATAAATGCATGTGATAAATGCACTAGATTAATTGACAGCGTAAGTTGTTATGAATAAGATGATATTAGTTTTGTTGATCTCATAAAATTGAAATAAGGATAAGTCTTTCTAATGTTTAAAATGCCATGAATATAGTTTTAAAAATATACTATCTAACATACATCATATCAATCGATACAGGATATGCTGATTAATTGCTATTACATGGCAGCCAAATATATTATTGTTTTGAGCAATTTATTTACATATCTTGTTATGTAGATATCTATAACTATCTTTATAAGTATTTTGCATCTTGGACATTGGAAAATATTGCTTTGCCACTTTTTAACAGCTTCCATCTAGTGTTTGTTTTTCTCAGAAGGAGAAAATTTATTTCTTCTTACATATTCTTAGATAGTTTATGTAATTCTCAGACATATCCTCTTTTCTGACATACTCAAATCTATATTTTTGTTTTTTATTTTTTGAAGATGCATTTTAGCAGCTCGTAACACATTCACAACCCATTTTTCTAGTTCCAGCATTGATATCGAGGGGATGTTGTACAGCATAAATTCTACCAAAATATGAAACTTCTCTGTTATCACAATTTGCTACTTTTACAAAAGGTTTTCTTTCATGATTATGTTTTAAATATGAATAAACTCGTTCCTTTGCTGACTTTATGCAATTCTCCTGTCGTGTTACAAGTTGTGGATTATTAATGTTTTTATACTCTTTGTTTTTATCGATGCGATCAATCACTTTTCCTTCTGGAATTTCTTCTGACATTTCCTTCTACACCGTTTCCAGATGAATCTTTGAACATAATATGCTTTTCGGTTTTTACTTTCATGTTTTCTAACAGTACAACGGTTACAATCGCTGTTGTTTATACGTTTTCTTTTGAACAATATGTATGACATCACCCTTTTTATTATTACAATGGAGACCAAAAACCGGATAAACAATGGTTGGTCAGGTGTCAAACCTGATACAGGCATTGGCTATCATGTGACTCCACTCCAAGCCATCCTATCATTGCAGGCACTTCATTACAGCCTAGACGAAGTTCGGAGCCCAATTATTTAGAGATTGTAAAAATGTCTTTCTTTGTCTTCCTCTGGCTCTCCTGCCCTTGATCTTTCCTAACAAAACAAGGCCTTCCAGGCTAGGATGTTTCATAATGTGCCCGAGGAATTGCATCTGTCTTTGCGTATTGTATTGACGAGTGACATTTTGGTGTTGGCCTGGGCAAGGACTTCCTTATTTGATGTGTGTTCTGTCCATGATATACGGAGCATTCTCCTCAGAAACCACATTTCAGCTGCTTCTAATTTTGCTTGAGTTTTTTCGCCGATTTTCCAACACTCGCAACCAGATAACAGTACCGACCAAAGTATGCTTTCAAAACTCTTTTCTTGGTATCCATTGTGATATTAAACATAATAGACATTTTTTTAATATTAATAACCATATAAATTTTTCTTTTCAATATTTATGTAAATTTTAAAATAAAACATTAAGTTGTTTTAGAAATAATAAGTATTATTGACTTAAGTGTTTATTAATCAACTGTTACATAAGCTTGATGAACAAGCAGCTGATAAAAAATATAAATTTATTGAAGAACTTAATTGTGGTTAACTGAATCACAAAATCAAACCGAAATATGTTATATGAAATAGAACCGATTTTAGTGATATTTTGTAAAACGTTACACCTGACAGAAAAAAAAAATATGTCTTAAATGATAATAAACAAATACTAAACCCAAAAGCAATAAACGATGCCTTTGAAAAAGAAATGAAAAAAGTTGAAAAAAATAAAGTTAAACAAGACAAACAATCTGCTAAGTTTAATACTAGATACAACGGTCTAATGCCTCTATAATGGTGGTAGTTAAATTTAAAAAATCTAATCATATAGATATGAACCAAGAGAGGTCTTAATAAGCTTAGTAAATCAGAACTAATTGAGATGCAATTAAAACAGAATAATCAAATTAAACCAGTAGTAGATAAGCCTCATAAGAGTGTCAGACAGATGGTTCAAAATTATGAGAGCATTATAAGTCAGAACAGTTTCAAGATCATTCTCTTCCTGCCCCAAGGCGTGATCTTCAAAAAGTAAATACAGTCGACGCTCGTTATCTCGAACACTCGCTATCTCGAACTTTCACCATGTCGAACTATTTTTCTCGGTCCCATGAACTTTTCAAGCAACTTTTCTAGGCTAAAAGACGCTCGTTATCTCGAACTCCGTTAAATAAATGAAAAAGCGATGAAGTACGTAAAGGAGTTAAGCGTGACAGACTTCGAAGCTTCAGATGGATGCCGGGTATCAAAACCCTAAATCGTGGTATTTTTTTAATTTATAGAGAATTTTTAAAGCTTCTTGGAAATTTTGTATTTGGCGGATACGAATTTTCGCGAAATCGGCCAAAATTCGCAGAAGGTACGAAAATTAGTACCTGAGAAAGTTTCTACTCCTAAGGTAAAAAATACCATGTATCTTATTTACTGCGACTTCGATAAATGTGAATGTCTCGACTCAACTTCCCTTTCCTTCTTTGATTTCCAGAAAAATCTCTTGGGGTTTTATAAATGACGTGATGTTATAAACTGATTTTGATTTTTTCACTTAATTTCAAAACTTTCACGATCTCGAGCTTTCACACGACATGCATCCGTTATCTCGAACATTTGCTATCTCGAACTTTTTCGCCGGTCCCTTGAGAGTTCGAGATAACGAGCGTCGACTGTACTAATCTTTTTAACTTCAATGATGATACATTTCAAAAGAAAAATGAGGAATTAACAAATTTTTTAGAATGCACAATAATCAAAATAAAAAATTTAATTCTTTTACAAACGAATTCAAAATATAAATTTTAAAACCAATAAAAGACGATAAAGAGATATATAAAACATTTCACGAACTAATTAAAAAGGTTGAAATTGATAAAAAATTAAATGATAAGGATAGAATCAAGAATATAATTCGTAATGAAGATTCACGAAATGCTATATCAACTAAATTCAATAAAGTAAATGAGTTCATGCTAGATAGTAATGATGGACTAATAAAAGTTACAGGTTACAAAACAATTAAAAAAAATAGAAGTGTCAAATTGGTTTACAAAGTGCAAAAATACCATACGGTGTTAGTCAATTATACCTGTCAAAAGATACAGAAACAAGAAAAAATTATTCTAATGAAATGCAACGATACTATTTGTTTTGCAGGGTCGATTGTCACAGCGTAATTACCGATAAATATGTAAATGGCTACAAATGTGGTTATAAAGAATGTACAAATTGTGGTAAGTACGTTGATAAAGATTTTAAATGCCGTTTGAAAAAATTAAAAGTAAAAGGTGGTTACTGTACAGTAAACTCAAATAAGCAATGCAAAAAACAAAATGGTGCTTCTCCTGTAGGTCATACACAGGATTTGGATGTCAAAGAAGCCCGCTTCCACGTGGTAGCTCCTGGATACTGATTAGCTAGGGTCTCTTGACAAGCAAGTAACGACTGGCCTTCACTTTTAAGCTCTTCTTCCGTACGATCCAAGAAATTGATCTCGTCCTTCCTGTGATTTCCAATCTGCTTCATCGTCGATTTGGAGAAGATTTTTAGATACTGTATGCCCTGGTGAAAGCTTGCGTGTGGATTGCTGCTGCTCTTCAATGCTATCTTGCTGGTATGTATAGGTGATGCTCAGGAAAAATCCTGGAAAACCTTGAGTAACAGGATAACAACCGTTGGCTCTGTCTCACAAATGAAAAACCAACCAGGAAATGTGCGTCTCTGACGCCCCTGTAGTTGGGAGACATATTCCCGGTGCATCCTACGTACTTGGACACCGATACATGCTGGAGAGGCGTTACCGTGAGTTCTGGATATTTCCCTGTTCAGCGGTGAGAAGAGGTTGGTTTCTCGTTCCACGAAGCCGAATTAAGCTCATCGGGGTGGTCTTCCACTCTGCCTCCAGCAGCTCACACAACAACAACAACAACAACAACAACAACAACAGTAGTTATCGTGCAAATCATATGCCTAAAAATCAATTGTTGTTATACTTAAATATGCCAAAGAGCCTCGATTACATGGCGTCAATGAATAATATTAACGTAAATCACTTTAATTTTTGGTTGTATTTTTCATCTTCTGCTCCAGCTGGGAGTACAAGTTTTGCTGAATCAGTGATCGGTCTTAGTGTAAATGAATATAAACACTGTTGTAAAAGTTAATATTTAATATATGAAATATATTTATAACTTCGCTCTACGAATCTTTGTATCGAGCATTATTTAATGAAGGTATTTAATATATTAAATATTGAGTTATCATTATAATACATCATTATCTTATCATATTTAGTACAGAATGAGAGTCTAATGTGGCAAATTCTTTTTATTAATCATTATATAAATACCTAAGTGTTGGTCATTATATATTTAACCTCAGTGTTTATTTAACAATCATAATTTATGAGTTTTCAGAACTTTTTTTATGAACTGAAGACAAAAAGCAAAAAATATGTAAGATGTATGAGAGAAATGACTCTTTTAAATGTATCAGATCAATCGAGGTAGAACCTCATCGATATCAATAACGGTGTAGAAACTAAAAGAAATTTTCCACCTTCTTTTACCTGTGTAAAAACAAAATTATCTTGCCTTGCCTAAGTACAGTCTTCTATTTGAAGATTGGCGACAACGGATCTTTAGCCTTCCCGGCCTTGAGCCTTGCGACGGACCTGCTCTTTATTGTCGTCGATTAACTGTGACAACCTCTTGCTCTTCTGATACCTCTTGCTATGTCTTTCAAAGGAAACTGTGAGGTTCTTAGCATTTTAATGACTTTCGATTTTTTTTTCTTTTGTTTTCGGCCAAGACCGAGTATCAGCCAGTAGCACCACATTAAAAAAATGTCCCGCTGTATTGCCTTAGTGATTATTCGTGCTTTAGAACAGCTGAGAAGAGTAGACCATAAAAATGCTTTAGTTTGCCTCAGCTTGAGTGACAGGTTTATCTTGCGACATTTTATTGCCCTCCAGAAACAGTTAAATATACACTTTGCCATGCCTATTCTTGTTTCTAATCTTCATCATACTGCCGTCCTTAGTGAACAAATGGATCAAAAGTCTGAATGTTGCCACCGGTGTCAACTGACGGTAGTAAACAAATATTCTATTCTGAAATTGTTTTGACGTTTTGTGGACCGTCATTGTCTTGTCTTGACAAGCCATTAAGGCCCCCCTCAGTTTCTTGCTTGTGGCTAAAACAAAATTTGTTAAAACATTGAAGCACAGACTCCTAAAAAATTAAGAACAATTTGTAAAAACATCAGGGTGGATGCCAGATCACAAGAAAAGTGAAAACATTCATCGCATCGCTCTACTTGCAGCAGATGTTTTCAAACTAAATTTGGAGTACACTTTTTGTTTTTCTTGAAAATATTTGGGGGCTCAGCTCCTTTAAATCCTTTCGTTGGATTTGGCCTGAAAAGGAGCCTCTGAAACGAAGAAGTCTACGTTAGTTCAAAAACATCAATGAGCAGCTAAGACGGACTTTCAGACAACAGAATGTCCAGTTTACCTTCACTAAAACATCCACCTGAAGGATAATACTTTTAAAACCAAAGAACCCAGCCCCACTGAAAGAGTGAAATAATATTATTTTCAAACTGCATTGTAACGAATGTCCTCAATTCTACATTGGCCAATCAAATAGTTTCTTGGGTCAAAAGGAATAGAAGCACCAGAGACCTGTTCTAAATGGTGAGACTAAGAATCGTGAAATAGTGAAACACTTATGGACACAAAATCACACCTTTGACTTGGAAAATAAATAAATCATAGTCAAGCAAAGCAGCACAACAATAAGAAAAATAAGAGAAACAATCCTTTCTCTACAGCACATCAATCACCTCAACAGTATATCCAACACTCTTGCAGAAATTTGACTCCCAGCACCCAAAAAAAAAAAAAAAAAAAAAAAAACAACAGAACAAAAAAAAAACAAAAAGNTAATATATTGAAATATGATAATCGGAAAATGGAGGTGAAAGGACACAAGAAAGGCAAATGTTTAAGTGGTGTTGTCTACATGACAATATAATTCTAGAGTTTGATTTTATTACAGATATGGAAAGGAGTATGGTAAAATGTGGCTGCAGCTGAGATAATAGGAAATACTGGGAGTTATAAGTTATATACTTTACTCAAGACATGAAGAATATTGTAAAAACAACTGCAATAAATTTTTTCATCAACAAACAACACCTCAAATATATTGCACACACAGACACACAGACACACAGACACACAGACACACAGACACACAGACATACAGACACACAGACATACAGACACACAGACACACAGACACACACACAGACACAGACACACAGACACAGACACATAGACACACACAGAGACAGAGACACACACAGAGACAGAGACACAGAGAGACAGACACAGAGAGACACAGAGATAGAGAGAGACAGAGACACAGAGAGACAGAGACAGAGAGAGACAGAGACAGAGACAGACATAGACAGAGAGACGTTGAGAGGTTTGATGAAGACAGCATAACATCTGTATTTTGAGCCTGAAGTTGGAATCAAAATTGGCCATCATAACTATGCTGAAAAACAAATTTGTTCAGGCTAAGTACATAGACAAGTCATATGGAAATACTTTAAGGCTCTTTCCATTACCATAGAGAGCGAGAGAGAGAGAGAGCTGTCAGATAACACTGACTTTTACTTCTTTCTTTCTTATGTGAAAACTTAAATTGGTTAAATAGCCAAATTTTTCATCCTTATATTTGGATAGCTTTTCGTAATTTCTAAATACTACTCCCTATACGGAGTACACTTATCTTAAATTAGATGATTAAGATGACGTGACGAACGAAAATGCATTTGAAAATTTGAAAATGTGGAATTGGGTGAGGAAGATTTTTGAAGGAGTTATTTGCAAGGCACAAAGTTTAACGAGATCATTTAAAATGCCGAAAGTGTTGCCTTAAATCATTTTAAACATGTTGCTCGATTTCTGGGAAATCAAAACTGTCTTGACCGTAATATTGAGCATTCATTTGTTGTATTATGAGTAGAAAGGTTGCAATTTGTCCCCAAGAAAATTAATTTTTTTTATAAAATGCGTATTTTCTAACCCCATCCAAATTGTGGAAATTTAATTTATTAATACGGCGAATGTTCTATTCAAGACCTTTCTGGAATAAAGGAAAAATAAAAGAGTAAATGAGGTCCATCACTCCATTCAGATTTTTGTTTGAGATTTTAAAGTGATGATCCAAAAATTACTTAAAATGGGAAAAAACAAACAAACAGCAGCTCAAACAGGTAGTCAAATATATCAAAAAATACTTTCTACATGTTTTTACCGGCAGTTATCGTAGATATCGAACGTCTTAGAATTAAAGAGTTGTTGTTAGGGAAAGGTTGATGCATGCCCCTCCTCCCAAAGGCTGAAAAGGAAGAAATACTGAGATTAAATGAAATGAAAGAGCCTAAAGTACGGAAACGACAAAATAGAGAACAGCATAAGAACGGAAGGGTAGATAAACCGCTGGGTGTGAAAACAGCTATCGCCAAAAAAGATTTAATGGATAAGGATGGAAACTGGAATTGGTTAAAAGATATAGGACAAAAGAAAGAAACAGAAAGCACAATATTTGAAGCTCAGGAGCAAGCAGTGATAAGAAATTCTGAATGGTGCTGATCCAAAATGTAGATTTTGTGGTAAAAGTGTTGAGACAATTGATCATCTTGTGTCGGGTTGTCAAACTCTGGCTCCAAAGGGATATACAAATAGACAACCGTCTGGGCCAATATATTCATTGGAAAGTCTGCAGCTACTATGGTATTGAAACTGTTAAAAAATGGTGCGAACACAAACCCTTACCAGTCAGCAATCTACACACCACAGGTAACTAAACTATGGGATTTTTCAATAAGAAACAACAGAACAATTCAAGCCAACAGACCAGATATAGTCATAAAGGATAAACTGAAGAACCAGTGTCAAAAAATCGATATGAGCGTTCCTTCCGACAATAACATCACAGCCAAAGAATTCGAAAAGCTTAGCTAATACAAAGATTTAGAAATCGATGTAAGCCGAATGTCGAACGTGAGAACGAAGATAATTCCAGTAATCATAGGAGCCCTAGGTATGGTGAAATAGGTGACGCATAAATATGTTAATCTAATACCAGGAAATATTCAGTTGCCAGTAATCCTGAAAGTAGTCTTAAATAGTAAAGCACACATCCTCAGAAGGACAGTTCTTTCATTAAATATTTGAAATTCACTTCATGTTACCTTTTTTAAGATTGTATATAGTTTTACCTTTTATTAATTATTGTATACTTAGCAATATTTAGCCTTCCATATCTACTTGATTAATTATAAAATAGAAATCCAGCAACATTGCAAGCTTACATGAACTAGCTAATACCCCAGGTTTTTAGTAATAACCCTGTGTTAAGTAGTTCTGAAACCTTACGCACTTTTTAAAATTATGACAACATAATAATAGTAATAATAGTAATAACAATAATAATAATTATTATAATGAAAACATAATAATAGTGATAATAATAACAATATTAATGATAACAATAATAATGATAATAACAACAATGGTAATAATAATAAAAACAATAAAATCGCAAGGACAACCGAAAGAGATGGAGAATGCTATTTTTGAGGAACTGTCTAAATTGAGACATACTCCAATGTCTGAAAGGGAGCTTTTATTTGCATGGAGACATACACACAAATATAAGACTATTTTTGAAATAGCAAACGCCGCTACCAATTGATTAGTTAATGAAACAGATCCTGATCTTACTGAACTAAATCAATTAATACATGCAACAGGAAAAGTCGTTCAAGAAAAATGTGGGCATAAGACAAAAAGGGACAGGAATAATAACAGGAGAAGCAGAACACCAAAATGGCAAATGAAGATAGAAAAGGAAATGGAAAGTTTTAGGACAGAAATCTCCCTGTTGGAGGAATTACAAGGGGATAGAGAAATAACATCCAAGAAAGCTAGGAAAGTACTGAGAAAGTATAAATTTGAACACAAGGAACAAGTCTCCAGCATAAAAAAAGAATTTAAATAGAAACTTTAGTCAAATCCCAGAGATTACGTAGATTTCGATAGACGTGACAAATATTTCAGACAGAATAAGATATTTGAAACAGACGCTAAGAAATTCTACCGCAAAATTGGCAAAGACACTATATCCGTAGGAGAAGTACCATCAGGAGATAGAATTAGAGAATTTTGGAAGTCCATCCAGGGAAACGAGAAAGCCCACAATCAGAATGCTGATTGGATAAGAAAACTAAAAAATGATAAAGAGAAATTACATAAACGGGAATGGGAAAATATAGCTATTGAAGAAAAACAAGAAGTAATTAGAAAGTCACACAAATGGAAATTCCCTTGAATTGACAAATCATCTAACTTTTGACTTCCCTCCTTACCATCTAAATTAGCATTAAACGTTGATATCATTACATTAAACCCGCATCAAACACCAACATGGCTCTGCCAGGGCACAACGTGTATCCTAGCAAAAAATCATGAAACTGACAACCCGAAACACTATCGACCTGTTACCTGCCTTTACACTACCTACAAACTCTTGACCCGTATTCTTACAGAAAGAACATATAAATCCCTAAAAGAACAAAAACATCTTTCCTATTGAGCAAAAGGGTTGTCGCAAAGGCCCCCACGGGTGTAAAGACCAATTGCTCATTAATTAAATGCTTCTAGAGAACACTCACTCAAAATATAAGAATTTAAATACAGCCTGGATTGACTACAAGAAGGCTTTCGATAGTGTTCTACGATCATGGGTACTTAGAACTTTGGAAATTATTTTTTGGTATTGATTTTTCAAAAAATGTTGGATTTTTAAATACAATTTTCTGTATTGCTCATGAAAATGAGCATTATGTTCCCATTGATGTTCGTACGTAGTCTCGTTATATGCTGTTTTATTCTTTTATATTTTTTACTCCTTTTTTTTACATCTTTACCTTTATACATCCAGTACATAATTTTACCTCCCCCCCCAGGTTACTGGTAGTTACCTGGCATTTGATTTCATAAAAGCATATATAAAGAGATGTTTTAATATCAATATAAATAATAATAATAATAATAATAATAACCAACCAAAGTTGCTGAAGGAAATGATGTTACAGTATTCTTGGACATGCCTATTAACATAGACAAAGAAATCAAACCAAACAGGATGACTACCGTACTGTAATCAAAGACAAATCAAAGAGTTTATGTACTTTAATTGATATGGCTGTACCACCAGAAAGAAATGTTGCAACAAAAGAGATCGAAAATATTCCAGAATACAAAGGTCTCGCCACAAAAATAAGCAAAATGTGGAGCAACTGTCATTCCAGTTGTAATAGAAGCTCTTGTGCTTATTAGAAAAGGAATAAATCAGTATGTTGAACAAATACCAAGTAATATTAGAATCGAAGAACTTCAGAAAACTATGCTTCTTGGAACTGCAGATTTACTGAGAAGAAATCTACAAAGAAGAGATCTATGCATGACTTAGCCTCAGGATCATAGCTTGATTCCGGCATATTCAAAAGAATAACGTACATAAACGTTGTAAAACATGTCTTTTCATCATCATCATCATCATCATCATCATCAACAACAACATCAACATCATCAACATCAACATCATCATCATCATCATCACAATAACAACAATAATAATAATAAAAAGAAAACCTTGCATAATAATAATAATAATAATAATAATATTATTATTATTATTATTATTATTATTATTATTATTATTATTATTATTATTAACTCCCCGAGACCATGAAGTACCGGGTTGACGTCTGGCGGGGGTAAGTCTGTCGATCCGCGTGGACAAGAAATACCAGGTTGTGACTGGCGCGGTATATCCAGCTCCCTATATCAAATGGAAACCAGAAGTAAAAAGAAATTATGCCGCATCGCCCGTCGCGCGGATCAACAAGAGGCGCGTGCCTCAGTGAGTGACCAGGCTGAGGAATTCGAAAATTTGCTACTAGGTCTACCTCTTCCCCAAACAATGGTCAGCACGGTCA
>RDPX01000019.1:5237484-5249426 GCA_003991215.1 Morbakka virulenta
TAATAATAATAATAATAATAATAATAATAATAAAAAGGCACAAGAAGGAAACAGAAGGGTTGTTGATGGCTGCTCAAAACCAAGCACTACCTACCAAGGTGATGAAAGTGAAAGTAATGGGCCATCAGGGAGAAATGAACTGCAGAATGTATGCGAACAGATCAGAAACAGTAATGCGCATCTTGTGTGAGTGCAAGGAGCTGTCATAAACAGAATATAAGAAACGTCATGACAAGGTGGCCAGCTTTTTCCACTGGGAGATGCAAGCAGCATGGCCTTGCAAGAGTCAACAACTTGAATGAACACAGGGCCGAGGCGGTGCTGGAGAACGAGTGGGCCAAGATACTTTGGGATTTTAACCTAAGAACTGATCGGATAATAGAGGCCAGGAGGCCGGATCATAGAGTGAGAGCGAAAGAACAGGAAAAGATCGAGAAGCATCAGGACCTGGCTATGGAAGTTGCGAAGATGTGGGAAACGCGCGTGAAGGTTGTACCCATAGTGATTGGGGCTCTATAAGCCAAGCATGGACTGGAACAGTGGATTAATGATCTGGGAATGGCGGCAAGTGTGGCAGACAGGCTGCAATAGACTGCCCTGTTAGGATCGGCTACAATACTCCGTAAAGTGATGAATGTCTAAGTTTTGGGGGCCCAAACGGCAACAACATGGAAAATAGCTATGAGCTGCGAGGCGAGAAAGAAACCATAATAATAATAATAACAACAATAATAAAAAAATACTATGTCCTGGATATGACGATAAACTGCATCCAGTTGTGGAGTTTCGATATGGGTGAATGAAGTTACTCTTTTCATGTAAATGTATCTCATGATTAGGGTTGGATACTCAGCTTTGGTTAGCGGCTTCCCTAGAGATGGTGTCCCTATAAAATTACTAGTGGCTGTGACAGCTCATCATCACTACCCTCTTGATGAGTGAAATGCATTATTTAGGTAATGGAAACAACAGTGTTAATGACACTTTCGGCAGGTGTTTCCCGGCACAGCAGCGGGGACCCGGTCGCTATTCTGATACTGCTTCAGGAAGGACCCGTAGGATTTGGTCACAAAAAAATTGAACCGTTATGGAATGTTTCTATCTGAGTAGTCCTAAATGGAGAGGATATAGGAAGAGAATGCACGAGATCTGGAAGAGTAACTGTACGTTTGCTGTTACTTAACAGAGGCTGATAGACCAAACATTCAATATCATAAAAAGAATTGGTTGTCACAGGCAGAACTAGAGGAAATCAGAAGGAGTATGGAAGATTTTCTCTATGGTGAATTACATGATACGCTTATTGTATCAGAGGAAGGAGGTATCGACCTTAATATTAACGCTGAACCTGAAAATATCGAGGAAATTGTTGATATCATCCCTGACGGTTGTGGCATGTCGTATGAGATAGATCACAGTACTGAGTTCCCTAAGAAAATACCTGGTTGTACGCTCAGTGACAAAGAAGAACAAATACTCCAAAAAAATTAGGATTGTCCTGAACAATACCAGTGAACGACCACCACCTTTGAGAGGAATAAAAAAGGCCACGATTAACACTGAACTCAATAAGGTCAAATATTTACTATCAAAAATTAAAGTTTCTAATATCTTACAAGTTAATGACCTTTTCAATTCTAGTGCTGTAATTGTAACAAACCACTTGGTAACAAGAAAAAAGGGGAAAGAATTATGGTGGAAAAAGAGACCAGACAATAAGTTTTGGTCAGGAATTGGGGGGCAAGAACAACTACATAAAAGTCATATCGATAAACTACATGACTTAATGAGTACTTTTGAGGACAGTGACAAGCAAACCGATATCATAGTATCTGCAGAAAAATTTTCTAAGTCTTGAAGAAATTGCCAAATTGGAAAGCCCCAGACCCAGACCTAGTGCAGAGTTTCTGGATTAACAATTTCACTCCTTCACACCAAGAATTCCGTGGATATCTCCAACATTGTGTAGAATTGCATGATCTCCCATTGTGGATCACCAACGGCAGGACTGTCCTTATTTAAACGGATAAATCTAATGGAAATGTGCCTAATAACTTTAGACCAATAATAACTTGTTTGCCACTAGTCTGGAAAATATTTACCCGAATATATTTTAAAGATTTTTTTTCCCGATGATAAAAGTATCTACACAATGAACAGGAAGGATGTAGCAAAAACCCCAAAGGTACACATGATCTCCTTATCGACAAAACGATTCTGATAGAGGTGAAAAGAAAACAAAGTAAACTTTTTGTCGGATGGATAGGCTATAAGAAGGCTTACGACATGATCCCACATATGTAGATCATGGAGTGTTCGAAGTCTCTAGTGATCAATGAGAATAAATTCAAGTTAATTGAAAAGAGTATGGGCTCTTGGAGAGTGGAGTTGATATGATGCAATGAGAGCTTAGATGAAGTCCTTACCAAAAGAGGCATCTTCCAAGGTGATGCCTCATTGCCATTGCCCTTTATATTTTGTTTGATACCTCTTAGCAATATTCTCAGAAATATGGAGCAGGGATATAACTTTGCAAAAGATTAATCGCCTATTGCTTATGGACGAACTAAAGCTGTATGCTAGTAGTCAAAAGATCTTAGGTTCCCTTGTGCAGACGATCAGAATTTTCAGTAATGATATAGGAATGCTGTCTTGAGAATGCAAAGAGGAGCGATGAAGGATATTTCTGGTATAAAACTCCCCGATGATTGCAAAATCAAAGGCTTGAAAGAAGGAGAAGGTTATAAATGCCTTGGAATTTTCGAGCCCGATGAAGTCAAGAGTAAGGAAATGAAAGATAACATATCTAAAGAATACAAAAGACTAGTTAGAAAAGTTCTTGAAACCAAACTGAATGGGGAAATCTTATCCAGGTCATCAACACATATGCTGTTTTATTGATTAGATACCCGGCTGATTTCATTGACTGGATGGTAAAAGAACTGAAACAACTTGACGAAAAAACTACGAAATTGTTAACGATATAAAGGGCCCTCATCTCTAAAAGTGATGTTGACCGGCTTTACCTACCAAGAAAGACTGGTGGCAAAGGACTATTGAGTGTCGAAGACACAATACTCCAGGCAAGAGCTAGTCTAAACAGCTATGTTGAAAGTAGTAAAGAAGGTTTGATTATTGCTGCTTGGAGTGTGGGAGAGACGACGGGTGTCAACGAAAATGCTACTATGTTTTAGAACAGAAAGAGGAGTGAAGAACTAGGAAATGGAAAGAAAAACCTTTACACGGACAATTTGTAAGACAAGCTGATGAAAATTTTAATGGGGAAAGGCGACTGTAGTTGAAAGATGTATGTATGAAACGTGAAACTGAATCTTTGATAATTCTACCGCAAAATCAATCCATTAAAACAGACTACATCAAAGCAACAATTGACAAAATCCAAAGAGACAACATGTGTAGAATGTGCAATCAGAGTGATGAGACGATCAGCTATATACTTTGCGCATGTTCTAAGCTTGCACAGAGAGAATATAAAAGGAGGCATGATTAGGTTGGTAAAAGAATCCACAGGGAAGTGTGTCAAGTTAATGGATTAACAGTCTTTCCTAAGTGGTATGACCATAATTCTCAAGTAGTAATTGAAAGTGAAAAATACAAAATATTGTGGGACTTTAATGTCCAAACTAATCACATCATTGAGGGACGTAGATCTGATATGATTGTTGTCTGTAAAGACACCAATAAGTGTATCATTATAGATTTTGCAGAACCTTACGATTCTATAGTAAATTCAAAGGAAAAGGAAAAAATTTTCAAATACCAAGACTTAAGTAGGGAATTGAAGAAGCTATGGGACCTCCCGGTAAAGGTGGTTCCGATCATCATTGGAGCTCTGATTACCGCACCAAAAATTTAAGAGAGTGGTTGGGAAAACTCGAGTTGAAAACCAGAATAGTCGAACTGCAGAAAACTACGCTACTTCATTCTACAAGGGTAATCAAGAAAGTCCTTGAAGTTTGAGGAGTCCTGCTGACACCATGCCTCAAGAAACTCCACTAGCGATTTACGATCATAACTTAGTGTGTGACACCAACATAATAGTAATAATAATAATAATAATAATAACAACAATAATAATAATGAATAATTCTGAATAATTAAGTAATTACATGTTGCTTATGAAACAAAACTCTGTTATTTTCGTAATAATCTCCCTCTTTCTAAAGTGTGTCAGTGCGGACTAGCGGTTTAAGGCGACACACTCAAAGTTGTTTGACCTTTTTCCTTTAATAAGAGGGTTCTGGTCCACAAATGTGGGGGTGGGTTCGAATCCCACTTCTGACAATAATTTTTTTGATATATATATATGTTTAAAGAGTATATTATCTTACTGAACTTTACATTTACAATCTACTGGATCTAATGATTTAGCTACAAATTGTCAAAAAGAGAATTAGCAGTTACAATTATTTGCTACATTTAATACCATGTTTTACTTGGAACTTCAGTAAAAACAGCACAAGTATCACATTTTCAACATCAATTTGTTAAAGTCTGAAACAGATAAGCAGTGAAAATATGTGTGGAGAAGGGTCAGATTTGAAGTGGGATTTTAGTCCACTTGCTAGTTAAGAGCAGTATTACAATCCCAAAAGAGTGCTGTTGAAAATTTAGAAAAAGATGATAGTGGTTAAATTGTGGAAGGAGGTGGGTCAGATAGAGCCATACTAAGTTCTAACTTGAACTCAATTTGGACAAAAAATCTAGCAGCATTCACAACTAAGCTGAAGGCCCACCTCATCATGAGTAGCTGTAAATAATATATCAGTCCCAGTAACAGGCCCTGCGAGCGAGCCAGCAGTACAACTACCATCCTGCTAATACCTGATAAACACTAAGGGAAACGTATTAGTAGGAGGGTCGTATTTTCCTAGTAATAATAATAATAATAATAATAATAATAATAATGATAATAAGTATCACATATCTGCTCCCAAAGATAGAGGAAACACTGATCACAGAGAACTACAGATCCATCACATGTCTACCAACTATGTACAGGATCCTCACATCAATCATCTCAGAAAGAACCTACACCTTTATGGACAAAAAACCCCGTTACTAGCTAATCAGAAAGGATGCAGGAAAGGAAGCTATGGCTGTAAAATCAGCTATTAATTAACAAAGCCATACTTGAGGAAGCCAAGTCAAAGACGAAGAACTTGTCAACAGCAAGGATTGGCTATAAAAAATCATTTGGATAGAGAAGAGCCTTAATATCTACAGAGTTTGCCCAACCATCATCAGATTATTTACACAGAGTATGAAAAACTGGAAAGTCACCTTGAATCTCCACCATGCAAATGGGTTGTTAACATCAAGACCAATTAATATTAAAAGCGGGATCTTCCAGGGAGATTCATTATCACCACTGCTCTTTTGCCTGGCACTAGCTCCTCACAGCACCCTGTTCAATATAACCAATTATGGGTACGAATCAGAGTATGACAAAGTTAACCACCTCTTCTACATGGATGCCTTTTGCCAGAGATGATTACCAACAAACAGGCCTACTTACCACCGTCAAGACTTTCAGTGATGACAAGATGGAGTTCGGACTCGACAAATGTGTCAAAGCCACCTTCAAGAGAGAACGGCTGACAAAGACCACTAACAAAGACCTTAATATCAACACCATTGTCAAGGAGATATAACAAGAGGGCACATATGAGTACCGAGGAGTGAACGAAGGAGAAGGTAGCCAACACTCTGTCATGAAGGAGAAGATCCGGAAAGAGTACTATGGAAGAATGAGAATGATACTGAAAAGCAAACTCAATGCCCCCAACCGATTCGAAGATACTTACAGCTTAGCGATACCTGAAATGGCGTACACATTTAACATCATGAACTGGAAATGAGCGAGCTCAAAAAACTAGACACCAAAACCAAGAAGATGCTGACCATGGAAAAAATGCACCACCCAAAAGCAGATGTCGACAGGCTCTACCTATGAAGACAAGAAGGAGGAAGAGGCCTGGTTCAACTTAAACTGATCTTCAAAACTATCACCACAGGCCTAGACAGATACCTGACATCAACAGAAGATCCACTCGTCAACTAGTGAAACATCATGAAGATAGAAAAAAGCTCTATTCGATTAAGAACGAAGCAGCAAAATTTAAGCAGGAGCTGAATGTCTGAAAAATACCACCGAGAGAGAATGAAACAACAACAAAATATGCCCGTAGAGTCAAACAGAAAGCAAAACACTACGGTCATCTATAAATGCAGAAGTCGTAGGAAGAAAAGGCAATGCATGAAAAGTACTCTGACATAATCAAAGCGGGAGACGTATACCAAGAAAAGACCAACATGTGGCTTAAATCCATCAGACCTAAAGCTAAGACTAAAGGCCTAATCATCGCTGCACAAGACCAGAGTTTGACCACAAGATCCTGCCACTATCACACCATCAAGGATGGAACAGAACCACAGAGTAGGATCGGTGGAAAATATGAGGAGACCATTATACACATCATTTCGGGCTGCCCAGAGCTAGCAAAGATAGAGTCATCAAAAGACACAACAAGACGGCAGCTTACTTGCATTAAAAGATCTGTAGGGAATACAAAATCAAGACAGCTGACAAATGGTACAAACACCAGCCCAACACAGTCACAGAGAATGACGAGATCACAATCCTATGAGACATGCCAATACAGACCGACAGAGAGATCAAAGCAAATAGGCCAGATATCGTCATCAAGAACAAGACAAACAAAGAATGTATCCTTAGAGACATGGCCATACCATCTGAGCGCAACATCTCTGTCCAAGTAATAGAAAAGCTGTCAAAGTATATAGACCTAGAGATTAAAATCAACAGGATGTGGGGCACAAAGACCACAAAATTACCAGTGGTCATTGGAGCTTTGGGACTTGTGAAGAAGGGATTAGAAAAATACACCGACGAAATCCCTGGTAAAATCAACATCCGAGAAATCCAGAAGACACCCCTCATTGGAACAGCACACATACTACGGAGAGCACTGTCAATAAAGTAGAAAACAACAGCTACCCTCAAGCGCATCAGGACCATTGTTTGGACCGGGCTCTGAAGGACGTAATAAACTACACATAAAGTAAAATAATAATAAAAAAAGATCCGGAAATCAAAAACTTGACTTTGGTGAGACAGAGAAAGGTATTACAGGTACCAGAAACAAGGGTAGTAGAAAATCAAGAGGAAAACTACAACAGTGAGTTAAATAGTGAAGGCAATGAACAAAACGAAGAAGGGGGTGACCAAGTGAATGAAAAGATTGTGATTGAGGATGAAGACCTTACGGAAGCAGATAAAGAACAAGAACGATACTTCCAACCAGAAGTGAACAACATGGAGCATTGCACATTGATCCATCTGGAACTGCGAGAGAAACTTACAAAACTCAAAGTTAGCAATGAAGTCGAAAAGAGACCCCATAACATTCTTAGACAATACCTACCAAACACTGCCACTATTCCAGAAATTACAGATATTTTATATGCAATGGAAAGAGCAGTAGCTTATGCAAGTGGAATTATGCCGAAAGAATTAAATTAGAATGGCAAAAGGAATGCAAAGGGAGGAAATAGAAGAGAGCATAAACTAAGAACTGAGATGAAAAATCTGAGACAGGATATTGCACAGACGGCCAATGAATTGCATCGGAGAAGACAACAAAGAAAAGCAACGAAAAGAGAAAAAGGTATTTTAAAGAAACTAGCCAATAGTATGAATGGAAAAGAGACAACGACCCTCAATCTGCAAAATGCGAAAGAACAGTGGCTTGATAAACTGCGTTACAAGAAAGTCAATTTTCAAAAGTATATTGAAAAGGGACAAAGGAAGAAGGATAATATCATGTTCCAGGGAGATCAGAGAAGCTATTTTTGGAAACTTGAAGGATCACGAAGGTGAAATGTCAGAAATGGAAAATTTTTTCCAATTCAGGAGTGGAAGTTGGGAGCAGAACGAGCCAACACCAAATATGCTGTGGGCGGAGGAAGTGAAAGTCGAGTTGAATGAAAAAGTAAATGTTGTTGCTGAATTTGCAATCACCGAGAAGGAAATAGCAAAGAAGAAAAATTGGACAGCACCAGAAATAGACGGTATACAAAACGTTTGGTGGAAGAAGTTCGAACCCGCACAAAAAGCACTGGTAACAGCGTTTATGGACAATTATAGAAACACAAGGATAATACCAGAGTTTTTGCCCTCAGGACAAACGGTGTTAGTACCAAAGACAAGAAATGAGAGTAATGAAAAGAACTACCGGCCAATAACATGCTTTAATACTTCGTACAAAATTCTTACAGGATTAGTAGCAAAGTACATGAGAGAATACACAATGATCAATGAGATCTGACGAAGGACAGCTTGGAGCAGTGGAAGGGGTGCTAGGAACAATGGACCAATTGATAATTGATGGATGCATTATGGAAGAAGTAAAGCAGTATCATCGGAACTTGGCAGTAGCATTTTATGATTACAAAAAGGCCTATGACAGAGTACATCATGACTGGATGATAAGGGTGTATGAATAGATCAGAATACCGAAAGCTTTTATCAGATTGCTTAAATGAATAAATGGAGGACGATATTATAGATCTGGGGCGGAAATAAAAAGATGATAAGCAGATGGATTCAAATTGTGTCTGAATTCTTACAAGGAGATAGTTTTTCTCCAGTAGGATTCTGTATAAGTGAGATTCCGGTTTGTATATTAGTACTCCAGAACACTAGAGGGTACCGAATGGGAGAACCAGGAAATCGATTAGTGAAGAGAACACATAGGTTGTTTGTGGATGATTAAAATGTATATCAAGAAAGTCATAATGCCCTTAAAATCGTAAACGAGATGATAGTTCAAGCTAGATATGACACCGGAACTGCTTATGGAGTATCTAAATGTGCAGAGATAGTCTTCGAGAAGGGAAAGATATTAAGAGTAGAAGGACTCGAAGTACTGAAAGAGAGAATGAAGACCATGGATCCGGATGAAAATGAAATTTACAAGTTCCTGGGAATTGAGCAGGCTAATGGTATAAAGACAATGAGTGTATTCATCAGAGTAAAGAAAGAGATTTTGAAGAGACTAAAAATGCTTGTAAATACTGAATTAAATGATTCAAATTTAATCAAGGCAATTAACATGAAGGTAATACCAGTGGTAGGGTATGCGATGAATATATGCAAATTCAGCACTGGTGAACTAAAAGAATTAGATCAGGTGATTAAAAGACAGCTAAGAGAAAAGAACATGTTAGGGAGACAACCAAGAGAGAAAAAGGTGGAAGAGGGTAGAAATCAATGAGAGATGTGTACGAAGAAACAAAGCTTTTTTCATTCAATACTACTAATAATAGTAATTATAGTAATTATCATAATGAAAATAATAATCGTGGCGACGGAAATCAATTTCGTCGCCACGATGTGTCTTCCACTTCACCTCATGGCCCTAGAACTTAAGCGGAGTAGCTGTTGGAAACAGTATCTACAGTTTGAAAGATCGCTCATAAAAGTGGATAATAGCAGCCTCCAGATAACCTTCCTTGAAAGTTGTAAAAGAGCAGATGTAATACCTCGCTTCTTGAAGTTCAGAATTCCAAATAATGGCTGCTTTGATGAAAAGTCGGTCCATGATTTCCAATGCCAACTGTTAAAAAAGGAAATTATTAAGGCAAAGGAGGACGTAAAAGTTAATCAATCCCAGCTAATTCAGAAAAGATCAGACCTAAAAGCTGCTGTCCCAACAAGTTGCATTCCATCTGTTGTGTTACATACCCGTTACAGCAGAACTAGAAACTGCCAACAACAGTCTGAAACCCATTCCAGAAAGCTGCCTTATCTGAGGAACAGGAGCGCCCTCTGTTTGACATCAAAACCACTGTGGCTCTCTGTGACTTAGATTGTTCTTCCCCAAAGTATGTATTGGAAATCCTTTTCCTTGGACCGAAAAATGCAGTGCTGGAAAAGTTTGATCCTAAGGATGTGCTAGCAGAGCTTTATAGATTTTTGAAACACTGTAGATGGAACAACATCTCGGAGGATACAGTAACCGATATAAATGTGAAAACTCTAGGCTACATAAAAAAGTGCAAGAAAATGAAAGCATCTCGC
Source organism: Morbakka virulenta (assembly GCA_003991215.1). Classification (NCBI taxonomy): domain Eukaryota; kingdom Metazoa; phylum Cnidaria; class Cubozoa; order Carybdeida; family Carukiidae; genus Morbakka; species Morbakka virulenta. The sequence goes on from RDPX01000019.1 coordinate 5,247,611, forward strand.
AACATCCAGATGACAAAAAAGTATCTAAAGGAAAATGATTTTCTGGCTATACCATTTGACAAAGGTATAGGCATCTGTTTGATTAAAAAAGAGACTTACAATAATAAAATGGACAATATCATCAGTCTAGATCAATTCAGAAAGAATGAAAAGAAACGAAAGAATGAGAAACACCCGGTACTGAAAGAAGAAGAAAGAGTGACAAATGCTTTGAAAGACCTGTTGAAAGATGAAAAGATCGATGAGACACTGTATGAGACATTAAAGCCTAGAGGAAGCCAACCAGCACGTCTATATGGTTTAGCAAAAGTGCACAAGAAAAACACACCTGCACGACCTGTTTTATCCATGCCTGGTTCAGCATACCACAAAATTGGTCTTAAGGTAGCAGAGTGGTTATCAATGGTTCCGGAATACAGAATTAACTCTTCTTCCAAGTCAGTCAGTGATTCACTGAAAACCATTGAACTTAGTGAAGAAGACGAGGTAGTTAGTTTTGATGTGTCATCTCTGTATACAAATGTGCCTTGTGAAGGAAGCTATAGAGGTTTGCGCAGATTATCTGTTTAGTGGGTTTGAAGAGAAGGTTCCTGTGGATAAAGAGACGTTTGTAATTCTAGCAGAAATAGCTTCTAAGGATGTTCTGATGTCAGCGCATAATGGTTATTATACTCAGATAGATGGTTTAGCTATGGGCAGCCCACCAGCCTCTCATTTAGCAAATGGTTGGTTAAGTCAGTTTGAAAACATCATAAAAGGTGACGCTATGTTGTATACGAGGTGTATGGATGATATTCTGATGAACATTCCTAAGACTGAGATAGACCAAAAGTTGACCAATATAAACAGTTTACATCCAATGCTTAAGTTTACCATCGAGAGAGAGGAAAATGGAACCATTCCCTTCTTGGACATGAAGATCATTAACTCTGGAGGAAAACTGTCATCTACATGGTACAATAAACCAACTGATACTGGTTTGATCATGAACTACCATGCCTTAGCCCCAAAGAAATACAAAAGGTCTGTGGTGTCTTGTTTTGTGTACAGGATCCACCGTGCATGTAGCACATGGCAACATTTCCATGAGAGCTTGACAAGAGCCAAAAAAGTCCTTGAAAGAAATCAATACCCACCTGATTTCTACAATCCAATCATAAACAAATCTCTGGAATCCATCTTTACAGAGTCGGATGTCAAACCACCCAAAGCATCTGAAAGCACCATCAAGAAGATACCTATATTCATCCAAATCTATTCAATACAGATTGCAACACAACTGAGCTGTCATGGATGTAGAGGACTGGAAACAAGACAAGAAATAGCACAACAACAACAACAACAATAATATTTTTTTTAAACTTCAAGCGTATATTTTTCCATGTTATCACTGAATACAATTGTATGCTGTGTATACATTACATCATTACCCTAAGAAATACCACTCACTATCAAGGCATGGTATCAAGGAACCACAGAGTAACGTAGTCACCAATAAAGGAGGGGAGGCTGATCCCATGTCTTACTACGTTGACAGAATATGTAATATGTGGTTCGAATTACCACACATATGATCTTCTTTATGATATATGAGATTTCGCTTTTATCGTAACTTATTTCCGCTAACATCTTCGCTACCGAATGTGTACTCTTTCCGATTGCTCCTATCGCGCCAATGCTTAAATTGACAAATATAACTTTTTGATAATTTTTGCCTAGAAATCTTAGCAGAAATTCATATTTTTCTGATTTACGTTTCGAATTCACTTCAATATTTGTTTCAAAGCCGATTGTAAGTTCTAGAATATAAATCTTT
>RDPX01000019.1:5251017-5276300 GCA_003991215.1 Morbakka virulenta
TTTTAAGCAGAATGGGTCACCTAAACTGGGAAACCTAAACAGGCCCCAACTGCAAGGTCATGTGCTGTTTTTTTTATGTACATCAATATCGCACACACTTGGGTGTGATGCATACACCCAGTTTACCCTTATCGGGCTGGGAGTCGGATGGGTTTGCTGGGGTTTCTATCCCTGAGTCCCCCATGGGCTCGTATTGCTCCACCACTCAATAATAATAATAATAATATTCTTTCTGTTGCTTGAGGTCCCAGGGTGGGACTTGGCACAGATCGTATTTAAACAAAGCAAATTCAAAACATATAATAATAATAATAATAATAATAATAATAATAATAATAATAATAATAATAATAATAATAATAATAATAAAAATAATAATAATAACAATAATAATAATAATGATAAAGCGTCAATTGGAGTTTTTCTTGGTCAACAGGTCTTTATAGTTGAAGTGCCATAAAAATTTGTTGACAGAGTTATGGATGTTAGTTAAAAATAAAATTTGATAATCATGCAAATCAGCCAAAAATTTTTACCTGAAGCGATAATCAGAGTTTTCCGAGAAACAAGCTCATAAAAAGCCATATTGTAAGGCTAATGGTTTAGCTTGTGAAAAGCCAACACACCAATCCAGCAGACCAAGTTTTCGTTGTTGGTTACTGTGTTGTGTCACGTGACTTAATAAAATGAATGTTAAGAAAATCCCAGATCCCTCCGTCCCAAACTGCAGATTTCCATTGTTTACTGTTGTCACCTTTGTTACTCAGAGGATCGAAGAGAATATATATATGAAAGCTGTCAACCATCAAATATTGGGGATCGAAAATGCTTGAAAGTGAATCTATGAGCCTTCATTTGTATGTTAAATCTGGAAGGACCTGGAGGCGAGGTTTACATTACTACGTAAAATGAAAGTACTGTACTTATTAGACGTCACAGTCACTAAAAGTGAGATTCCTCGAAGCAGGACATTGTTTTTTATTAGCCTTGTACAGAAACCATTTCTGCAGGTCTTTACTGGTCTGCCACAGTGCATTAGTATGAAGTCATCTGCAGTATGATTGCTGGAGATGCGTGGCAATAGCGAGCCAGTTGACGACCAACCAAACAATGATTTAGAGGAGATACACAGCTCAGCTGTTCAACAAGGTGCCCTTCTTGACAAGTTGTCTGTTCTGCTCTCGGATGATTTAACCGAAGGAGTAAATCCTGATTATTTGAAGGATATCTTCCAGGAGTACAGCATGAGAGTACACGATGGGGAGAGCGATACATCGGAATATGCCAAAGTTTTTATTACTTTACTTGATCGGGCTCTGAGTTTAAAGAGTTTACGAGAGAAAATAAGCCAAATTGACTTATTTTCCAAAGTCTACCCACACGTAGGGCCCACAGTGGTCCCGGAGCTGAATGTTTTGATACCAAAATTAGTTACAAATCTCGTCACCCCAGAAAAGGAATTAAAACGCTCCACATTAAATGCACTTCATGTCTGTATTAAACACTCATCTAATCGAGTGGAAATACTAAGAAGTTTGGTTAAACATGGAGTTGAGGTAGCTGATACCAAAACAAGAACAGAAATCATGGTGTCTCTGCCTGTGTTGTTAACAGCAGATGTGGCGTCAGAAGACTTGTTCGATATTGTACTTATCCTCGTCCGTCGCCTTGTACAGAGCTCAGTAAAAAGCGAACATAACCCTCCCTCATTGTTGTGTTTGGAGCGTCTTAAAGAAGTTCTGAAGGAGAGCTTCGGCGGTTACATTCAAAGAATGCCAAAGCAACTGCAGCTAGAATACAAAATGGCTATGGAGAGTCACCGCGTGCACATACCCCGTTCATTAGACTCACGGTCCAGTGAAACAAGTCATTTACCAAAAAGTAGGAAATCTCTAGATAAAGATAGCCAAAACGTTGCTGGAAATCTAAAAAATTCAAGTAATTCAGTTAAGTATGGCAAGGATGCAACCAGTACCAATGGTACATTGGAACGTCAGCAACTACGTTATGGGTTAATCCCTGAGGATGTCATGGCAGGATTAATGGAAGAACAAAACTGGCGAATCAGAAGTCTTGCCATGGATAATTTCGCAGCTATTGTTCGTAATATTACAGATATGACTGTAATTATACCATACTTAGAAGATTTATTTGCGTTGATAATAAACTTTTGTGATGACTCGAACTTTAAGATACAAATGCTAAGCTTAGAGGTTGTGGCAGACTTGATTGGAAAAGCAGGCACACATATTAGGCCTCAACTTAATTCTGTGATGACTGCTGCTATTCGCAAGTTTGGAGATGGAAAAAATGTTGTTAAAAAGGCAGTGTATCATATTATTTTACGACTTATGCAGTCTGTCGGACCCTCGCGACCACTTGAGTGCATCTACCCGTTAGTAGATCACCGAAATTCAAAAGTTCGCATGGACACAATTGATTTAATTATTATCGCACTTCTGACATTTCCTAGTTCAGAATTCGACCTTGCAGCAGTTTCGCAAGCCATTGCACCATTACTGATTGACAACAAACGGAAAGTTAGACAAGGAGTTCTTGAATGCTATTCTCTGTTGGCTCAAGCTCTCGGCCAGGGGAAGCTAAACCCAATCGTTGCAGCAGTGGATACCATCGAGCTTCGACCAGGTGGAGACGGGGTGATGGATGCAGTCCAAGCACGGCTTGCTAGAAGACAGTTACCCAAATTAAAACCTGATGGGTTAGTGGCATATGCGGTGGCCATACCAGTTGAGCCTGCTAAAGAATCAACGTTGTTTTCCGATATAGAATGGATATTGAAAGCAGCTGGTGGAGGGGGAGAAGGCTCTGCAAAATCCCAATTATTTGATGGCCAGTCAGCGAAACGGTACTATAGTGCAGGAAAAAGACGCTTGCCATGGGAGCTTACTAATGAGGCTGAACTTGAACCAAGAAAAACAGTTGGAAGTGCCCCATTAAGACCTGTAAGTTGTTTTCAGCTTTGTTTTCTTGAGTATTATAAAATTTTATGTAGCACTGATTATATGTCATATGCAAGTGTATATCTTCACTCTTCAATTGCAGAAAGATTTATTCACTTTCAGGTGAAAACGAATGGCCCCTTGCTTACGTATCTCGTCTATACCTAATAGTTTCCGGCCGAAAATTCTCAGTAATAAAGAGTGATACATTGCTCATGTTCAGTGTAAATATACCTGCTAGTAAATAGCATTTGCAAGTATTTACTTTATGTATGTCTTTTTTAACACCCACAATTTAATGCAATGCCTGTATGATAAACACTTAATGCTATATATTGTGGTCCAAGTATGTTGAACCCAGCTTATTTATACTTGTTATTTTAAAGCAGCAATAGAAAGTTGGCAAGTTTTACATCGAGTTACTAGATACTCATTTTGAATCCCAAGTGAAGTTTCAATTTTTCTTTATATATTGCTATAATTATATATATATATATATATATGTTTATTAATATCCTTAATTTAATTTTGATCAGATTGAGGCATTTCTTAAACCAACTCTTGATGTATAAATTGGACCAGTGTAATTGTAAAATTTAATTTTAGATGGTATCCCATTTTGAAAAAGGCATAATCTCTGAGCAGAATTTACACAATTGTTTTTGTGATTATCATAAGTCAAGAGCAAGCTTGTTGAAAATGTCAAGAATTCAAAACAAAATTAGTGAGGTTGATATCAATAACTTAAATTTTGAAATATTTTGTGTTTTGTTTTTGTAGACTACTTTGTTTCTGTTTTGCACCTGGTGTACAAGTATTATTTTTTTGTTAAACTACATGTTTTACATAACAAGAAGGAGGTCTAAATAAAAAGAGATTTTGAGAAGTAGCTGAAAAATGATGTAAATTGGTATTGTAGAAAAGTAAAAAAATACCAGTGATTCTGAATAATCATGTATTCAGTACATTGTTTTGCTAGAGAAATTATATTATTTCTCCTTGCGGTACCAAAAACATACCACAGATCATTGGTCATCAATAAAGAGTCACGTGAAAGTAAGAATTATTGCTGTCACAATTTAGCCAAAAATACCAGAAATCTGGAAAAAGTGGAAATTTTAGCTGTTAGATTAATTTTCATTATCATTACCATTATTATTTTGTTAAAGTCAGGATATTTCCCTCTTTCATGGAATTACTCACTTTCCAAACATAATTTTGTGGACTTTCTCCATTTGACTTATGTGTATCGTCAAAATTCAAAACCAGTGTATTTCAGACCAAGCCAACTGAAGTCTTTTGGGAAGAGGCTTTGTCTTTCCATTTCTTAATGAAAGGAATTTTGGAATTTGTATTAACAACATCCAGAAGGCCCAGCTTTTCATTTATGCATGAAAGGAAATACATTATATCCAGATAGATTTAGAAGATTTTGAAAAACAATTAGTGACCTTAAATTTTGCATCTGACCTCAGAAGATGCAAATGAGTATACAATATGAACAAAAATGTTAATAGGCAGTTTGATACCACATTATGTAATTTGTAGGAGGCATAAGGTGATGGAAAATGTGCTTGAAGAATTAACGAAATGCCATTACAGTAAAAAACAGCAGGACTGATATTTATGGAACTCAGCTATTAAAAGAATTGCAAACAAATCTCTGCAAGACAATAATAGACAATTTATTCAGGCATTTGTACCTTCTGAAAATGAGTAAATAGATCATTAATTTTTTATGCTATATTGATAAACTGCACCTTTTTGTTGTGGTGAGTTACTATTCATTGTTTTTCTTCTAAGCTTGATTGATAACTTGTAAGACATAATTTTACCTGGCTTATTTTCTTACAATGTTTATTCAAGGGTTCTTTTGGTAAGATTTAGGGTTAATTATACAATCAACATAGATTCATACTTGTTTTATACTTGTTTTATTCAATTGCATAGTCAAAGAATATTAATGCTCTTCACAAGACAAATGCATTGACAAGAATGGCAAGAACATTTTGAACACTTTTTGTCATTCTCCCACCTCTCTTGTTTTTCTGGTTCTATTTTCTTTTTTAGTCACTTACTCATCTTCATGTATTTTGTGACTGCATTTACTTGTTAATTAGTCATTATTACACTCATTGTTATCTTTATCCATTCAGGCTAGTGGTAAGCTTTTGCATTTACCTTATTTTGTTGTAGTCCACCATGACTTTATCTTTTTTACTTATAAATTCCTAATTTTACTCTGAGAGCATGTTTAATGTCTTTCCCATTGGTGCAAGCCCAAGCTATTAAAATTGGTGTCAGTTTTTAAATTTCTTCTGTACCCATGTATTTTGTACCACTTTGCTTCATTCAGTTGTAGACTTGATGAGGTACTGCAAAATTGCTTTGAAAGAGTGCATAAGTAGGCTTTAAACATTGCTTTTAATATTTAAGTTCTCTTCCGATCACTAATCTCTGTTTGCTTTGTATGATTTTTTCTGTTCTTCTCTTCATTTCTTCCTTCCATTGCTTTTTCATCTTTGTTTTCTTGTTACATGAATCTGCAAGGTTACTGAAATTATCCTGGAAGTGTGTTATTTGGTCATTGCTGTCTTGCAACTGGATTTTATTACAAAGTTTTGTTTATCTGAGGTTAGCAGAAACTAAGATATGTTGATCAGTACTGTCTTCTTTTGTAATTATGATCACATAAAATACCATCCATTTATGATGTAACATACCTGCATTTTTTTTTATTTTCAAGGCATTTGATATTCTTTTGTTACTTATTAAGAGAGGCAAGAGAGAGAGGAAGAAGGGATGGGGTGTTCAGTGAGGCAATTTTTTCCCAAAAATAAGCTTACTTTTTAAGACTCAAACTTGGCTCAAAAAGATGCTTTCAGCTTGTTGCATTATTTAAAGTTTGTGTAACCATGCATTGCTTCCTGTTTTTACATGTGAATAGAATGAACTTGTAAGAAATACTACTGTTATCATTTGGTAGGTATGTCCATCTCTGCATGTCAGATTTACATTTTAAGCAGATCACATAATCTATTAATTCTTAAAGTCATAAGTATTCATCAAATGTTCGCAAGGTTTCCAAGGGTGCCAGTACAAGTAACCATTTCCTACAGACGGTGGAACTCTATTAGTTGATTGTTTTTCATAAACTTGTATTCTGTGTTTTTTAAAACCTGTTAGTTTTTGTATATTGTCATATTTCTCAGTTTATTTCCAATTCGTCAACTTCTTTAGGAATGAAGCTTCTTTTCTTTAAAAATACCTTTACTTGCAAAATATTGTTAAATTGCAATAAATGTAATATGTAATATTCTTGTATTTTTCTCCACATCTTCAGAAGCCACCTCCAAGCAGTACTGAAACAAGGATATCTTCTCTTGCACACGATGCCTGGACTGTGGGTGAATCTGATATAAATAACACTACCAAGAGCTGTGATACATCATACCTTGGCAAATATGTTTTGAAAAATAAAATACCAGGACCTTTAACAGAGAAATCAGATCTCAATCGTTCTGAAAGCCAGGGTTCCTATTTCAAGTTGTACAAAAATAAAATGAGAAGACTTAAACAGGCAGGGCTGCAGGCAGACCAAAATATGATGGTAACTATTTCCAGTCAAGGGCAGTCGAGTGGAGGATATTCTCTTTTGTATAAAAAGGGTACAATAACAGGAAAGAAAGGAGTTAATGAAGATAATGAATTTTTTTCAAAGTCAGGTTGCCATTCACTAAGTCCAATCAGGCCACCATCTGTGTCACCGGACAGTCCAGAAGAGCAGTGTTTGTCTAACTCATGGTCTGGGACAGGAATGTTTGAGCAATTTGATGGTGTTAAAGCAAAGCCAAAGAGACAGGATTTACAACCCATTGTCAATGAATTGTCAGGTATTTTCACTCTTTAAAGAATTACTTCTTCTATTCTCTCTTGCAGATTTATCTTCCAAAAGTCAAATACATATTGGTAATTAAATTATCAAATGGAGCCAGTAATGTCCCCTACAGAATTGAATTCAAAATAACTTACTGGCAACACCATTTGAATATAGACTTCCTTTTTCCACTCATTAAAATTTCACATGTTAAATGTGAAAATTTGATAATGTCTGGTATTATGACTTGTTAATCACCACTCTGTTACACAACCAGTTTTAAGATCATGATAAGGAGAGTAAAGGGACCACAGACTATCACCAACATTAAGTACTAGTTAGCCCAGGCTAAATGTTACTAAGGAGTAGGTAAGACTTTTATTACCGATTACCTAAACGGAATAGTTTTGCTGTATGTTTGGCTGAGCAGCTTGTAAGTTAGATTTGGCAATTGCGTAAAAATAATAGCTGGATAAAGACATTGGCTGAATAACCTTGTTCATCATTTTCTTTCCTTATCACTAATAAGCCTTTGTGGTTAGTTCTTACCAAGTAAATACATATCAGATAGGTAGTCTTGTCTTACATCTATGGCTTCCTCTGAGTCCATAAAGTTCAGAATTTTCAAGATGTAATGTTCATTTTTAGATCTAAGAATGAATTTAATTGCATTACACTTTGTCTGTAAAGAAAATATGTGGAAAGTTGTTGCTAAACAATATGTCGTCTATATAGCAAAATAAATTTATGATGTTGGGAATTCAACTATATATGCCAGTGGTCAGGTGGTACATCTGCCAAAGTTTTGGGATCTATTTTTTCTTCTGTATAAACTGCTGTCATTAAGTACATTGATAATGCCCCAGACTCCGAATTAATTTGAAGTATAAATTTTTTAATATTTTGAATGGAGATAAACACAGACTGCCCCCAGATCTTTACATACATAAAAGAATCATGGTGCTTTATTGAAGGCTGTCTAACCATTCAGTCATGAAGTTGACATAGATAAAGGGGGTGGGAATGTGTGGATGTAGTTCAAGCTGGAGGAAAATTACAATAAAAGACTTTTAGGGATTTATTACTAATCTTCACTAAGCAGGAATTAAGCCTACATGATTATCAAGTTGTCTTATGTTAGTTAATGTATAGAATACAGTATTTTATGGCCATAAAGTGTAGCCTGTATATATTAAAGGCAGAAGATTGTTTGCAGGGGGTTCATAATTGTATGGTCTTTTAAATGTTTTGGAGTAAAGGTGGAATCTCAACTGGACCCAGAAGTTACATTACAAGCTTACCTACACATCAACAAAGAAGAGCTGGAATAGGGATGGCTCCAATTAATTTGCTAGCTACTTTGCATGGAGAGTGATAAGCTACCAAATGGCATACATGGCTTTGTACTAGATGATGCTTGGCAAAGGGCCATGTAAAAATGTGATGGATGGATACTATTCATATATTAAATATATTCGATTCAGAAATAAACTGGGCCTGCAACAGAAGGAAATAGACAAAAGCATTTATGGAGATTGAATATGCAAATTCCTACTTAAAACAAGTAGGAGCTGAAGGGTAAATATAGAGTATGTTTACCCTGAAGAATCAATAAAATTCAAATTGTTGTTTTTCATTTCTTGACACCATGTTCAAAAAGGTACTATGACAAATAATCGGGATTGCAGGTATTGTAAGAAATTCTAGGATGGAACCCTCAAAAAAATGTTTGCAGCAGACCATTTTTTGTTAAATATATGCCCACAGTACCACTTTTACCATGTAAGAGGCCACCAGACGTTATTTTACTCTTTTCTCAGTGTGAAACTAGTGGTTCTTAAAAAAACGAGAATAAAAGAGCACATCAAAAGGATTTTTTTAAAGAACTGGCAGTTAAATATATTTGCAGTTGAATTCAACCAATGGGTGACTGACTCCTTTTAGATATTTAGTGATTTCCTTGTTGGCTTTACAGGAAATGTTTTAGCACTCATGAGAAATTTGTACATAATTCAGTTTTCAGGTGTGAAAGAGCTTTGGTACAACAGGACAACGTTCACAGGACACACAGATTCAGTTTTGCTAAAGAATGATAAACTTAAAGTTATCAAATTCTCTGAATGTTTTGTACATAGGATTTGCTTTTTAAAGAAGTGTAATGGCAGGACCATTTGGAGCAAGTTGGAAAGAAATATTAGAGTTTACTAGTGTAGTGTCCAGTAGTTCTTGTGGAGGTGTAAAATAATGTCAAAGACCTTTGAATAAAGACAAGAAACCCATGTTTCTAATGTACATTACCTCAAAAGGCTAAGAGTAAAGGTCGCTCATATTGTCTGGCATTGTCTTGGATAAAAATGGAATTTTCGTTTCAAGTGGTTTTTTACTAGAGGTGAAAGGTAGACCTGAAAGAGATGGCTTTTTTAAGGTAGACACCAAGAACACAAAGACCACAAAGTCCAAATTTTATTACTAGGTTAGCGCTGCAGACACCAAGGATTGTTTGAAAATATGCAAAGAATGACAGAGAAAAACTAGGTGAAGATATTCCATACCTCCTTCTTTAGGATATAAGGTATGTGATAGATATATTGCCTGGTGAGCAAAATTAGTGTAATGCTTGCTCCATATTAAGATGGAGTAATATAAAGACTGAAAAGATTTGTTCTGAACACAAGAGACTTGACACTTGGTGTAAGGCTGCTAAATTAAAATAATGTGAACCATATTGCAAGTGAGCATGCTAGAAAAGAAAGGCTTTGGTAAACTTGTTGCAAGATTTTGATGGGTTGACTACTTTTTTCTACACAGCAAGAAGCCCGTAGTTTGAAACTTGTGTGAAAAATTTGTGAATTGCACTATTAAACGAGTTTACCATAGCCTTTTAGATAATCATCGATTTGCCAGTTTTCGAATTTGTTTTAAAATTTATTCAAACCCCGGAAAAAAAGAAGGCTAAATTTTTGTTGATTTGCCACTATTTTCCATTTAGTGTAGCCGAAACATCGATGTTTGTGTCAGTCAAGGCACTAGGGCAGTAAATTTTAAACAATAAACCGCTTTATTTTTACGAGCTGAGAAGAATGTTACACTAACAGTATTTGATTTTTTTCTCACACTTTGTTAAAGGTCATAGCCCGCGCGCATCAGAAAGCCCAGTTTGTATGAAACCACAGCTGGCGCGGTCAGCATCACGGAAAAGAAATCAAAGTACAGCTGACAAAGTAAGTTTTTTTAACTTTTTGTGATTTTTTCAATTTTAGAAATTTAATGGAAATTTTATGGTTGGAGTATTAGATCGCAAAACTGACCTGGATAGGAACAGAACGTCGATAGTTTGTTAGGTAGAACAAATGCTCAAGCTTTAAGATTAGTTCGAATCTAGTTCTATGCAACCTAGTTTTTTTTACTTACTACTTATTTAAAGACAATAGATTCCATATTTCTGGCATGTGATATATGTGTGATGTATGTGTAGTGTAAGGAGTAAACTCCAAGTAGCAGGATTTTATTTGCTACAAAAGAAGCCTAAAGATACCAAAATTTCCATGCCTGACTGAGCTTTATTCAATACTAAGTTTACAGAAATATAGTATCGGTGTTTAGGTAGACACTAGAGCCAGCAATCATACATTACTTTATTCAGTTAAGGTCAAGCAATACGCCATATGGAAAATTGTTTCATGACGCAGGAAAGTTAGAGAAAAACAAAAGTAATTGTACAAGTTGTTTTTTTATAGACTTCAATGGAATGATACAGAGGTTTGCAAAAAAGGATTGTATTGTCCAATTTACGTGCAGTCATGCCCTGAACTTAAAAGCCTGCGCATGTAATATGATAATTAGTTGCACCGTAATTAAAAACTATTAAAGTTGATAATTGTTTAAAATGTAGATCTCGATGGAAGATAACCACCTGCTTTTTAGAGAAGTAATGATCGCCCTTTGTACTGTGGGTTAAAAAGCGTCTTAACTTTATCACCCAAACCGTGAAATTTCATGTTATTCACCGATTTTGTATTAAATGTAGTATAATGAGAGAAGAACTATTTTTAACACGTAAATAAAGTTTACGAATATGGTCATTTTGTTATGCAAATGAGGTTAAACAAAGGTAGTTCCTTATTTTGCCGTGTGTATTCTTCGCAAATTCATTGGTTTTAATACATGCAGTTTTGAAATAACAAAATGGAGACGACAGCATGTATTGTAAGGTGGTTTTACATGTTGTTGTTTGTAACTTTAAGATAAATATTTTTGATGTGGTTGACCTGATCCACTTCCGAATAGATTGAACTCACGCTAAGCAGTTATTGAGTAAAACGACAGCAGTATTAACTCGTACGGAAAAGAGTATAGTAGCAAAATATTGAGATTGTTAGTATTCAGTGTTTTTCAACATTAAAAAAGACAAAGGAAAGAAACGCCAGCCAGGATGGGTTCTTCTTAAAACACATTTGGAATTGATTTTAAAGAATTAAAAACGGTGTTATGTTTGTTGTCATACACGTATACTTTTACGTTGGTATGATAACAAAGCCTTTAAGCAGACAACAAAAACAATGTAATAAAATAAAAACCATTTGACCTGTAAGAACATATGACATAGGAAAGCACCCGCTGGCGGAAGCAGTATACGAGCAGAGGAAAAAAATGCCAAAGACCCGGTTTCTTTTATAACGTTACAAAAGCACATGGTATGACTATGGGTCAGGTTCTCAAAAAGAAAGAGATAGGGAGGGTGGGGAAGTCCAATATGATGAGATGCTACGATGAACGTGAACTAATCTGTTTGTACCTTGAAATTCATGATAATGATGAAATAATAGTGATATGCCGAAAATATGTGATACAGTCAAGTAAACATGTAAGGCAAAGGGTTTCATAAATCAAATAATGAATTTATGAAATTATCCATCGATTTCCAGCAATTCAGTTTGGCGATTTCATTAATAAAGCAAATTCTACCATAATCATAAATTACATTAATTAAACAGTTTGCAACACAAATAAGGATAATATTAATTGTGAAGCAAGATGATATACATTGTAATAAAACAGTGATCAACATGAAGAGCAATGACAGAGATAACATTAAAAATGTTTTTGTTGATAATGATGACGATGGTGATGCTGATCGTAATGATGATATTGGCCAGTATAAAGACCAAATTATCAATCATAAATTCGATGGTTAATATGAGAGGAAATTTCACGAAGCTTAAATATTACACTGAATTGTTGGCACCATCACTATTTCACTTATGATTCACGAAATTGCCAGTCACATTCTTACTGTAACAGATAACGGAAATTGTAAACACGCCGTGATCCAAACACTGTACTTGCCCATACAATTGCAAGAAAAGACGTCTCAGTTGAAAAGATAGACAAGATAATGGGAAGCGTTTTGGAGTTCCAAGGGATATAATTAAAACATTGAATAATCTGTATGTTTTCCCACATATAGTTTGACAGCCAACAAGCAGAGATAGTAATGAGCCTGGGTGCAAAAAATACCATAAGGGTAGTGATATCAGCATATTATCTAATAGACACAAGCCCTAACCTTGTATATATCTACAAAACTACGTTTATGCTTGTGATTTTATAGGTACTATCAGTGACGTATTTTGGAATTGAGGAGCATGCCAAGTGATTACTACATTTTTGCTGTCATTCGAAGTTTTACTCTCTTTTAACGCCTTGAAACAAATGTTGCCCTGTTTACAATTTTACAATTTGTTCTTGTATCAAAAAATAAGTCAATAATTGTAAATTAGGATTTTTCCAACAGAGAAGAATTTAAACCCACAAAGTCAGTTCTGCAAGAACCATGGTTAAACAACTGAAATATTGGTGCATAAAAGCAGTTTTACGGAGAAATTGTCATGATACCCTCTTATACAAGTGGGGAGACTTCCAGTTCCAAATATATAATAACCCAAAGACCACCAAATGCTGAGGTAAAATCTCATGCAAGTGGCTTTGATTTAGCCTTGGTTTAAAAATAAGCGTCCAGTAGTGGTGGTTCAGAAATATCACTGGGATATGGTGTTCATTCTATCATCACAGGGAGTAGCTCTGCACCAGAAAGCTTTTGTAACTATCTTTCTCCTCTGATGGATACGAGGAAGATCTATTCGTAAATATTTCAGAGCTATTTTGAAAAATTTATGAGTTGTTTTATTGGTTGACTATCTGCTGTTGACGATATATGTAATATTTATCTTATATTATATGTGTGTATTTTTGCATAGAAATAGGCAACCTTATTAAATGTATATGTATTTTCTGTTAACGTTCCTCTTTTCCCAGACGTTTGTTGGTAAAGAGGAAATTCATCGGTCAGGTGAAGCAATGAGAAATGTTAGTCGCTCACAAGTGGATTCGAGGTATTTAGTAGATTTAATTAAACATGTCAATTATAGTATCCGAAATAGGATTTAAAAAATAAGTGTTTTTCTAGTCTCAGTTTTGGAGGTAGAGAGATGGACACAAAATATCCCATTGTATATACTGTGGTTGTCACCGTTGAAGTCATTTCAGAATTCACAATATAGTAACTACTGCCCGTAATATGAATGACACTTAACGAATATTCCACATGATTGTTTCAGATTTAGTACAAGTAATACGATTTGGAAAAGGTACAGCGTGAAATGTGGATGTTACTCAATTTATTGTATGGAAATGAAAGAGAAAATTTTTCGATATTAAAAAAAGAAAAAAAAAGGAACGATATTGCTGCTATCTTTCGATTCTTGTTGCATAAAGTTATGGGCACTGTTTTTACTTTTTATAATTAAATGATCGTACTTGTAGCGTAAAAGCTGGAGAAGATGGGGCACACACCCACCAGTTTTCATGTAAATTGATTGGTTTGAAAAAGATACTTATAGATTAAAAAGTTTGCTTTATAAGCCCACTTACAGGTTAAATTAATGAACAAATTATGCATCTTTCTGATAAAAACATTTTGAGTTATTCTAAAGTTGTCAACGTAACCCGTCTTTTGCACAAATCCTTCATTACTACCAAGTTTGCTGCCACGTTTGTTCCATCGTTATTTTATCAATTGTAGACTGAGTATCATATTCAGATAGCTTGTGATAGGCTGCTGGATATGGCATTTTATTGGATTTTGAAATAGTATATAAATATAGTGACGGTTTTTGTTTTGTGGATAGTGAATCCTTTAGGGAACCAAATTTACAGGAATGTGGCGGATATGGGGGTATTTACCTATGCTCCACCATTTAAACCTCGAACAACGCTATTATATATGTATTTTTTTTAATCAAATATGCTAGTTTATTTTGATAAAGTTGTGCTGTATTGATGCCTGGTAACATGGTAGCATTGAATTACCTGACCCCAAATAAGGTCCAGATGTTTGGACTATTTGTTTTTTATTAATATTTTGTTTTATCTGAAAGAAAAAAGTGAGAAGAGTCTTTTTTTTATACTGTAACACTATGGTATTGGGATAGTCAAAGTGACAGGAGTAATATGCGATAAAAGGTTACCCCTTTAAGTAAAAGGAAAAGGCTATAGGAAGGTTGCAAGACCATCATTTCTGTTTGGGCTAGAGACGATGGTAACATCGAAAAAGCAGGAAGTTTAACTGGAAGTTGCAGAGCTACATATAGGTTGGTGATAATTGGGGTTGCTCGGTTGGGCAGAATCCGGTACGAGTACAAAAGGGGTATAGCACATGTAAGGAGACTGGGTTATAACCAAAGGAAGGCAAGGCTTAGATGGTTTGGACATGTCACCAGGAGGGAAGAAGACTATGTTGGAAGGAGAATGTTGGAAATCCATGTCCCAGAGAGAAAAAAAAGAGGTAGACCAAAAAGGCAGTTCATGGTCGTGATAGCAGAGGATATGAGAGCAGCAGGTGTACAGATGAAAGATGCAACAGACTGTACAAAATGGAAGGGTTTTATCCACTGTGGTATTCTCTAAAGGAAGCAGCCGAAAGAGAAAGGAGAAGAAATGGAGATAGGCGGCTGGGGCTTGCATGTAATGTTATTTAATTTGTTCTACGCATACAGATCTACACAGCTCAATATTCTGTTGTATGATGTTACACTTTATTGTATTGTATGTCTTTTTATTGTTTGATTAATCTTGTTACTTTCCGCTCTATATTGCAGTTTTTTACATGGAAACCAGGGTTCGCCTTTTGATTCAAAACCGCGGTTAGTACGTACACCTTCCGGGAAACTTTCTTCTGGCAAATGGAAATCCCTTGACAGGCTTACGCCAATAACCAAACCAGATAAAAGTGTGAAGTCTGATGTAGTCGAATCAAGTGTGAGACCTGCAGACGATACTTCAGACAGCACTGCAGTTGCCAACACATTAGCTTTAAACGAACGCCATTTGTCAGGATCTGTTGAGCTTGGTAATGTTCTAGATTATAGAAGTAGTTCCCACGATAGCCACTTCATAACAATGCCGCGAAAGGAGAAGTCTCCGGTACGGAAGAGCCTGGCTGACTTAGACGGCAATAATAACTGGAACAGTTCTGAGAAATTAAACGAACAGGAAGAAGATGGTATTCACACGTATTTAAGAAAGTCGTCTTCTGGTCTTTCAAAGTCTGCCCTTGAACGAGCGGAAAAAAAGCGACAAGAAGAGAAGAAAAAATGGGAGATAGAGCACCAGTTAAAGGAAGAACGAAGAATGGAATATATGGAAAGGAAGAAACAGAGGGAGCAAGAGAAGCAGAAGGAGATAAGACAAAAAAGACAGGAAGTGGCAAGGAGTCTTGAAGAAATAAAAAAGCTCGAAAATCTTATTATTTCGAAACAGCAAGGAGAGTTTGAAAAAAGAAACAAAAGAGCAAATGAAAGTACTTGTGAAGTTAAAGCAGAGAATGTTCCAGTAGACGACAGGGCTCCAGAAGTGTCGGGGCTAAAAAGGGAAGATGATGGTCATCAATTACGGGAGGAAAGGCTAAAATTAGAGGCCGAGAAAAAGAGGCTTGAACACGAAATAAGAAAAAGTGAACTGCAAAAAATTGAAAGACGGACCCATGAAACTGAGCATACGGACTCTGTAGACCATGGGAATTTGAACTCCGATCAATATACAGATGCTGCTTTTCATACGACGGAACATTCTCTAATTGCACATGATAACCCAGCTGCAGGTGCACATTTAAAAGATTCGATGAGTCCAAAATTACCACATCCAAAACGGTTTGAATCGTTTGATATTGATACAAATGACATGAAGGCTGGCAATGGATATATAAATTCAGGTGCGTAGATTTTGGTTTTTGTACACAAATGTATGTATTTCTTGTCAGTATATTATTATTATTATTATTATTATTATTATTAGATATATATTATGTATTTATTGTATATTCGTAATACAGGAACAAAGGTTAGGTGGTGTATTATATGTATCAAGAGTGGTCTATATAAAGATGGTGTATTAATATTAGTATATTATTAGTAGTATTGATTGCATGTTGAAAGTTTTTGCAAACTTGTGTCTTTGATTGCTTGTTAAATAGTTTATACGCGTATACATACAAAAGATAAACCTTCACACACACACTACTCCTGGAACTGTGTTTTAAAAAAGAACATTTGGGACAAAAAAAATTTAGCTTGCAATTAGTATTTCTTTTTCCTAGTTTTAGATAGTGTTGGTTTTCATGCACTGTTCTCCCATTGTCTTTTGATGCTGATTCAGGCTGTAATTGCAGTAAACCTTGTTGTTCAATAAAGCGACAACTGTAGTTTTAGTTAATCATTTTTGTTGAACGGAATTACGATAAAGAGACTTTGTAAAGGAGCCTGTTGTTGTGAACGGACACAACTGTGGAAAAGCAACACCAACTGTTTGAAAAATCCTGCCAGTAACAAAAGAGCCCGAATGGTTGGAGGAAGTAATACCATGTTAAATGTATTCTGCAGAATATTGAATGTGCTACCCATCGGATGTAGACTCGGTTTATTAATCCCGATAATGATATTACCATGCGTTTTTAACTAGATTACCTTATTTTGAAGCTATGTGTTGAAATCAGATTTGAATATCAACCGCTTTAGTATATTTATTTTTATTTTCTGGAGTGTTTTTGGTTTTCTATCAACCAGTATTTCTTTTATTGGTCTCCTTTTCAGACTGGATTATTCGTGTTACGGTTGTACCCGGGTAAAAGGTTAAGCCTCTGAAAATTGTTACTGTATATTGTAAAGTTCAAACTTAGCTATTCGTCTGTACAGTTTATTACCTACACAGGAGTAAAGTGTCATGATTATTACGAACTCTTATGATGTATTTGCTCATGAAGAGCCATATGATAGAGAAAATCAACTAAATGTATTATATGGTACTTGATTTGCTACAAGTTATAAATATTTGCGATTCTTTTCCCGTAGCAAATTTAATACAGAGGAGAAGTGGCAGGAACAATGGGTATGGAAAACCTCCAATTAGCGATTCACCAAGACCAAGGCGAAAAGCTGCTGGGAGGTATCTACAAACCATGGCTCAGTTTATGGCTTCTGTATTTAGTTTATTATAGCCCGTCGTGCCTTGGATTTTTTATAGTTGTTGTTGTGATAGTGGTGGTTTTTGATTTTGTTGTCGATCAATGGTTAACGTCAATATCTTTGTTTTTCTTCCTTTTTGGGGCCATTGGGCAACGCACTGCTATTTATTTTTGACATTGAAATAAACCAAGAATATGTACAAGTGTACATCACACTAGGCCACTTGCACATGAATGAGAAGAAAGACACGATGCATTGTTAGGGATTTAATTTGAAAGTCTGCCTCGCCAGACCATATCAACTAAAATTGCATGATCTAATAAATGGCTCCAGTACCCTGGAGGTGTATCCGAAGGGATCGCAAAACGTGACCCGAAATAGGACAATATGTTTACAACTTGTAAAAATAAATGAAGTTGACAACATGTAAAAGGACTCTATTATAGCCGATATGAATTTTTCACTTACTCGCGTTTTAATCTGCCATTGTGTTAATTCGAATAATGTATTCGGTATCGTATGCGTGCTCATAAAATAGATTGACTGATAAAGCCCAGTGTTCGGCCAAGACTCTGTAAGGAAGGTGTAACGTAGTCCATGTTCTTATGGTTTTTTGGAACCAACCTCTAAAGGTTTTTAGTTTAAAGTCCTGAGGTTAATCGCACGACAGTTTGGTTACGACTTACATGATTACCTGAATATAATTTCTTATTCTGTTTTCTATAGTGCATTGCTAACCACGTGTCGTTTGTTAGGCGAAGCAGAACACATGATTTACTTTGACTGTCTTCGTAGAAACCTTGCCAAAGCACTATGAACGCTGCCTACCGTAGTAACTATTACGATTTCAGAATGTCTTTTTTTTCAAACTTTACTCTCCAGTAGGTAGACATTCCATGTAGTTGTGACAAGCGCTAAAGAGAATTAATGAGAGGCTAGAATTACAATTTATGTCTTTAAGATTTAAATGACCAGTAGGTGTACGGGGAGAACTGAAGTTGGAAAAAACTTAAGAATGTTGAAGAGCTTTGTTGTATTTAGCTAATGGAGTAAGGTAATATGCAAAAGTTACTTTAGAGACTGTTTTTTATGGTAGTGTATATACAATTTACATACAGTGTACTATGAAAGGAAGGGTTTTGATTTCTGAATGTTTTATGTACCACTCATGAGTAGAATGCTTTAATTTCTTTAAAGTTAGAAGAGGTTTTTAAATCAGATTTATCATTTCTAATGTTTCAGCCCACCACCGAAAGTAGGAGGCGATGGAAGTTACGGGATTGGTTCAGCAGGATCCCGTTCCTGTGTAGACCCAGATATAGGAAGTGAGCAGTTAATGTCACTCAGCAATCCGGATTGGTCATTTAAAGAAGCACTTAAACAGTTGGGTGCAAATGCAGAGGATTGGTATGTCAGAATATTGTTATCATACTGTAGACATCTTGGTTTATTTAATGTTGACTGCATAATATTAGTGAGTTAAAACATGTTGAGCTTAGGAAGGAATGATTCTAAAGAGACTGTGTCGATAAAGTACACATTGCATATAAAAAAAGTCATTCTTATATACTAACTGGATTCTATGCACAACTTTTTCTAACATTTCTAATATCCAGCATAGTGCACTGCACACAGGCCATATATAACCTATCTCCTGTTTAGTGTAGCAAACTGTTTCAGACCTGCAGTGGTTGTGTTCCGTAAATTTGAACCTACTGACTTCTATCTCATACAGTGGTTGTTGCAATTTATTTAGACAAAAGATGGAAAATTTGGGTTAAGGTTGTTCTTTAAATAATGAGAAACAATTAAATCTCCCATAAGGACATGTATCGTAAATAATGTATTCCGGTTTGTTATGGTTTCTGTTTATTTTATAGCACTATCACTCTGTAATTGCATTTTTCAAAGCAAAGATAGTAGAGTTTTCCATTGTTTTTCTATTTGACGAAATTGTTTGGTTTTATTATTACTTTAAATTAACGTGGATCGCTGTTATCCTTTGACAGATTTTGTAAACAATACTTAAAATTCCACAACAACGCCTGGGCATAATATAAAAATGGGTTTATATCCCATTTTTATATTATACAAGTAGCTTAATTTTGCATGCATAATGTAAGGAAGTATGACAGCAAGGAAAAGTTACAGGTGTATTAGCGGCGTATTTTTACCTGAGAACAAATATCAAGAGGTACAGAGTAGGGAAGAGATTGAATAGGAAACTCTTTGAAGATAAGATTAATGTAATATCAGTCATTCCCTGTTCACAGAGGATCATAGTAGCATCGTGCTTAGTGACAGGGTGTTTTTGGAGAGGTTTTTCTCCCCGAGGTGTTTAACTTTAGCAGGGTTTTTTTAAACTGTAGATACATGGTTCGTAACTGAATAAACTTTGTGAAAACGTTTAACTTAATTTTTAATCTTCCAGGGATCTAAAATGCCAAGGATTGCTTACAATACGTTGTCTTGCTGCCCATCATCCAGAGATCCTTCAGCAGCAGCTGCATGTAGTTGCCATTGCAGTAGCCACAGAGGTATTTTTATATCATTTTGCATATCGTCTCCCCAGGGTACGAAATAACGGCTGGACGTCGGACATAGCCCGCCAAACAAATTCTCCAAAGACCTTATGTCAGGACATTGGTCAACCAAAACCTAACTTTTCCACGCATTTCTTCTAATAAAAATTAGAAAAAAACTTCCGTTCCTGAAATCAAAAGCCTGTTTTATACTACTTTCATTTCAATTTTCGAAAAGTGGATAATTGCAGGCTTTTTTTACATACTACCGCAAAATTTGTGGAATCACAGACCTAATGCTGGGAAAGTAGAAATTCGTCTTAACATTGCACACCCACACCGAAACTGTTATTTCGCACTCTGGCTGTATTCACGTGCTTTAACTCTAACACACGGTATTATAATGTCACAGCTTAAGTGACCGTATGAAAAATCAGTAGATTACCACCCTAGAGGCTTCCCGGTGAAACCTGGCTGCGACATTCGAAGTACTACAAAAAAACTTCATATACATTTAGAAGCAGTGAGCTGTTATGTTTGTACATGTTACTGGAGAAGAGTTGAGAGAAAAATAAAACCATTAGAAAGAATTAACAAAAAGTAAGAAAGAAATTCTAGTCACAAGTAACTTTTGTACTGAAGTGGCTAATCAGATAGCGAACGGTGAAAATAAAAGTATTTTTTGTGAGCTTTATTTTAGACTGTGAAGTTACACTGTGTATATTATACAGAATAGGAATATAAAGTAAATATAGTCAGAGAGTAATTAGTTGACACACCATAACAAAAGGTCAGTTGGAAGACAGTGTGTTCAAGATTAACTCATCCCTTTTAAAATGCATCCTATTTAAATGCCAAAAATAGTTGCTTAGTGATAAGGCATTTTGACTTTTTAAATCTTGGATTTTCCAACACTAAAATTCCTGGAAAAAAAGTAAGTACATATTTTCTGAGGTTGTTTTTCTTACCAAAAATTATTTGCCTTTATAAGAACAATTGAAAACAAAAAAAGCTACAACTGGCATTGGTAAAAGTACATTTGGGATTGATAGTTAATAGAGGAGGTTTTTTGTTGGGTTTTTCTTGGGGGGGGGGGGGTTAACGTCATTTTCCCCAAGTAATTGGAGCTCAGACGGTGCTCATTTGAGGGATTTAGGTTTGGCAATAAGGAGTTTCTTGGCCGGATACCCTTCCTGACGCCAACCAATGGCTTCTGTAAAGTTCAAAATTCTCTTCGCCTGCTTAGGGAATCGAACCCAGAATATCTTGGTTACGGTGCAACTGCACTAACCATTTAGCAACGGCTCCGATAGTTAGATGGAGTTATAGTAAAACAATCTTTCATCTTTTCATCATTGAATTGCAAAGGGTTGACACTTCACAAAGCACTTGCGTTGGTGGCACAGGCAGGATGTTAACAGACAGTGATGATTAGAACCAAAGTCAGTTCTGACTTCCAAAGCCATAATTTTTTACTGCGTAGTCATTTGCTCATTTTACTGGTTATTTTCTTCAACCCATCATTAATTGACTTTTCTTAAATAATAGCAGTTTAAGATCAGAGTTCGAAAACCTAAACGAAGTTACTGGTATTTGCGTTGTGAGTTTTAATGGATTTAAATTTTGATGGCAAGTGTTTTATATTTTTCGAGGTTAAAAATCTCCGCTCACAAGTAACAAGAACAAGCCTTGTTTGCTTAGCAGATATGTGCCATGGCCTTGGAAGGTCCATTGAGCCGGTGAGTTTGTCTCTGCGGTAATTTTATTCCGCCACATTTATTGGTTTTTAACATTTTAGATGCGTTTTTGTACAACTGGATATTCAATCAATTTTAGTAGCAGCACGTTATAACTCGGTGTTCGAATGTAGCTACACAGGTCTAAGGAATGCTTTGATATTGCACAGTGGCCACGATCTCACAATTCAAAACTAAATTAGAACTGATTTCTCTTTATTTTTAACATTTCTATCCCAGGCTTTGTAGTCACTTTAATAGTCAGTGACAGCTTGTTCCTTCCGTTGACTTCGTTTCTGTATTATATTTACTAATTTACCATTTTTGATTCTGGTTAAAAGTTCAGCTTCCAATGTATCACTAAAAGTTTTATACTTGTTTTTTTCCCGTTCGACTGACAAAGTCGTCTTTTCCTTTTCTCACTGTAAAAATTTTGTTATTTTGATTTCGAATTAATCTCACTTTAATGTTTAGATGACGACTGAAATGTTACCTTGGAGGAATACTTCTTGGCTCCTTAATTCATATTTTATAGTGACCTAACAGTGTTGTATTTTTTTTTATTTATGTACCATCAGCTCCCAGATAGATTTAGTTACATTTCTTTGTATTTATATTTGTAGGAGGCAGAAGAACTGACCCGAATACTCTTGAGCAAGTCAGCAGATACGAACGTTTTTATCCGCCAAGACGCAGAAAAAGCATTAACTGCCATGGTGCAGAGTGTCAGTCCAAAGCATGCTATGATGGCTCTTATCAGCGGAGGTGGAAGGTAAAATAGTGTATAGAAATCCTGCACATTTTGTATTAAAAACTTTTTCACTCTCCATGCCGCCAGACAAGTTAGTGTGAAGGTAATATATATTTCCCATGATATTAATCCCTCTAGACTTATTGGGTATACATATAATAACTCTTTGACAGAGTGTTAGTAGTTAACGTTTTGATTTTAAACCTTTGGTTTACATTTTATGTGCATCATGCCAGAAAACCCAATACGTAATTTAAACTTTCTTCAATTTTAGTGGCGTGTTGAAGTCAAAATTTCGCCATTTGCTGACTGTAAATTTATTGTGAAGAAAATCAATTGGTGGCATTTTTTGGGTACCCCAAATGTCGGTACTTGGTGTTACTTTCGTTGGACTTTTTCTGTTATACTCATCTATTTTGTTGCTTTTTAGTCATAAAAGTAAAGACGTTCGTAAAGTCTGTGCACGGTTGCTATCACAAGTAGCTGAAAGTATTGGGTCGTCAAGACTGCTGAATGGTACCAAGGATATAACAGATCGCATTGTGCCTACTGCTTCCCAGTTTGCACTTGATGGCCAGCAGGAAACAAGGTAGATAAAAGGATTTTTTTCCTTACCAGCATGGTATCATCTATTATGTGGTATTTATCTTACCATCCTTTATTTAATACGACACAGCTACTTTAGTTATACTCATTCCCAGTACTTATCGTATACCTTTGCTAAACGTTAATTTATTACATTTCTACATTAATTGCTGTTGTTTTTTTAAAGATTTTGTTGCCTTCTGGGATACAGAGGAAAATAGTTTTTCCTTGCCGTACTTTTCATGTTTTTTCCCTGGGAGACACATCACTTGAAAGTGGACAGTGTATCTTGAGTGCCCATGGAAAACGTTTTGTACAGATTACAGGCCTTCCAGTTCTTGTCAGTAGGAACATAACAAAAGGAATCTAAGTGTCATCTGTTAAGTAGTTGCCACTTAAAATTTCTTATTTTGTTTTGACAATCCCTATTTTATGTTTTTATAGTGGTCAGCTTCTACCCTGGGAAATGTCTTTTTTGTGAGCATAGAGGACTTTATTGGTTTTTATTCTCCTGCTTACTCCAGTCATTGCCATTGGAGAAAATAATTTCACAGCTTTTTCTTTGGGGTATTGATTTCGCAACATAATTAATTCCCATGCGCCTGTACTGACCACTAAAGCAGTGCTTCTTGAAGCTATCAAGGACAGATAAGTAAAATAATCTGCCTTTAATACATTAAAAGTTTTATTTAGTAAAAAAAATTGCTCTTGGAGAAATGTAAAAATTCTACCTTATTTAATAGGTGAACATGTTTATCTGTCATTCATTATTAGATATTATGGGAGAAAGATGCTGTTTTTAATGATGGAGCATCCTGATTTCGAGAAATTGTTGGAAAAACATGTTATATCAAAGAATCTGAGGCCCATTAAGGACCTTGTTCAAACTTTGAAAAATAAGGTAACACTTACTTGTATTTGTTAGCATGTTTTAATTTTTAATACGAGATATTTGTTTTTTCTTGGCAAGGATATCTAAATGTTACCAGAGGCTATGTTTATAGATGTTGCATTTGAATAATTCCTCGTGGTGGTTTGATAACTACTTTTGTTCAAGGTCCATTTCATATTTGAGGACAGGAACTTTAGAACATTTGCAGTGTAATGCAATGTGGTAATCCTGAATGACGTATTGCGAGGTATTGCGAAAGATTGAGTTTTTAGTTTTGATTTCGTCACTTTAGATCAGTAAACAACATTGAAACACACAGGATGTTTTAGGGACTGGTTGCTTTGTTTAAGGAAAACAGCGAAAAATTTACTTAATAGTTGACTATTAACCTGGAAAAGTTTTATACTGTCTTAGCTAGCCAAACCTTCTTTCAAGTTATCCACTGGCTTTTGCTTTTCCAAGGATGATTAAATGATTTAGTTACACTTGATTTAGTTCATAGGTCTCGTATCTCTTCTGCATATGCGACTATATTAGACAAAGAATTTGATATTCTTAAATTGCTTTTCATTTTAGAAATCTTTAACTTAATTTAATTTTTACATATGAACTCCTCACATATGTTATTTTGGTCGAGTTTGCCTTTGCGATGGAAAGCTTAATTGTTTAGTACTGTAACTCGATACGGTTGAGTCGTTGGGAAGGAAGCCCAGGATGTAAAATGTTTCCTGGTTTGAATAATAACTTAGAAAAAATAATTCGTTGTTCAACCAGCCATAAACATACCAGCACTATGGAAGTGCATCTTGATGTATAACACTATAAATTGTAAGCCACCCCCCCCCCTCCCTGCCATTGTATCAGATAAATTAAGGAATCAAAAGTTATAAGGTAGTAAAGTGGTTTTTATCTTTTAACCACCATTTACTATAGCAGCAGAACTTACCAGTGGAAATTTTCATCGGTCGCATTTCCGTCAGGAACAGTTTTTAGTAACAATACACCTTTCCCGAGATTTTTTTTCGCTGCATGAAAACGAGGCGGAACTTGCGAAAAAATCGAAACATACAGCCAGCAAGTGCTTTGAAAGAGAAAATGGCGTTTCTTGTGTGATGAGAAATTGATTGCTTAATATAAAAATGGAGTCTTCAGAAAATTATGCTGGTTCGTCTGTCTCTAGACCAAAACAAATTGAAAAAGGGGGATTGGGAGTGTACTGCTGCATGGCAAATTGCAAAAGTAGAACGTATGACAGCAAAATGAATCCAACTGGCATTGTTTTTTTTACACTACCCAAAGATGCTAAGATTTATCGTCAGTGGAAACGTATAATAAATCAATATAGAAGGAAACGTACTGGAGATAATTTTCAAATAAAGAGGACTACTGTACTTTGTGAATTTCATTTTGAGGCAAAAGACATCAAAGTTAGCTTGGGACAAG
>RDPX01000019.1:5277408-5311614 GCA_003991215.1 Morbakka virulenta
TATTTTATGACAATTACTTGATGTTATACGTTTCTTTCTTGCATCTATCCAAAGATTGTTTGAGGCTTGTCCCACAGTATCTTGCTCTAGTATCCTACAATTCTCTAAGGTTTCAGGAAATATCTGAGACAGTGTTAGCAATTCTGAGTGATTTAACATGTCCCAATCTGTAGGAACATAATCACTTTCTTTTGAAATCAAATCAAATGGTAAAGGGCAATGTTGATCATTTACATTAATATTTGCTGAAATAAAAGAAGTGTCGAAATTCGTAACAACATTAAAATTTGCTTCAAATACACTTAGTTGATGTGACAGTGGAGAACCAGTAAAAAAATCACATACAGCATGTAAAATATCTTATGTAAATGTTGTTATCATTTGTTGCTGTTACTACTATGAGGGTGTTGGGTAAAAAGAAGGAATTTGATCAAGTTCTCTTATATGACGCTTTTTATTCTATTACAAAGTAGTTTGAGGATGGGTAGTAGAGAGGGAAGGCTGAAGAATTACCGATACAATATCGACAACGGAGAAAAATATTGCACATACCTGTTTTTGTGAAATATACATTACCAAGGAAAAGCTTTAAGTATAGTTCAAGTAGGCTGAAGGATGAAAAACAGAGTTCTGTTTATTTTTTCGTACCGAAAAACTGCAGGAAGTGGAAATAGAATGTTTATTACTATTTGTTTCTCGATTTTGAATTTGTGGAGGTGCATAGGTTTGTAATCATACGTTAGTGGTATTATGAGCAGGATACAATAGTCACCTTTTTAGCAACGGAAACTTAGATTTAGCAAAGAAAACAGAAGCAGAAACCTAAAAGTGACGTTTTTATCCTGATATCTTTGACTACACAAGTCTTGCTTTTATTTTGGCGCACCAGGGACTTGGTGATCCTCCTAACATTGTCGGCTCTGCGAATGTACGAAAGTCTGTTCGCCAGTCTGATAGTGCAGCAGCAGGGAACCGAAGAGAGCTTACAACAGATAGAAACGAGGTGTCTCGCAGCAGCGCTTTCAGGAATGGAAATGGCACTATGCAAGGGACAAGGTATGAACTTTCCACATTGTTTATATGTACATTGGTTTTTGAGTATATAAATATATGTTAAACTGAGAACATGTTCTTATGTTTTTTCTTTTGGCTTCTTCCTTCTACTTTTACCCAAAGCAAGGCTGAAGGCCACTTCAGTGCATATTTGATTTTTTCTTTGTTCACTTGTTTTTTTAAAATCTTTTTATTTCCCCTCGTATTAAGTCTCCGAAAGTCTCCTTTTTTCGTTGGTTTAAACATCATTTCCCCCAGTAACTGGAGCCCAGACAGTGCCCTTTACAGGGACTTGTATTTGGCTGGTGATGAATTTCTTGGCCAGGTGCCCTTCCTGACGCCAACCAATGGCTTTTTCTTTTGTAAAGTTCAAAAGTGGGTTCTTTTGACCGTCTTGGGGAATCGAACTGGGCACCTCTTGTTTACGGTGCAGCTGCACTAACCATTAACCCACGGCTCCTCTACTTTTTCAGCAAACGTTACCCAAACATGTCGACATATTCGACATGTTTGGGTCCCATGAAAAAAATCTCGACACCCGAAATTTTTCTAATTCTTGTAATTATGGGTTTTAGACCTACGTATTCCTCCTTTATAAAGATAATGAACCCCAACCCTTATTATATCAATAAAAACTAAAAAATAACCAAAATAAGATGGAAATTAGGACTCGACTTTAAATGTCAGTAAGTCAGTAATTCAATTAGAATACTCGTTTACATCAACAGTATCATCGCCCAGGTGATCAGTTCCGTTTCCTGTTGCCCAAGCTAAGACCTCAGCATCATTGACGACTCTTTGGTTACACATATTTCTTCGTCATAGTTGACAAGATCAACAGCTTCGATCCTTGGAGGTAACAAGCCCGAGGCTACTGTTGCGAATTCTCTTAAGATATTGGCAGTGGACCTAAATGGATCTTCATCACCAATCAGAGCCAGTTCCGTTACTTCCCAGTTACTTTTGACAACAATGAAGGGTCGGTATACTGGTATTGGACTGGTATTGAAAATTCATCTACTAGAAAATACCCCTGCTTACCTATAATGCCATTTTACGCTGCATTTTGGTTAACGAGAGTTTAATAAGATAGTCTTTTATTCTCATTGTCATTTTTTCACGCTTGTGTTAACTACATCTGGTGGTATCACTTTAATTTATTGTTTAAAATGGAAGCAAACTTAGGTCCTCGAAAGTTGTAATGAGTGGTAAGGCTTATTGTTAGCTGAAGTTTTGGCGCAGGAACCTCTAATACGTAACGACAATCATAAGCATAAGCAGTCGTTTTGAATACCTAAACAAGTGGCAGTAGAAAATAGCTTCATGGTATGAAACCCAAGGCACTTTGTGGTATCCCACCTTACAAACTGTGTACTATTTTTGTGTAGATTCCATCGCTCTTCCAGGATGATTGAAGTGTCAGAGCAGTGTGGTAGTGGTCGATATGCAGTTTTTTAGTACATGGTGAAAAAATTTTGAAATACTGTACACAATGTGTTGGTAACTGCTTGCAGTACGACGTAATCGGCTACTGCGATTGTATTTTTTGTAAAGACTTTGCATATTAAATTGGTTGTACTTTTATCGTGCAATGTGCAACAGAATTTTTCGAAATTATGTTATTTCTCTCAAAAAAATCTTCACCGATTCTGCGACTGAAGCAAAATACGTTAATAATACCTTATCGTTTAGGGTTCCAAGTCATAAGACCACACGGAGAAGGTCAAAGGATGAATCGACAGGACTCAATATGTCGGTGAGTTTTTAATTTTTAGCTAGTTTTCATTATTGTTCATAATTTTTTGCTAGTTTTCATTATCGTTCATAATTTTTAGCTAGTATTCATTATCTTTCCTAATTTTAAAGCTAGTTTTTGTTATTGTTTATTATAAATTTTGTGTTTTTTNGTGCAATGTGCAACAGAATTTTTCGAAATTATGTTATTTCTCTCAAAAAAATCTTCACCGATTCTGCGACTGAAGCAAAATACGTTAATAATACCTTATCGTTTAGGGTTCCAAGTCATAAGACCACACGGAGAAGGTCAAAGGATGAATCGACAGGACTCAATATGTCGGTGAGTTTTTAATTTTTAGCTAGTTTTCATTATCGTTCATAATTTTTAGCTAGTATTCATTATCATTCCTAATTTTAAAGCTAGTTTTTGTTATTGTTTATTATAAATTTTGTGTTTTTTAAATTCTTTTAAAAACTGAATTTGGGGAACAAGTTTGGCAATTGTTGGTATCAATACTGAACAGGGTGCAGCAGACATTCTCCGTTATTAACACGATAGTAACTTATTTGTTGTGTTCACAATTTTTTTAATTCTTTCTTATTTTCAAATTGAATTTTTCCGGTGAACAAGCGATGTGTTTGATCTCTCACCCATAGTATGCAAAAGCACTTGATATGGATTTGTTCGCAAAGCTAACTTCAAGTGATTGGAAAGAGCGGTTGGAAGGTATAGAAACTTTAAACGATGTTGTGGAATCAAATCCAAATGCTGTCGCAGCATCAATTGTGAAGGTAAAACTACTTTTAATTATTGATAATGAAAAAATACTTTGCAGACTGTTGTATCCAAACTTAACTCTAAATATTTATTTAAAAAATGACTTTTTGATGTGCTTACTTATGCTTGAAGCTCCTTCACGGCCGTAGGACCTGGTAGCATTGAATTTTGTTTCAGAAACGCCATCGCACACAAATAACGTCACTATATGTATATCGTTGAAATTAATTTTTGTTAAGACGTATGCATGCGTTTGTTAAATTTTTGATAGCAGCTGTTGCTTCACGAAATGAAAGTTTACCGTTAATTGAGAAGTGCATCGACTTACACCTATTCGGTTATCTGTTTAACTGACTTTAAATATCAATACAGCTCCGTAAAACAGGGGTTTTGTTGTTACTTTTCTACCATTGTACGATGTATAAAAAGAAGTATTTAATCGATAAATAACAAACGGTTGATATCTTTTAAAACAATATTAAAGAAAACTATTGAGATTTGTTTTTTGTCAATATTTTAGCCCAACTCCATTATTTGTCGGCTTTATGCAAAACAAGAAGTAGTCAGCCCCATCCTTTAACCAGTTTTGTATTGCAGTTGACTCTCGATAAGTGGAGCTTCCATGGGACTAAAGAAAAGATATATATTTGATGAATATTTCACTGAACTTGGATCACAAAATGGCATATAAATAAACATAAGGAAAACTAGTTGAACGAAGTTCAGATGTCTTGATAGTCTCGAAAAAAATTCCGAGTGGTAACGTAGGTTTGGTCCACCTCAGTCTTCTTGAGGGCTTTATATTTATCCACCAGACTGATAGTTGATAGCTTTCTTTTATAACCGTACACAGACAGCATTTTGTTCCTGTCATGTTCAATGTCTGAAGATCGAATATATGCTATGGTGTTATCCAGTTAAACTTTTTAAATCAAACATTTTTAGGATCGCTTATACGAAACAAATTTTTTTGGGGTATTATTTAACCCATGAAATAGGGAAATTCGTTCAATTAAACGCAAGTTCCATCTGTATAGGGTTCCACTTATCCGAAGAAAAGAAGAATTTGTTAAAACAAATTCAAGGAACCGAAGTAATAGTTTCATACATTAAAAATTCTGTTAAATGGGAGAACCGCTTATTGAGAGTCAACTTTACTTGCACTGTTTTGCCAGTTACTCGTAATGTTTGTTGCAGCATTATTTTTTTGTGTATTGCTGGCTAGGGTAAAAACTTTCGGAATTTTATGCCCTGCCCCCTACCTTTTTTGTCAGACGACTTGATGTAACAGCTTCCTTATGCTAATATGAAGGACTGGATCCTTGCTTCTCTGTGCAGTACTCATACGATCCGTAGATGTACATTGACAACCTGCAGTAAGAAATACACTGTTGCAAACTAGAATCTTTTTACTATTATAATGCACGTGCTGCTTTTTATTATTATTAGGTGTTTGATAGATATGGCCCACGCTTGGCAGATTCAAACAGCAAAGTAAGTTTATTTGTACTCTCACACCAAATGTTTTTTACTTTTCAGAGGTAGTATTTCTTGTTTATATTGATGCAAGGGAGACAATTGTATGATTTTGAGATCAAACTTTACTGAGGATTTTTATTGGCTTGCTCTCAAATTTTCAGGGTTTTTGAGTTTAAAATGTCATCATCATGTTTTAGCACTCTGTCACCGTACATGTTATTCATTGTTAATGAAATCATGTTCCAGGAACCTCATATTTAAGCTGTTCTTGTTATTTTTTGTATTCTGGTAGTTCAGTACTTTAGGTTTCAGTATCCAGGTCAATTCAAGTGGTTATGGAACTTCAGTGAAATTTGATAACCCCAGAGTTTTCCCAGGGTAATCGTAGTGTGGGCACGTTTTAAAAACTTACAAGCAGGAATTTATCTGCACGACTTCCAGGTCTCCAAAGCCTTTTTAGTTTTCACATCGTTACTAGTTTTTGTATTAACTAATTTTGAAAAACAAGTTAGTTTTAGTGAAGAAGAAAAAACCCACCAACAGTACCGTTGTTACTTGTAAAACGCGGGCAGTTAAGTTGTTGGTTCATAATAACCACTATCTCGCAGCGCAGATAATATAGAAAAAGAAGTTTCACATTGTTATTTAGTGTAAGAACTTCCTATTTTTTGAGTACGTTGTTAATTGAAGGAGTTAATTAGCACCCCACTTAAATCTTTCAAATTGGGGAAGTATTAAAAGCAACATCTACAGAAATACGCGAAGACAAAGAACGAATAAAAGGCAATTATACCACCGTTGTGCACAAATGTAAAAGATGATTCCTTAATTCAGTCATTTTATTGAAATCAAACTAGAACTCTCGTGCATTTTTTTATTAGCTTGGTATAGGTTTTAACCATTGAAAGTGCAAAGGTCTGCCAAAATATTTGTTTTTAAACATTCTAACTTTATCCGGTATTAACTACTTACTCTTTTATCGTTCTCAATCAGTACAATACAGGTATAATATCAGTACAGTGAAATCGTAACACCGCTGGATTTTATTTCAGTAACAAATTGTTTTAATTCCTTAGTTTCGCTGTGTCAGAGACCATGGCAACAGAACCTAATATGTAACAATGTATACCATTATGAAATTATAAAAACAAATTGTGCGTGCTAAATTTAGCTAATTTAATGCCCGAAACTTTATCGCTTTGCATGAGTAAATGACAGTGTGTTTGCTTAAAAGCCGTGTCGATTCCAGTTAGAAAGTTGAACATGCTAATGCGATATTGCTCGGTATTCGATACTATATTCCTAAGTGGTGTAAATTACTGAGGGTAACACTTCAACTGAGACAGTTACAAATGCAAAGTTTATAAATTTGATTTAGACTCACTACCGTGGGCTCGGATGGGACGATGACATGCAGAAAGGGAATGTAGTGGGATGTTTCATGTGGAGCATGGTCAAATATTGTGGCATGGAGTAACCCATACTGCGATTTTGACCTGGTATCTCGATATTTTGAAATATCGATTTTTTCCCCTGGCGTAGGTTAAGCATGGCATTATGTTTTTTAGTACCCCAACTGTTTATAGCTGGTCATCTCACATTTTCTAGGAGTTAAAAACACATACAACGGTTAATATAGCTAAATCATGCCGCAAAACCGACGTGATGTTGATAATTTTGCAAATACTTGAGTTGTAATAGTGCGCTTCTTACTGTGACAATCCACACTTTTTAAGGTACTAGTCACTGTTGTTTCCAGAATTGCTGTGAGGTGTAAATTTTAATCATGTGACATCAGAAGAGAATTGAAACAATTCGTAAGTGATAGTGGAAAGGTTGTTTGGATAGTTTCCCAGTTATTCATCAGGGTCCATGATACTTCCGGTTGCCACTTACCAAAGACCATGTTTCCTTGTGGTAAGTAAGAACCGGACCTTCTCCTATCCATTGCTTGAGCTTTTTGTCTACAGACTTTATGTTACTCTTTTGTAAGTGAATAATCAGACCTTACGTTTGGTAATGTCATTTATGTACTAAGGAAACAGGAACTTCCATAGTAATAGCTTCATACTTGGGGGTGGTGCCTGGTTGTGGAAGTGGTTGTTTTCTATAGCGTTTCTAATTTCCAGTAATTTTGAATATGTTTCTCTTTATTTACGTTTTATTCTGCCCCATATTTTTACTCAAACAAAACCAAAAGAAAAATACCCTTGAGCTTTGGTAACGTAGTTGCCACCTTTTCGTGCGTTTTACTCTGTAGATCTTGTAGCAATTTTAATACAATTACAAGCCCAACCTAATTTGCTTTCAATTTTCAATTTTAAGCTTTTTTCAATTTTTTTGTAGGTGTTAGTTTATGCATTACAGACCTTGTCAAAAATTATTCCAATACTAAGGGATGGGCTAATGCCGGTTATCACCTTGACAATACAGAATTTACAAGGATGCATAGCATCAAAAAACGAGCTTGTTTACACAAGCGCATCTGATGCTTTAGATACTTTAGTCAAATATGTAGGTAAGTGCAAAGAAATTAGGATATGGATAAATTTGTTTACTATTATAGATTGTACGTACTTTTATCGCCTATGGTTCGCCAAAGCACGTTTTTTTTAAAAATGTTGTTACTCGGTGTTGTTCACGCTTGTAATAACTAGTTTGTATATCACTAAGAAGCCATAACATTTGAAATTTGCCTTATATATTACTATTCACCAAAGGGTTCAAAAAGTGTAGTAAATTGATATAATAGAAAGTATTAAGTGAAATATTTTCTTACATAATTATATTATAAGAAATTTCCGGCATAGCGTTATACTTATTTTGACAGAACTATCGCAATGACCCTTTTGAATGGCGAAAAAGGACTCTTAGTGTTACTCACCACAGCATCCCTTGGTGGCAGGCTTTAGCGCCGATTTCGAACCCCAGCCCAATATATATTAAGCGATTCCGTTTTACTTTCCAATACTCTGTGGCATATACTTAAGTCTAATGCTGCCGACTGCAAGCTGATTCCACACCATTTTCATTGCAAAATGTTTCCGCTGTTTTCGTCGCCACACCCTTCAGCATTCATTATTGTGCAAACATTAAGTTTCTCATTATTCTGTTTACATCTGTTCTTGTCGCCCCATCCTTTACAGTAATTATTTAATCGAAAAAATTCGTCAGAATATGCGGCACAAGTTTTTTTTCTGAAAATTGGTGACTATTGTTTTGCTTTGGATTTATATTTAATCGATGGTATGTTTGTTATTTGTTTGAAGAAAATTCTTGAATATTCATACATTTCAGGGAATGAGCTGTTTGGTGTGTACGAGCAAACCTACGCTATGGTATTGATTTTCATGTTAATTTTTTCATTTCAGATTGCATTGCACTTGTGCCACCACTTTTGAATGCAATACAGTTTGGAAACAGTCGTGTTAAACCAGAGATGGCGTCACGACTTGCAGGTATGGTGATTTTGTATTCTATTGTATTGCTGCAGTTCAGTTCAGATAAAATGGACAACATGTTATATCAGTTTACCTTGTTATATAATTCTACTTATCAAGAGTGTTGCTTGCATGCTTGGTGAAGATTGGGAAAAGTTCAGTAATGACATGAAAAAGCAATTAGACAGGAATGAATAAATAGAGAATAGTTATTGATAAGTTAAACCATTACTATCAAAGACACGTTTTAGCAGTAATACGACATTTTTATGATCATGTTTTGACTGTTAAAATGTGACGTCTTTTTGCTGAGTGTAGTCTCGAATAAAATAAATTTTTTGTTTGGTCAGTTGATAAAGTCAGACATTTAATAAGTCATTAATACTATATCAAAGTTTCACAGTCGGGGGTCTGACACGAAATAAGAAGAGTATACCTTTTTGGTTCACAGTATTAATAACGCAATACATGACATTTTTTCCCTTTCATACAATATTAGTTACCAAAGGCAGACATTAAGAACTCACAGCAACATATTTAGTCTATGTCTCGACTATGTTATAAATGTAAAAAAGGGTGGAAACATCAAATATCCAAATGAAAAAGTTATATTACTTTTGATTACACGTGGCGCCAAACATTAATTGTCAAAACATGATCATAATGATATCATACTACATTAGTGCGTCGGCTAAAATCTGTCTTTGATTTTGACTATTGAACTTATCAATAACTACTCTTTATTTATTCTTGACTTAAGTTGTGAGTTAAATTTAGTCACTGATGTTTTCTATACCAACTAAAATTTACCAACTTCTCAACAGCCAAACACATAATATTTTTAATTGAGGTTATACTCACTCCATTAAGCTAAATAACGACTTATGATAATCACTGTAATGTCACTGCATGGGAGGATTTTCAGCTGGAGAAGACTTTTAAAAGCCACAGAGGGGTTCAGTATTTCGTTGGTATCGCTTTACCTGTATATTTATTTGTGACAAAAAATTCACTGATGTTTTTGTTTTTCTTTTGTAGAAATAATACCGAATGTGTTCTCAAAAAAGCCAGGTGTTATCAACAAGAGCATTTTGCCGGTTTTTTGGAACATTTTGAATTCGTCCAATGCAGGGAGTGCAGGAACAGGACGGAATGATTTAATAACTGCTACAACAAAACTTGCAAATCAGTTGTATATTTGCCACGGGGAAAGTCTCGTGGAAGACGCGGAAACTCAGGGGTCGCGAGTTAAGCAACGCCTGGTTTATTTTCTTGACAACAGCAGATGATAAGTAAAAGCACTAGAAAAAATCATACTATTTGTTCAATATTACCACTGTTACATAGCCATAATATCTTCAGCAAAACCTCTTCAAAATTTCCCAATATTTATTTTATTGTTTTTAGTAAATTCATTTTACATACTGGTTATTGAGCGGATTGATTTGGGGGTTGCTCTTTGTACAGCAATATGTTTCTCGGTTTTTCAGTCCACCACCAATTGTTTGCATTTGTTATTGTTTAGTGTTGTGTGTTTGTCTCTTATATTTTCTGTGGTAACACTTTTTGTGGTTATAAGGCATTAACTTCTTTTATTAATTTTTTTTTGCTGTTTTTCTCTTTCATTGCTTACTTAATGTTTTCTGCACTGTTAGACAGTAATCCTTATTATTTTTTGCTGGCTATCCACAACCTCACAAAACTCTTTAAGTTGCCTCTTTTTTCATTTTTGAAAATCCATGTTATACAGTGCTTGTCAAGCGTATTGAATTGAGGTTAGTTCTTTGTAGTCTTCTTCTTTTTCTCCCTCGAAGGGGTTTTCTTGTTTTATTTTTGGCTTTTTCTTAGCTTAACTTATTTTCAGCGTTATTAACCAGTAGCACTTGTTTTTTCTATTTTATTTGTACTATTCGCATTCTTGATATATCTATTTATGCATTTTACCAATTTCTGTTGCCTTCGTTGTAGTATTTTTTTATGTATGTGGTCTAATATGTGTTATAGTTCTTGCCTGTTTGTGTTTGAAAGTGTTTGGGTTTTTTTTCATTTTTTTTCACCAGTTAGTTTTGTTGTTTTGTGGCATTTTTTTGTGTACCAGTTAGTTTTTGCAACACCGAGTTATTGTCATTGCTGTTTCGTATTGTGATTCTTTCACAATACCCCCCCCCCCCGATCTTTGCGATTCATAGCAATACCTCAGATTATTTTTATTCAGAGACTGTAAACAATATCAACTCATAGTAATGAATTGTTACCACGAATACTCATCTCCATATAGCAGGCGTTTAAGCAGTGTCTTCTACGAGTGACACTATAAGTGCAGATCCAGAAATAAGAAGAGATGTTGAATGGTCAGATTGCTCTTCTTCAGGTTTTTAAGTGCTGTTTTTGGCGCTATATTTGTCAAGAACAAGGTCTTGGTTCTCGAACACGAAGATACAATACCTGATTCGAGTTTCCCTCGGAAAGAGATTTTAAGATATCTGCTTTTTTACCTGGTCTCGGTGCATTTAGTGGTTACTGTAAAGGGATTGCTTTGGCAAAAGTTTTTATTTTTTTGATCGTAAAATTGTTTGGCTACATTGTTTAACGAACATTTCGATTTCTGATCAGGTTTTGCATGGCGTTATAATTACCCTACCTTCCTGTTGCACCACGTTATTCTGTTTTTTAAACCACATGATTTTGCTTTCTGGTGCTTTTACTTTCTGCAGCTTTTAGATTTTTAGTGTTTTTCTCGGTTCTGATGTAAGTGATTTGTTGGGAATAAAAACTATCATAGTAAATAATTAAAAAATGTATGTAGTTGGGAAGAAATTGCAGACTACATAACTAATGTCATTTAAAAAGAGATGTAAATACGTAATTTTTAATTTTTTAATCGAATTATCCATTGTTGTACATTCAACGACTTATTTAATGCTACCCACGGAGGAGTAGTATGGACCTTTATCCTAATCGAAAAACTGTTTGTTATTTTATGTCTTGACTTTTCTTTTCTGCTGTGACTGAAATTGGATAATTTGTTTTGATTAAGGTCATCAGAGCTAGCAGTTCAAGCCCTGTTTGTGTTTCTTTTTCCAACATTTGTAAAATTGACAACTCAGCAATGCAGTTGGGGGTATCGAATATTCTACCTAGGTCTGAGCTTCAACATCTGCGCTTCCACTTTGTTTGAATTAAAAACTAGTTTTAACAGTTGATGCTGTGGTGGAAGTTGGACGCCTCGGATCAGATTGGTGAAAGGGATGGAAAAAATCACTTTTCCTAGATTACAACAGTATTAGAAATATGCGTGTGCGGAATGCTACATACAATTGGAAAAGGAAGGATAAAAATTGCTTGCTAAGTTCAGTTTTTATTGTGAGAGACATATAGCATTTTTGAAAACGAAGTATTGTAGTTGACTGAGCCCCCTTTCTTCCCGTTTTATCACCTTTCCAGAGGCACATATTGACCCTTTTTATCACTTTTGTCATCGTTTAATTTTTTTATTATTTATGAAGCGCCCTGTGTTTTTTCACCACCCCAGTTTTCTTCTTCGACTTGCTCTGTAGTGAACCTTATATGATCTCTCTTTTATCCCCTTGTTATCCGTTCCCACCTATGCATCGCAATCCTCTATCTTTTTGCATCGCTAAATCCGTAAAGTCAAAACAAGACAGATAAATGTATTTTTTGTTTTAGTAATTGCGCAAATACCATTAAAATTTGACTTGTAATTCATTTTGTGCTTTCTTTATTGTGTTTTGAAAGAAGTGATTTTTACCGTAAATAACACCATTCCTCCTTTTTGCTCATATCAGGGTAGTTGCGTGACTACTTTTTAAAATATTAAGCCTGCGGCCTATACCAGATTTGCCATCGCTGCTTGTACTTTCGCACTGGCCCCGCATCAAGCATAAAAGGGAGATAAATGTTACGAAGAGAGTCAGACCAGTAACCTATTTCATCCATGACGAATCCTGCCCGTACTTAATGTTTAATAAATGGCAGCATATAAGTAAAATTGTTCTACTTCCCAAGCTCTTGGATATTAATACTGTAATAAGTTAAGTAAACCTGCTAAGTGAAAAGCCTTTTTATGCAGCAAGTTTCATTGTTATGGTAGTCGTATGACAGAAGAAACAGCCTTGGCTGTTGCTGGTATGAGGTACTTGACAAAATAAAAATAAAAACTAGTTTCTTTTTTAAATTTTAAAGGGATGTGGCAAAACTTTTATGTGTTTACCTTTACTTTGACAGAAAGGACACAAAGCAGAAAAAAGATTTAGAAAGAGTCAAATAAGACCAGAATAGTAATATATGGAATAAAACATGACAATCCTTGACCTTAACTCATTTCTACAGAATGTTGGGTTTAAATAGATCTACAGCCTACCTGTTATACTATTACAGAACCACTCCTTTGAAAGTCGCTGTTAGAAAGGGGAACGTTTTTTAGACTTCGTTAACATGTTGGATTGATTCAGAGCAATTTGTCCGTTAGGAAAAATGTATGCCCCCACATTTTTCAGCTTTAATTTTGAATATCGCAAGTCAAATTGTGTTCATTTTGGTCGAAAGCTTCACTGGGCCAAGAAGCCAAAGTGAGAAGTCGAGCTTGGTATTATCAATGGGCAATACAAAGCAAGGATGAAGGCGCTCCCACATTTTCTTGATTGGCGGTCGTTAAACAATTGGAAGCCTTGTACAGTGTTGATTGTCTATAAGGCAAGGGTGATGAAAGATGAATATGAATTTCTTCTGATGTTCTTAAGCGGGAGGCAGACCTAACTCAGCTAATTAGTGCAGCAAGAGATGCTGTGTTATTGTCGAATCACAACAATGTGAAGAGTTACCCTGCATTTTTGTTTCAAACGAACTCGAGTAACAACAAGATTGATTCTTAAGTTAATTGTCGATGAAGAAAGAATTGTTCATACTGCGAAAAGTACGTTAGTTGCAGTACCACGATCATTTCAGAACGGCCCTAGTAATTTGAATTTTGAAGTATGGAATTTTAAGGCATTTTATTTTGACAGAAATTGATTCAAGATACAGTTCGTGTTGCAATGGAGGTAGGAAATAGACAGAACAGGCGCATCATTTTACTATCCTGCATAATTTTATTTCATTTTTAGTTTAAATCTATTTCAGGTGCATGGAAACTTACGGAATGCACAACAGGTATATATATATATATATGGAGATAAAACTTTAACAGAGTTTAGATTTAAAATATGAACTACATCACTGTGTTAACAAAAACCTTATGAACTGTATTTGTAAACGAGTCTTAAACGTGATCCTTAGAGAAAATCATCCTATTAAAAAACCCTGGAAATTAATCCAATGGATTTATTACTCGAACATTGTTATAACTAAATCTGTCATAAAGTTCGTAGTTATTGCAAATTCTATGAAAACGTCCTTCATCTAAGAAATGTAAGATGCCATACAAAATTTACAAAGATTTTTTCCGGGATTATGAATTGGTATACCAAGTGAGGATGCGACTGAAGCCGAGAAAATTGGACATTTCCTCTTGCAAATAAAGTATACGATCTTAATACCTTCACCCCAGGGACTATGCACATAAGCTAATTCCAGGACAACTTGCAATGAAGTGTGAAATGCCCCTTTCTCCCATTCTTGAAGTTACAAGTAGGCACAGTCCAATTAAATATCTGTACATCGAAGTAGCAGTAAATGGTGACAAGTTTTACTTCGTAAGTAAAAAATACCTAGTCGGAAAATTTGCAAAATAGCTTTAACTATGCTAATGTCATTCGGGTCTTCTGATTCATTTGAACGAAGAGAGCCTGGGCCAAAAAATAATTAATACAAAATGCAGAGCATTCAAGACACTAGGATTGAGACAAGGAAAAATAATTCCATGATACACTATCTGCTTTTTTCGAGGGCACCTTGTTTTTTAGGTTATTTTACTTTTTCCAATGATTTCCAAAATAATACTTTTGTATTTGGCTGTGAGTTCTTGATCAACCATATTATATAGCGAACGGCCATATGTCCTCCGAAAGGTAACTTTTATATCCATTAAGTCAACCTAGTAAAAAAACAGAACATGAAAGCATGGAAATGGAAAAAAACATAAAATCGATCCATTGAAGGATAAACAAGTTTATTAAATATTGAATTTACTTATTTACTGGAAAAAAAGTGAAAAATTAGGTTTTGACCGAACTGAATATTTCACCTCTCCAGTTAAGTTAGTTACCATTAGTTTTTATTACGTTGAACGTATATGTGACATGCTAGTATTCAGTACTGGTTTTTTTTAGAACACACGCCTTGAGTGCACAAGGTATCTATGAAAAGACAGAAGGGAAACACAGAAGGACAGCACAATGATAAAACTATGGAGCTCTGCACTTGAATGACGTATCCGTTAACGTAAAATACGAAAGAAAGCAATCTCTTTAAACGGAAATAAGGCATTAAGCTCAATCTCAATCATCTCTTTGAAAAGCCGCACCTGCCACTGTCCTATTCAAAAGAAATGGGTCTATTTTTACTTGTCTAATTATATTGAAATATACATCATACAAGTATGTTTTACATAATACTGGTAGGCTACTTACTCCTTACAACCAACATACCTATTTTCATATTATTGCATAAAAATATACAAAGTAATTCGTAGGAAAGACGAACATATGGATTACTTGAAGTAGACAGAACTAGTAGATTGAATACCCAATATTTGTTGATTTTTAATCAACATTGAAATAACTTTATCAGCACTGCACATACAAACACATAAATACTTACAAAAAAATATATGTTGACATTGTTGAGGTAAAACCCTGAGAAGCAGTGGTTTTTATATTAATCGATATTTAATAGTGGTCTAATGTCAAAGACAATTAGATGTAATACAAATCTTTACAAATGTAATTTAACATGCGAAACGAACATGTTTATTTGTATTTCCACCTGAAGTGTCTGTATTTGTTACGTGCCAACGCAAAGGGAAATATAATCGTCATACTGAAGGTGAGCTATTTATATTCATTGGTATTGTATTTTCACTCTGTAGATATTTGCAAATGATAGTTAGGTTAAAAAGTAATGTGCAGAAGAACCTCGCTTTTCTGGAGATTAATTATACCGACTTTTGACCATCCAGGTTTTTCTCTGACCCCAGATTTATTTTATGAATATTCATTAGTTTTGAGGTAAAAACTCTAAATATTTTGTATCAAATCCTGAAAAGTGCGTTAACAGCACACCACTTCTTCTGCTTTCAGAAGTGCTCAGAGACAACAAGCATTTTGATGCGTTCAGTTAAATTTTATTTGGTTTAATTTTGTTTTGTTGGGAATGTCATCCTTGATTAGTTCGATGGGTTGGGCTATGTTAAAACATCCGAATGATAAGAACTCTAAACGACGTCGTCCACCAAGCGAAAGCGATTTGTTTTCTCAAATAAGTATAGACAAATAATTATTTCATGTTTTACGTAAAGGAGAAAAAGGAACAAAGTTATAGCTTGAATGTGGCACCAGTGAGGAAACGGTGTAGGATAAATGCAAAAATAAGGGGAAGATCCTAAAATTCGCCGACAAGATCAAGGCAAGCGAAGGTTGAGGCAAAAACAGAGGTTGACTTGAGCACAATTTTCAGACCTGATTCTTCAGAAAAAGGGAATTATTTCTATTTGAAATTTTATCAAAACTCTTTAGTGTAATCGGGGGAAAGGGGTGATACCGGAACAAGTCGTAAACGCTGATGAAAGTGTTCTGTTGTGGAAAAGTTTACTGTAGAGGTCTCTCGTCTTTTACTGGAAAAACCCCCGCCTAGATTGAAAAAAAGCTAAAAATATTTTACTTTATCCTATCTTACCATAATCTTATCTTAGACTCAAAAGCTACGACAATTAAAAACTAAAACCTGTCCCAGGTGGAAAATCTGCGAAGTCAAGGTTCTTCAAAAATACAAAAATGAATGGACTTCCTGTGATCTACAAGTTGTAAGAAAATGAGTGAATGACGTCTGAGATTTTTTCCGAGTGGTTTACGAAAAAATTTTGCAATAAACTGAACAAAATCAACACAAAACATTAGCTCTATAGTTGACAGGCAATTGATATGGATACCCCGATGATCTTGCTAGCAAGCAATGCTTTTTCACATACAAGTTTCTTTTTCTGAGCACTGCCTTTAATTCAGCAGATGGATCAGAATCTTATTATAGCCAGAAAACCTTGATCAAACACAGAGTATTAATAACGTTATATATATATATAATTGCACTGGCAATTTTTTTCTTTTCAATCATTCTCAGTTGTTATTACCTCTAGGCGACTAAACCATAAAACATAACGAAAAATTAAGTTACAAAGGCCACTGTTGTATACCTTCCACGCTGCTTTTTCACAAAGAGGATCATTTTCAATATTGACAGTCTCTTTAGCTGTTTGTATGTAGCACAAATTCACAACAACAACAACAA
Organism: Morbakka virulenta; assembly: GCA_003991215.1. Classification (NCBI taxonomy): domain Eukaryota; kingdom Metazoa; phylum Cnidaria; class Cubozoa; order Carybdeida; family Carukiidae; genus Morbakka; species Morbakka virulenta. The sequence continues at coordinate 5,294,356 of RDPX01000019.1, forward strand.
CAACACCAAGAACACCAACAACAAGAATATTAATGGAGTAAAATCATTAATTCATACCACCAAATTTTTNTCAAACACAGAGCATTAATAACGTTATATATATATATATATATATATATATATATATATATAATTGCACGGGCAATTTTTTTCTTTTCAATCATTCTCAGTTGTTATTACCTCTAGGCGACTAAACCATAAAACATAACGAAAAATTAAGTTACAAAGGCCACTGTTGTATACCTTCCACGCTGCTTTTTCACAAAGAGGATCATTTTCAATATTGACAGTCTCTTTAGCTGTTTGTATGTAGCACAAATTCACAACAACAACAACAACAACACCAAGAACACCAACAACAAGAATATTAATGGAGTAAAATCATTAATTCCTACCACCAAAGTTTCTAGTTTTTCTCCTGTTTGGCTTGACCTTGGTCGTCTTATTAATTCTCCATTTTCGTAAATGAAAAGTAAATTATTTTATGATATTTGATAAAGGGATATTTGCGTTAGTTGGAAAATGGATTCTAAATGATAATGCTTTGGTTACTCCACCCACATGATAAACTACTTTGTTGCCATGAGACACACATCGATTGATGAAAGAACTTTTTTTTTCGATCTGATTTTTGCCTGACACAACAATTTCCCGGTATAAATAGCAGTTTGCGGTATCACCGCACTTTTCTATTTTAGTGCCTTGTGGTTTTGTGAAACATTTATGTAGTTTAAAAATAATGACCAGAAAGTAAATATATCCGTTAACAAGGAGCTTTCCATTCCATTTTGCACTGTTGCGAAAGGGTGAAAACATTGATTTTACAGATTAAATCTCTCTTCAATGTAAGAAAAAATCTCTATGAAAGCGATTAATCGTAGGGTGATGGCAGTGATACAAGGTATATAATGAATGTTCATAACTGTACCTGAATGGCAAATGATGAAAAGACAGTTCGGAGGCAGATGAATTAAAATATTTTGAGATAAGAAATATTTAGAACGCCGTTGAGTTAGAGAAACATACAAATATGAAGTAAGCTCACTGGAAAAAACAGATAAAGGAGGCTAGAAAAGAGCTGGTAAAGGTTAACAATAAAGTATTTAGAGAGAATGGAGAGAAAAAAAAATCAACACCAAGCGTGCATATGCAGTAAGTTAGAACTTGGCCTAAAAACTGGGTCCCCTTCGTGATTAACTACAAAAAAATTTACTTTCCAAACATCTTTCATTCGTCGGCAAAAGAGTTCTTTTGTGGCACGAATTTAAGGAAATTTGTGTATAAATTTAAAAGTCGGTACTGTCCCTACTACAAAGGCTCTTTGTCCTTAAGGTTAGTATAGAGATGAAAACAGGACGTGGGTAGTTTTTACAATAACCTTGTGTGCTAATGATACTCAGAAATAAAGCAGTATATGTCACTTCCACTGACAGGGGTAAGGGTGATGAAAGCTTACAAACCCAGGACCATAAAAAATGATTTTAATAAATTTTAATTTACGATGAGATCAATGTTCTATTTTCAATTTTTAGGATTATGAATTTGAGTTTCATTTGCTCGAAGCAAATATAATCCTCAAAATACACAACACAGATGGAGAAGAAGCAAGACATTTCCTTCCCCATCCATTTCTCTCTCTCTCTCTCTCTCTCTCTCTCTCTCTCTCTCTCTCTCCCTCTCTCTCTCTCGCTCTTACTGCTGCTTTTCTCTTTGCTGGATTAGTTTTTGGCATCTTGCTTGAGTCCCAGTTTTACCATTGCTTGTCTTTTTCAGATCTTTTCCCTTCATTTGCATCCATATGCTTGCCAATCATGATTACTTTCAAGCATTACACGTTGTATTCTTACATACATGTCTGTACTATGACACTGGACCTAACCTTACCTCCACTCTTTGTTTTATGTCATGCATAAACAACAACAAAACTGTTAAAATTACAACAGTTATCATATATTAAGTAAATATCACGCTCGTTTTTGAAGGCTTTCCCAAGCTTTGTCTTAAAAATGTCCTGCAAAAGCTATTGACATACCTCACACCTAGCAACTAGGCATCGAATGAGCATTTTTTGATCCACTGGTTGCAATGCCATTGATTGGTAGATCCTCTCACAAAAATACATAGCAGGATCACGTGTACTGCAAACTATGGAAGAAAAAGTAATATTTGTTATGTATATGGTAGAAGTAGGATTAAGTGATTATTACCAAATAGATTTACAGCTGTACACTCATTACCCTTCTGTTACCTTCTCTTTTACATGTACTATCATTGAGCAGTAGTAGTGACTTTTTTATTGTACTAAAACGTCAGTAAAAAAGGAAGTTTTGAAATCAGGGCAAGACAAAGATTTGACAGCCACTTTTCAAAATTTATTCAAGAAAAATTAAAACAAAAATGCACACTACACACATCGCATGCACACACACGCATATATATATATATATATACAAAAAACTAAATTGCCTGATAAAAATTCTAGTTGCACAAAGGAAAACTACTCCAGTTATATTAAAATTAGCTGCAATATTGTTCAAGTTTGGTTTTATTCATATCACTCGTGAGTAATAATACTTGAGATACGTGCCTTGATGCCTGCAAAGTCATTTATTTACTTGAGGTAGTATTTTGCTGGCCACAGAAGCAAGTAAGCAACTTAACTATACTAATCACTAACCAAAAGTGAGGAGTGATAATTGGCCTTAAGTTTTGAGCGTAGATATCACAAATGCTAAAATAAACGTGTGGATTAATTTCCTAATGTAATCAATACCATAATACCAACATATACTATCAAGGGATTTTTAAGGAGTATTGGCATTATGATGTCTTTTGTAACGCAGCAGTTTATTGTTCAAATATATAATGATAAAGCAAACTAAGGTAAAAGTAAGATAAATCTACGAAAGACTTGAGTAAGCTTCAAGAAGTAAAGCTACTGTTCAATGAATGCATTATTCAGTTTTAAAACTTTAAGCGTAAAAGAGAAGTATGAAGCGACATTATTCAATTTTTTTAAAGCCTGACAAAAATCATGTTATTATCTTCAGATATATTTTATTGTATATACGCACCGATTGCTGTAAGACCTTCTAAAAATTCACCATTTAAATCTTCTTCCAGTGATTCCAAAATATCACAGCGTGTTATCTAAAACATTTAATTAAAAAATTATGATTTTTTCTGCAAAAGAGCATGTCACACAGACATGGTGTGGTAGAAGAGCTGAAAAGTACGGAGATAGAAGTTGGGTGTTACTATAGACAGATGTAATTCATTAAAGCTAAGGGTTTCAAGTACGAAAAATGTTAGACCAGTTGCAAAGGGCTTTTAATATTACCTCTAAAGGTAAAAGTTAGCTCTCAATGTATCTATTTAATAGGAAAACAAGGCTTTATGGTAAGACTTTATCTTTACCTGTACTAACTTCTTTTAATATGTTTATGTACTTCAACATGTTTGAAAATGTTAGTACGGTTTCATTCATAAAAATAAATACGCAATGCATAAACAAATAGAAATAAGCAAATATTTAAAGAAGAGAAGTTTAATAAATTGTAGTAAATAATTTGTTTTATTATATGATGATAAAATAATAAATGATATAGCTCATATCATTTTTATCACAATCTATTTAAATCACGTCTTAACCTACTTAGTTTTTCTCACTCGTCAAATAAGGAAGAGCAAACAAATAGTAAACGAGTGAATAACTGCATGACCAAATAAATGGTACTACATAACATCCTCATTCGGTGCCATATTGAGTAGAATGTCAGAGATCATATTTGCCGTCAGCTATTTTCCTTCAATTCACTTCAGTTTGATCGTGCATAAATTCTTAAGGTATTCTAATAATAGTTTACCGAAGCAATAACGAGTAAGGCCTGCGTGGATCTGTATAAACAAATTATAGTGTATGATGCAATCGAAGGAAAGGAATACAATATTTCATCAATAACGTTTATATAAAAAAACAATTTTGATTTAGAAAAACGGATGTTTAGGAAAAGAAGCTCAGCATCCCCCACATTTACCCAAGTCTTTAGGCATTTCCGGTGCTTATGTTTTCATTCATTTTATAAAAAATATTTTTAATAATTACAACGCTTCAGTTGCTTTTATTTATTCAACTGCTATTAACGCAAGTCTTGTAAAGCTCCTATTTTCCTACCTCTGCAGCACCTTCTCATTGTTTGGTTTATTAGTNTTCAATTCACTTCAGTTTGATCGTGCATAAATTCTTAAGGTATTCTAATAATAGTTTACCCAAGCAATAACGAGTAAGGCCTGCGTGGATCTGTATAAACAAATTATAGTGTATGGGGCAATCGAAGGAAAGGAATACAATATTTCATCAATAACGTTTATATAAAAAAACAATTTTGATTTAGAAAAACGGATGTTTAGGAAAAGAAGCTCAGCATCCCCCACATTTACCCAATTCTTTAGGCATTTCCGGTGCTTATGTTTGGTTCTTCTCATTGTTTGATTTGTTAGTACAATATCTTTTCTAATCCTCCTTTCCTTAAAACTTAATCGAGGAAATGACGCTTTCTGTTTCTGATATTCATCATATAAAAACTAAATTAATTTACTTTCTTTACTTTATTACTTCGTCATTTGTTAAATTTTTTGTCCATAATAGAGATAGAATATATTTTAGCATCAGCTTATCAGCCTTTCATTTCTTTATGCAGCTACGTGTTAGAGTCCAGCCTTTTCATATAGTCCATGATGGGAGCTATATATCATTGGAATTACCTACCTTAGACACTGAAAGTCTTACTTTGCTCGAGCATTTCGTCTTAGTACTTCCACTCACTATCTTCTAAACTAATACGTATTGATAAGTATAAAAATTAAAATAAAATCTCTGTAGAATAGACACCCAATTTTTTTCGTACCTTGGTGTACGTATCGTAAAGAGACTGTAATTGTGTAACACTTCTTGTAGTTAAGATATCAATGTAAATATTGTAGTCACCATTTCGTTTGACATGAGCCTAAATTAAAAAAAGAAGATTTGAATATAACCTAATTAACTGATTTCATGCATACTATATTATAATAAATTGATAAGCAGAATTTTCTTTTTTTTTCTTAAACAATCAAACAAGTTAGTATTTGTAAAGAGTTGGTAAACTGTCAGTAAAACAAAGCGTATTTTAAAAAGAACCTTTAGTTGACCCTGGAGATGTTTGATAAAGCAGAATAAATTAAACGAGACACGAGGGCTTTTTTCAGTTTACACTAGCTAACAAAAGTTAACTTTTTTGCTGACTTGAGCTTGAGAGTTGGTTGGTTATTGGCTTCATAACTTACTTGAATGGTTTAAAAATTCACTTATTTTTGAAATAGTACTAGGCTTTGAAAATCATATCACGTTTTTGTCTTGTGACAGACACACAAATGGAATTGTAGCCTGCAGTAGGTTTCTTGTGAGATTGATATTTGTAGTGTAGCCTTATGATATATTGGTTTTAAATAGAGGGAGTGGCAACGGGTAGGTGAATCTAAATAAACAGTGTAATGTATTGTTGAGGTATTCTGTCATATATTTCCAATCGTAAGCAGATCTACAGTAACGAGTCTCAAAGATCGGCACTATTTAAAAAATTCAACTTGCTGAAACAGAAGCAACACTTTTGATCACTTTATGAATGAAAAAATTGGAGGGTATTCATGTTTCCGGAATTCTTTAGAACGTAAAAACGAACTCAAACTCTAAAAGATAAAAAAACACAACCGGAATGCACGGACAAAAGCAAAAACATTACACTGCTTCTCAGTTCATTTCTATTTGTGTATCGAAACTTCCATTTGTTGTTTATTAAAGGTCTTTGCAAGATGGCTTCAAAACTGCCAAATTACAATGAACATAGTGATTTAAATGAAGTCCCTCAAAACCGTTGGAGATGATGGAAGTTATAAGGATATTGCATTATATATACAGAGGAGCTTTCTTCTAACTGGGTTTTCAGGCATGTATTATTAGGTAGATCATACAACCGAAGGAGAAAACGTACAATATACAGTACTAATTTTCTCAGGAATCCAAACGTGGAGAGAGTAGAAGAGCTCCATGTATCGAAAAAGGAAAGTGAAATCTGGAAAGAAATAGTCAAAAATCGTGATGATAACTCAGATTGGAGCTCAAAAATTTCAACCATTTAACGGATGTATAATCAGAGCACTTGCACAAAACCGAGCTAAAAGCAGCAAAATCAATTTTAAGTTTTTTACTATCATTAAAAGATTTTTTCCTTTTTACATTGGCCTAAGACGTAAGGGTAGATGGCACACGCACAGTGTTCCCAACAACAATGTTAGGGCCACCAGTAGCGTTTTCTTCCCTGCAGAGAAATTTTAAGACATCCCAATAAATACTCAGAATAAATTTGCTTTTTTCCCAGTGTCAGAGTATTGTTTGAGTCAAAAGCAGCTTGAAAATTCAGCAATCAAACAAATATGTTTTTCAATTAGGATTTGGTAACAAATATATAGTATTTTTGTACTTGAGGTAACACTCATCTTTCCACATTCTTATAAATTGTCATTTTCTAGGTTGCGGCGGTGGGAATAGAATACTTATGCTTGGTACCTTCTGAGGTTGCTTAATCCTATTTGATTTCTCATCAGTTTTGTCGAACTCATATAAAAAGAAATAAAATACCTAAAATGCCTCTGCAAATTCATTACATTCAGTATACCTTCTTGTGAAATACAGGCAAAAATTTCCCCTAAATAATTACATAGATTATCTCAATAATTAACCACATAAATAGCACAAATGGCACTAAAGGCGATAAATAATAAAAACCATTGATTATAAAATTATTAAAATGTGCTAGAAAAATTATAACGAAGTAAAGGACCATTTATAGCTGATACTTTTACTGATAACTCTGATTTGCATCCTAAACTTGGAAGCACTTTGGGTCTTTTGTAGGTTTGTGTTGCAAAGAAAAACACCATGGTGTTTTACCGTTAAGAGAAATTGTTTCAGGAGTACTAAAAGTTCAGCTGTCAAAGTTTAATTACTTCTTTGCAATTTCTCTACGAGATTTAATGATTTTGTAGTCATTACTTTTGCTAAGAACACTATAATTTTACCACTTAAAGATATCTAAATGATTTTGATCTGAAAAGAAAAAACACTTTTTAATGGAAAAATGTCATCTAGATCATTGTTCCCATTTCAGTCTTTACATTTTTACAAATTTTCATTCTAAATTCAACTCCAAATAAGTGTTTTAAACCACTTTAAAGTGGAGCCATAAAATGTCATTTACTTCTCTACAATTTATCTGCACACTTAATGAGTTTATAGTTATTACCTCTGCTCAGAACAATTAAACAATACATCTACAACTATTCTGCAAATTAGCTTAATGATCCTTATCCAAAAAAGGCAAGCCATTTCTTTAGAGAAATATTTCGTCAAAATCTTGTCTCTTCGAGTCCAACCAGTACGAATTTAAACTTGGCCAGTTGTGATGCTGTGATTTGACAGGAATACCATCACGTATTAATAAATTATTCCTTTAAGAATAAATTTGCCAATTGACTCCCCGAGTATTCTAGATTGACAGAATCTTTGTCACTTGATATATTATTTAATTGCCACGAAAACCAATTTATAGCAAAGAATTGAAACCATAAACTTTGTCTTATTTTTGGCTTTGGCCTACTTAGTGTGGTATAAATTTGGATGTGGTTACATGTAGAACAACTCAGAAAAACTCAAACGAGTTTAAGGAATGTAATTAAGACTATAATGATGCAACTGCAAAAATTAGTTACTCTAAAATCTCATCAACCTATTATTTTTAACCAATGTATTAAATGCACCAGTATATTCCTTTCATTTTTCTAATGATCTAACTTTTCCCTTTTTAACAACCTCTTCTGTTCTAAAAATCTCTTACTCTGTCTTCTGTAATTCAGACTCATAAAAGGTATCTCGTAACTCCTTTCCATTGAAGTTCATTATTTTCTAGATGATTTGTATTATTTTTTGCACTGATGTAATGGGAAAAACCTCATTCTTTTAGCTTGAAGTTTATCCTAATTTAAACTGTTTCTTTTTCTTAGTAATCCTCATTTTATCAACAACTTGTACATATCCTATTTTCATTTATCTCCTTTCTTGCTTCTATAGGTGCCATCTTTAGTCGAAGATACACTTTGAGCATAGTCACACAAAGTGCACGTGTCAGAAGTAGACCAAAGTATTTGGTAGGACTTGGTATGGTTTTTGGTGTTCTCTTCATGTTTGGTAATAAGGCCATCTTTTTCTACATCAGCTAGACTTTTATTAGTGTCAAATTGCATTACCTCAGTTTAATCATACTTTAGTGTTTATAATACGTTCACTGCATTGCAGCCATTTCCAGAAGGAGACAAAGTCTACCTTAAAATTTCCCTGAATCTGCTTTATGTCTTTGTAAGAATAGAATATCACGGCATCATCTGCAACCATCAACATTTACTAAAAGAACTCATTGAATAACAGCAGAAACAGAAGAGTCCTGCGATAGACCCCTTAGGAACTCCAAAGAAGACGAAACTTTGTGGTAAAAGGACTCATATTGTATCGAATTTGTTGAGGCATAGAAAATTGGTAGATTGGTATCCATTGCTGAGTTTTACCGACTATACCAAAATCGTGGGAGTTTATTGATGATGGTTGAATGGCCTATTGTGTCAAAGGCCTCACATAGGGCAAAATATATAGCACCTATTAATTCACTTCGGTCCATAGCTTGGTGGATTCTATCAGTGTAGTAAGCTGTTGCTAGTTTAGCTGAACGTTTATATCGGGATTCATACTGGTTGGTATACAGTAAATAATTTGATTCAAAGTACATCATAATCTGGCTATGAAATAATTCTTCGTAGGTCTTGGATATGACCTTAAAGAACCATAGTTATCGAGCCTGTGAGTATCTGCTAATTTGTAGATAGGCAAAAACCGAGCTGATTTTAGGCCATTCAGAATGGTACTAATGGTCAGGTAAATGTTTATCTTATCAGTCATTCGTTTTGCAATTATATGAGCCATATCTTTCAGGTAGAAAGATAAAATAGTATCATGTTCTGTTGGACACTTTTTTTCAATTGTTTGAAACATTTTCGAGTATATTTTATTCATGTTCACAGAATTGAAATCAGGTAGGCTAGAATATCCGTGATGTAAAAGTTTGTATTCCAAGATAAACACTTTAGGTTTGAATGAATTTATTTCCGGATGTGAAGCAACTGTGGCACAAGAACTTGTAAAATTTTTTCGAAATTGGTTTGTTCATTTTCAATTTTAAAGGTGGTTTGGAGTTTATTTGCTTTATTTTTTTGCCAGGAAAAGGGTTTTTGATGGTTATCCAGAAGAGCTCTAGTCTTGTGGAATTTTCTTGTTGCTCTGTTTTAAAATAGGATCGTTTTGCTTTTTTAATTTCATTGCTAGCATGTTTTTTTCTAGTATGGTATTCAGTCACATTGTGTACCAGATTTTCTGGCTTTGCGTTTTAATTGGTCACGGATATTCATGTCTTTTGACCTATCCTGTCAACCAGGGCAATGGTATCCTTTTGACTCATTTTAATACAAAAGGTTCATGGCAGTTCAATTTGTCTGAGTGTATTGGAGCATTGCTGAAAAATTCTTGAAGGCATCAACTGGACAATTAGAATTGTAGGTTGTTTCCCAATTTGGATTAAGGAGTTAATTGCTGATGTCGTTGACATTGTATCTAGAAAACTCTCTTCACCTTATTGTCTCTGCATCATATTTATTGTTTTCTATTTTTTTAATACAAGCCGTAGTGATCGTTGAATACCTGATCATAGCAGGTTCATTTGTTAGGATGACGCCGATTAATGTTGTTGTTGAAAAGGTTGTACGTGTTGCAAAGCGAGGTAATTACTTGTAATCGATGGGAGTAAAAAGTTCTTTTATCTTTTTGTGATCGTCTTTTCTTAGATAATTGGTGCTGAGATCACCCATGATAATTGCTTCTTTGTTTTCTTTCTTAATAATTTCAAATTTTACCTCAAGGTTGGTTTCAAAATTCTTTTGACAAGCCCTTTGACGTGTCAACGTGTTTATGTAATGTTCGGTAGAGAAAAGTTTTTGACGTCATTGACAATACTTCGACCCATATGCTTTCCACTTCAGAATCATCAAAATCCTCTCTTATCATGTAGTGTGTGTCACGAATATACATTCAAACTCCACTACCAGTGCTATTATGTCGAACTTTAAGTATAAACAAATACTCCAATATACGAAACATAGAAGATGTCACACATCGAAATTAGTACACATAAAAAAGTCTTTCTCTTCCGTAGTAAAAGAGTCTTTGCTGCAAACAAGGATTATAAGATAAAAATTTCTTTTGTAACTGTATTTTATTCAAGCAATGCGATACTAAACAATCGGGCTGACAAAAATAACAATTTTTGATAAGCAATCATAAAACCAAAACCACGAAGGCAAAGCTCTCTGAGAAATACTTCTGCTGTCATCATGGTTAACTACCCACTAACCGGACCTTGGTTGGTTCTCTTTCTTTCAATATCTTTTTCAGTGCTTTAGCAACTGGTTTCTATGTCTTGTCTTTTAATTGTAAGAAGCATTCATCTTAGGAAGATGTATCAATTGCAGCTAAGAGGTATTTAAGCCACAATTAAATTTTGAGAATGCTTGCATCACTACCAAATCTGGAGTACACAGGTCTTTACCATTTACTCAAACCTTCCTTTTTCTGAATCCTATATGTATTGGATTATGTATTTTTTTGTTAATGGTTGCATCTCAGTTGACTGAGATGTCAGGAAACCCAGGTCAATTTTTATTTTTGTGGTTTTATAAAAGATGTAACCATCCCAAACCGCAGCTTAAAGCCTATTACGTTCTCAGTTATGGAGCTATCTTGTCTATGCTGTGTTAGCATTACCATTCGTTCCAGAAGAAAGTGAATTTACTGCTTTTTTGATATGAAATGCCTACAGCTTTTTTCACAAATCGAGTCTTTGTTGATCCACATACAGGAAAGTTCCCTCGCTTCATAATTCTCCCATTTTCAGATAAAATGTTTTGTAAGCTACTTGCATCATGAGTCTGTTTACATTTAAGACAGTACATGTTTCTCTCTTTCTCATATTTAAAAATTAAATATTTATATTAAAAAATGGAAGGGAAGAATCTCTCATGGAATGAAGAAGTAGCCCAGCTTTTAATCACCTGCTTTTACCAAAAAGCATAGGTGATCATAGGTAAATCAGAGAGTGGAGAATACACTCTGTTGCTTATCTTCTACTCAGACCAGATTGACTTGAGTATAACAAACTATTTGTGTTTTGTAAAAGTCTGTTCCAATCAGAATATTGTGCCCTCGACATAGCTTTTGAGGGAAAATTATCAAAGAAAGCTATTATGAGATTGTTTTTATTGCATGATGAGATAATGAGGATAGATTTCTCACCGCCAGCACATGTCAAAGAGTGGGCAAGAGAGGTTAAGGATAAATCAGACAAAATATAGTGTTTACAAATCGGCTGGAGATGTGCCATATTTCTTGTTATCTAAGCTCAGAAAGCAAGATCTGAATAATTTTTGTTGACTTACTCCTAGACAGGCAGAAAAAATGCGAGCCTTATTATATTGGTGGAAACATAATAATGTTAATTGTTTCTACCTTTCATAAAACTATTTCATGCTGCCTTGCCAAAAAATAAGAGAAAATGCAAACTTTGCCTTTATCTCTGTCCCACTAGACCATAAAATTATTAGTCATATTTACAACAGCCAGATTCGCGAAAACACGCCTAAAGATGAATTTAGAAAATTGTGTAAAACAGCGCTGGAAAAACTACATGACATTGTGGTTATTGTTCTAACAAGCATGGAGTATAATGGAAATTATAGGAGTGGATTGACACATTCTACATGCCACAAGAATGCGAATGACTCCCTTATTACGTGACTTAAACATGCGGATGACCTCGTCGCCTTCATTCCTTGTACACTCAATTAAAAATATATTGCATTAACAAACAAATGGAAGTGCTTCTTGAGAAAATAGCTCAAAATGCAGAACCTAAAAGTTCATTTCAGATGGCAGTGAGCAACATCAACACACAGTTTATTATAAGATTCATCCCTCCAATTTAACATGATAAAAAGAGAAAATATGAAATAGCTGTCGCAAATCATGAGACTGAATTCTCAAACATTAATACAACAAATAATGAAAGTAGGTGTTCACCAAATGGTGGAACCGTATGGTTTAAAATATACATACGAGCTGGTAGTTATGACATAACTGATAATAATGTTATTCATCAAAAGATGAGGCACAGCGTGCATTATAATAGTGCTGATGAGAAATATTACATTAAACGTGCTATCAACAACACCATCTTAAAGTCTGTTTTCATCTTGAACAAAGGAAATACTTCCGGTCCTATATACCAAGTAAATTTTAGATAAACCAGTTTGATTTCAAATATTTTGGGGGATAATAGTGTCATCTATCCCTCTATGTTCAGGAGTCAGAAAATATTGGCAATACAGTATTCTTAATATAAATAGTTTACTTGTGAACAATGACACTCTTTCTGCAAGGNAGTTATGACATAACTGATAATAATGTTATTCATCAAAAGATGAGGCACAGCGTGCATTATAATAGTGCTGATGAGAAATATTACATTAAACGTGCTATCAACAACACCATCTTAAAGTCTGTTTTCATCTTGAACAAAGGAAATACTTCCGGTCCTATATACCAAGTAAATTTTAGATAAACCAGTTTGATTTCAAATATTTTGGGGGATAATAGTGTCATCTATCCCTCTATGTTCAGGAGTCAGAAAATATTGGCAATACAGTATTCTTAATATAAATAGTTTACTTGTGAACAATGACACTCTTTCTGCAAGGTGTGTAAATTGCGTAACGCAAAACTCTATTTATTCCTTTTTTTCAAATGACTTCCAGTCACATTAGATTCAATAAGCAGTCCTAAAACACCACTTACGGACCAGAATGGCACGAATCGTAATTTGACAGGAGAGAGTTTTTCAATCAGATTCGCTTTAAACAAATGTGATTACAAGGTAAATAATATTACCAAATACAAAATGAGTCATTGCAGACACTACACAAATGTTAAAGTTAATATATTAGAAGCACAGAACTATATATTGCAAAATCCTCTTCAAATTGGTGTTTCTGTGAGCATTCGTTTCTGTGATGATGACATGGGCAATGCAGGAAATGGATTTGTGCTCACTCAGTTCCAGATGAAGACGACTGTCAAAGTATACGAAGGTAGGAAAGGAGTAACAAACCAAATCTGCAAGACACAATATCAAAGTTGGTGATTTCTTTTGAATGTTGGCCGGTCTTGCTGTCAGAGCTTTACCTAAGTTGTCAGTTCTACTTGCATTAGGAATGAGAGCATTGCAAGGTTTCGCACGTTTTGGTGGACAAAGCATTATTGGTAATAACGTATTCTTTAAAAAGGAGGATGTGTTTGTCAGTTAAAAATGGGTGGAAAAGATTTGTATCTTGAATCACCTTTGGACTCAGGTCTTAGTATTTCATCACAGTCTCCCACTCGGACCAGTAGATGATGGAGTTTATCTTAAAAGAGAATCTGGGTTTTATGATTGTAAAAATTCTTTATTGGGGTCTAATAGCCCCTTTAGGAATTTCCCAATACTTTGAACAATTCTGTAGGAACAGAAAGAAAAAAGCACAACGTGAACCAGTAAACAATATTGAAAATGATGTTATGTTCTCAAAGGCCAGTTCACAAAATGGAAAGAAAAATAGAAATGTTTCCTCCACGTAACCAACCATTAAAAGCTCACTGGAAGCAAGGATTAATGTACTACAACAACCACAAAAGAAAGCAGCCATGAGGTAAGAGATTTAAACTGAATGACATCTTACCATCCTCCAAAATGGAACTGGAATAGTTTTGATAAGACTTGGTGTTGTAATGACAAAAGAGATGGTGTTAGCATCCCTAAAACAAGAGCAATATTCTGTAAACTATGTAGTTTACAGAGCGAGACTACTCTCGGGAGTCTTTCTGAAATCATAATTACTGTCCAAAACAATTCTTGTACTGACCTTTTAACAGAGAAAGACAAGCTACCATGTTACGTGTATTACATGCTTTAGAAAGGAACTTCACAGTGGGTGGAGAACAGAGATCCTTTAAAATGTGGGATACGAAATAGGCTATATGATATAAAAGAAGAAATCTAATATGTAAAATGGAATACAAAAGTGATGAGGAGGAAAGGGTACCACAAAATGAAATCTCGAAGGCTGTAGTAAGCTCTTATACCCAACACTACCAGCAACACCTCCTACTGACAAGAGGCATCATTACGACGTTCCTGAGCTGAAAATCGCTTTAAAAGAACAATGCCATACAAATAACTCGCAAAGACGAGAGAGAAAGTGTGAGAATCTTAGTGAGAAATATCACAGAGCAGTCAAAATTGTTAGTTATGTTGATTCTGCTCTTGCTGTAGCTGGGACAGGTCTTGTTGTAGAAGATGCAGATCTCTTTTCAACAATCGCTGCTGCACCAATTCTATGGAAGTCACAGGCCATTGAATAGGACTCTTGGGAATTGTTAGTTGGCAAGTAACTAAAAGGTCGTTTACGGTGCGGTCACGTAAAATTTCGTACATTAACTCAACCACTTGTCTCTACAGTAATTATGCCAATACTTTTATTTTTACCAATGGACATTTGGACATTTTAAAAAAATGTCACTGTTAGGACACATTTGAATAAAATTCATCGGCATGTGAGTTTTTTGGATCATCGTCGGAACTTCTTTCTAACAGAGTATTTGGGTTTCATAATTTACTTACGCTATCAGCAGTTTCGGTTGAAATAAACTGCATCATATTTGATAATGTCCGTAACTGGATTAGTTCTTGCATTTAAACCATCCACCATTAAAACACTAAAACTCACATGCGATACATAAGCAAACCCTAGTGCGCTTCCGGATATAGGGTTTTGCTGCCCAAACCATTGATATCAGTAAACAAAATTCGTGACTCATATGATGAGTTAATTACATCTCCATGAAATTCGTCCTTCTGCTTCCGGCAGAACATTTATGATATTCTTATAACTCAGCAGCATCAGAAAACAGTAAACTGAGAGGAGATTAGTTATACAGAGACAGATTTAAATATTAAAAAATTCCACTTTTACAAAAAGATATTTTTCATAAGTGATTTGGAGGCCTAAGACCTACATCTTCAACTTGCAAGGCATTGCTTAGAAATAAATGTCTCAAATTTGTTTACAGCTGCTGCCTTGAATGGTGGCAAAAATCAAGCTGGTAAAAGGATCTGTAAAGAAGCATAGTTCAAAACTTTGGCATACCTGCAACCGTATTTAAAGGATTTTACCCTAGAAATCGTTGGACAACAACACCTTATTTTTATAAGGTAGTTTAAAATATTAAAGATAAATCAATATTCAAGCATCTAGTACAGAAATCCTTAGAATATAGGATAAAAAAGTTGTTTACTGTCAAACAAACTTTAGTTTTGAGACAAGCACATTTATGGAAGTTTATATACAACTATATTAAAAAGAAATTGCTGGAATAAATAAAATTCCCTTAAAACTTATGATTGGCAAGGCTCTGTCTAATCTTCTTTCTACTTGAAACAGCTCAGTCATAGGATAAAGCAGAGTTGCACATCTCTTGCAGTTGGGGTGAAAAGCCAAATGTGATCTTGATTTCAAGGTCGCTGTAATATGCTTCCATTGATATAAACATTTGGGTGGTTTGATTGTGTGGAACATATTATACAACTGATAAACTATAGCTATGTTTAAACCCATATCATAAAAACTTAAATAAAGAGGAGGGATTCAGAAGGTAGTAATAATCAAGAAAAAAATCCTGTTCAAGTATTGTTTACTGTTTAAATACCATCAGAAAATAACAGTTGCATCAATAATTACAAAATGATAAACGGATCAATAACCATACCTCATATAAAACAGCAGAGTCTTTCTCTGACAAATTTTCATCCACGTAGTCTGTGTCATCTCGGTCACACTAAAATAAAACAAAGTTGCTAGAAGAATCCAATTTAGAAAACCAAAAGTTAATTAAGCCCATGGAGACCTACGATGCACCCTTGTTCAGTCTATCACAGTTCAAGTTCAAAAACATTTTTATCACTCTTGGGTTTCAAATCCTTAACTTCTTTACGAAATTGTGGTCCTTTTATCTTCCTCAAATCCATAAAAATATTGTGCAACAGCTAGGCAATTCTCAGCAAGCCGGTCTAGCGTTTGCTGGGATACTTTTTGCCGGGGGGAACCGGGCAAAAATATTGTGCAAATCGTGGGACCATTTTTTATTTGTAATCAACTTGACCAAGCCTAGGCAAGCGTACGGAATTGTTGGCAAGCTTGCTCAAAGCTATTGTGAGCAAACTGATGTCATAAAAACATATTATGATACAGGCAGGACACGCATAGGCAAATATGGGCAGGACTTAAGAAATCTGGGAAAGTCTGAATAAAACTCTTGACAGAAATATATTGCCCAATCAGATGTAATGAAGGCAATTGGTACTTCCAGTAGAAAAAACATGTTAATATCTGATCAAGTCTTAAATAGTTTGGTCTAGCTTGGGCTAGTTAATACAAACTCAAGCTAGTTTATTGTAGATACACGAAAACATCTCTTGGTCTTTTTGGTCTAACTGCTCCTTTGAAATGTTATAATTTGTCATATCTTGGCAATAGTTTCACTGATTGATGGGCTAACTAATGAAGCCTCTTATGGAGAAATGAAGACATAGCACAGCTTATATCAGGCCACAGGACCAAAACAGTTGATTATTTTTTCAAAGAATTATCATTTCTCCTGTGTTTTGACGAAAACAATATGGATGCCTAATGCCATGAGAGTAAAGGAACAACGTTGGTCACTATATGTCTCCACCCAGCACGATCCACGGCTTTAATATATCTTACTTTTGGAAGGATGTTTAGTTGTCGAAGGCTCTTATTAACAACATTGAAATGCAGTGAAAAAAGTATTTCATTTATATCTTTGGTCGCATGTAGTCTGGTTGAAATCTCATAAAATATTTGAAGTTGCAGGATTCGAAGCACATACCCTTACCAACGCAAATGACACTGTGTAATTGAGTCGGTAGACACTTTTCTTCTGCTATGTTGTCGTAG
>RDPX01000019.1:5322477-5421698 GCA_003991215.1 Morbakka virulenta
AGCTGGGCACTGACCCTCTTGATGTTTACGATTGCAAGCTCCACACGACGGTAAGTTCACAGTTCTAAAATTGCCTACATCCTGTCGGTTCTGGTTAAATCCTCTTCTACTGTGACCTAACTGTGCTCGTCCTCCGCGAGTTCGTTGAGCATGTCCTCTTCCACGATGCGAGTGGTATGGTGGATCTTGACGTTGAAAGTTTACTGCATCCAAATTTTTGGCTTGTAGATCCTTAATTTGTGATTTTACTAACTCTGAATTCCTGGCCATTTCTGACGCTTTATCTAGAGTCAAGTCCTTCGTTAGCTGAAGTTTTTCTGAAAGTCCTTTGTCATTTATACCTATGACTAGTCTATCTCGAATTGCCTCGGACTTATCTGCAAAATCACAGTGTTCTGAAAGTTCATGCAATGATCGAATAAAATTCTCCACTGATTCTCCTTGGGCTTGCGATCTCAGATGAAATTTAGCTCTTTCATGAATTACATTACGTTTCGGTACGAAGTAATCGTCGTACTTCTTCAGTATAACTTCAAATTTAGTCTCGTCTTCTCCTTCCCCATATACAAACGACTTCACTATATGTTCTGCCTGTAGTCCCATGGCGTAAATTAGGGAACTGATTTGAATATCGTCGTCTTCCTTATCTAGTTTCGTAGCAATTCTGTATCTGCAAAATCTCTGTTTCCATTCTGGCCATCCACTTGGTCGGCTGAAGTCAAATGATTCTGGAGGGCTGAATTTAGGCATGTTGGTTCAAATATTGGAAATATCACCTGAAAAGTCAATCTATTTATCTCCTAGGCGTTTCCTAACTGTAAAACTTCTGACACCATGTTTCGTGAAGGTAAGAAGGAAAAGTACGACTACGTCTGTGAACAGTCAACAGTTTAATCACAACAACTCAAAAAGGTGCATGCCGATACATAATGCAATGCATCCTGGGAACGTACATGAAATATGGCGGGAAATTTAATATTGCCTATAAATATTATATCATTAATAAACACATTTAACATGATTTATTCCTCCATGATAAAAATATATGTATATATTGTTTTAGGTTCTTGTGAAAAACGTCTTTTATCTCAAGCAATAATTGATGGGAACTATTATTATCCCGTTTGACTGACTGTGGATTAAGTCTTATGTTCAAGATATTATCAGATATCTTGAACATAAAGTTTTTAATCTATTGAAGCACTTGAATCTGCTGAGATCAATCTATCTGCATTGATAATGGCATTGTTATCACTCACACCTTTGAATTACCCCTTATCATTTGTTGACAAACTTGCTGCACATTGGTCTACATTTCACACGATTACTCTAGACTAATATCCATCTGGTTGGGTTAGTGAGTTAATAGTAAAATGACTTTGCACAAGCAAGGAAATAGCAAAATAACTTTGCATAAGAGGGGTAAAAGTAAAATGACTAAATGAAGGTAATATAAAATGATTTTGTATCAGTGCAATTTACCTTATCTGCTAGAGATTAAATCTTTATAGAGAAGATAAATCGACAAAGTAGCAGAAATCCAGGGAATAAGAGCAATCTGGCCATAAATATTGACAGGTGTGATGCTCAGTGGATTCTATTGGTACTTCAGGGGCACCAATAGAATCGACTGAAAGAAGTTTGTTTCTTCACATACTCACTTTTTTGTAGAAAAGCTCGTCCAATGGCCTGAGCGTCTTTCAAAGCATTAAATTCGTCAAAGGGTATTCCTGTAATGGTCCCTCTGTAAAACTATAAAAACAGAGTAAATATCTTCTAGATAAAATTGACATATATTTTAAATCATTACAATGAATGAAACTGATACTACAGTAAGAATGTAATTAGGGCTTTTTAGACTATGCTTCAGGCAGCATAGTCTAAAATTTCAAATGACTACCAACAAGATTCATGTTTATAATAGTGTCAAAAATTTGATCTGAAGGAAAGGAAGCTCATGGCAAAAAAGACTGGTGACATTTAGATAAAAACTGATACAAAAAAATCTAGCAAAGGGGTCATTCTTTTCCTTAGAGGACATTGAAACCGAATACCATAAAAAGTGGAAGAAAAATCTACTTGCCAGAAATCAAAATACTATTGCAAATCTTCCAGAAATCTCGATTTTCAGGTGTCGGGGGAGATATAAATTCACAATCTTGCTCGACATAGCATGATATATATAGAAATCACCCTTATACAAGCATTGCTACTTGATTCCAAAGAAACCCTAGATTTATCAGTTTCATGATGTTGAAGTTGAACATAGAAATGATTGTGATCAGCAATTGGAGAAGAACAATGAAATCTAAACCATGAGGGAGAATAGGGTTTGAGTTTATAGCTACGACTAGGTGAGAATGTTTTAATACCAAGCTGAACCCGCTCTTTCAATTCAGTTGCAGCATGAGAAACCGATTTGCTAAGGACTGAAACTCAAGGAATATCAGCAAGGAATTATGGAAATCCATCCAAGTCAGCTTGACCAAATTTTACGTCTTAGAATGATGTGGCTTGTCATCAAGACTTAAAACAGTTGTATTATCCTCTGCAGTGACAAAAACATGGTGAAAAGATCCAAAGGATGTAAAAATGAAATTGTACGATGATCAAGGACAGAAGTAAACAAGAGATCTAAAAGAGTAGATTCACCTGATACTGAATTTTGAAAGCTTATGAGATAATCAACAATGTTAATTAATTTAAGAAAAGAGGTAATTTTCCTAAAGGCTTGATCCTTAAGACTATAAAAGTTTTAGTTATTAAAGAGATAGAGAAATTATGAGATTAGCTTGGTATTTATTGCAATTTTAAGCAGAAATAAATCTTTATCCTATTAATGAAATCTATTATTTCTTTCCTTTCAGAACTGTTGGTTGTACCTAGCATAATATTAAATATGATCGGACATCTATCCATCTGTCCATCAATCCATCCATCCATCCATCCATCCATCTATCTATCTATCTGTCTATCTATCTATCTATCTATCTATCTATCTNAGCTTATGAGATAATCAACAATGTTAATTAATTTGAGAAAAGAGGTAATTTTCCTAAAGGCTTGATCCTTAAGACTATAAAAGTTTTAGTTATTAAAGAGATAGAGAAATTATGAGATTAGCTTGGTATTTATTGCAATTTTAAGCAGAAATAAATCTTTATCCTATTAATGAAATCTATTATTTCTTTCCTTTCAGAACTGTTGGTTGTACCTAGCATAATATTAAATATGATCGGACATCTATCTATCTGTCCATCAATCCATCCATCCATCCATCTATCTATCTATCTATCTATCTATCTATCTATCTATCTATCTATATCACTATCCAAAGCAACCTAAACAACCTACAAATAATATGGTTAGACAAAGTTCAACATCAGGAGAGAAGATATAGAATCCAAACAATACCTTCTTTTTCTTCCCTCTTAGAAACGGCATCATCTTGTTAAAGAAATTACTGTCCCGCCTTCCTATGTTTACGTGTGCACCCCCTTGTTCTGAATTTTGGGGATTTAGTAAGCTTCCCATAAGTGCGTTAGAATTCTGAGAATTTCGTCTGCTGCCCCCTTTGGCGCCATCTTCTTCCTGATCTTCATTGTCATCCTCGTTTTGTTTTTTCACACCTCCTCTTGACGCCATGCCGAAAGACACATTTTTAAATGCAGATTTTTCCCCTTCATCTTCACTACCCTCCTCACTTGAGTCCAATAGGTCTAAACTTTTTAGTCCATTTCTTAACTGCTCTTGAGCTCGGTTATTTTCCTCCTCTGAATCGTCTGAATGGTTGTCTTCATTACCATTGTTTCCATCAGCACCTTCTTCAGGTTCTATTTCAAGCTGTAACTCTACTACTGATCCTTCAGATTCTTCTTGTTGCTTCCGAATACGCTGCACAAATAGACAAAAACCCAACCAATTCTATTATTTCAAAATATTAAAAAGTATAGATATATTGTCAACAGTTGAAATGTGAACTAGAAAATTGACTGAGACCTTGCATAAATTATATGATTATATGACCTTGCAGGTAAAAAAGTATGGAAAAAATGTTTGTATATTTCAACGTTCCGCTATGCTAGATGTTTTACATTATCATGAGCGTTTTAAAAGAAATCTATCACTGCAAATTAATATATTTGGCTTTACGCAAACACTGAAAATTGACAAACGTTTTTAGAAAATAGGACTTAGCAGTAAAGAGGAATTTTGCTTGAAAATTGAATAATATATTAGAGATTTTGGGATGACTCGGCTGGCCTTTATATTTTCATTCACAATTTCTAGTAATTCTATTTCCGTGGAGACTTTTCATCCTTTTAGCAGTCAGAGAGTGTTAATTTGCTTTATGAGTTTAAATTTTGTCCAAAGCAACCCAATACAAAATTATTAGTTACAGCTAGATACACAATTGCGACTGTTCTCTACCTAACGGCCTACTTATCCAAAAGAAAATTGTGGGATAGAAATTCACAAAAAAATATTTGTACACCAAATTGGACGTGGAGAAGTGAAAGAAATGATTTCAAAAATGATACGCTATAACTTAACACAAATAACCAGTTTTGGCATAATTTTAAGAAATGGTTCAAATTTAATACCTTTTATTACTAAAATATTTCTGAAAACAAAGGGAAATACTAAATATAAAAATTTACCTCTCTTCGACCATTAAGCATTCGGAACAAGGCTAATACAATTTGTGTTTTTCTCAGAATAATAGTAATTGCATCTTTAAAGGAGAGTCTTTGAGTAAAAGTTACTGTTTCCGCATCAAAAACCAGTTTAGGCAATTTAATCTGTGGGTAAAATAACACAACGTATTTAAATACTAGCATATTTGCCTCGCCACAAGTAACTTTGTTCAAATGATTGGCTGACGTCGTTTGAGAGCTAGCGTAAACAGCATCAATCGAAGCATTGGTATTGGTATTGTAGCATCAAGTCTGCTCTTACAGTGCTAGTGCTATACTAGTCAGGGTCTTCGCAATAAGTTGCTTTGCTTACTGTAATGCCAATGACAGATTCCTCTTTCTTTTTGGCATAACTTCCTATACCATAGGAAATGATCACCTGTCTGACGCCTATGAAAAAGGAAACAACCCTAGAAGATTTTAACCGAAGACCTTACTTTTCAATCCAACGAAATTACTTACTTTTGTTCACCTTGTTGGTTCACGCAGATTTGATAAAAGAAGGGCCGATGATGCCAAATTACACTTCACCCTCTGTTCCAAGTGTCATTAAACAAGCTTCCTTGCCATAACCTACTTTTTGTGTATGTTGTATGCCAAATGGTAACCCAATCTCTATCTTATTGGTAAACGTGGCTATTACAACTATATTTTTGGTATAACCTAAAACACTGACCAATTCGTGAGTGGCAGCCATTTGCTACAGATCTCATGCGAGAAGAATGGCCCGATTGATCTGGGTAGTACAGTGACTTAACTGATTCAAAGGGATTGATTTACTTCTGATAGAAATTGGTGCTCACACCCGACAACGATTATCCATTTTCTAGACAAGATCAAATGCATATTGTTATAAATCAAACACCACACTCGGTTGCAGGATGAGAGATAACCAGTAAAAATCACTGAGCTGACAAAAATTCTAAAAACGTTTTATAGACAAAGATAAAACTAAATCCACAAAAAGGTGCGAAAATTGAGTACCATAAGATCACATTAAAAATATTATAAAAGTCCAATTAAAAATTGCAAATTTGCTACAAAGATCATTTGTTTCATGTTAGGTCAAACTTAAAATTCACTGGAAAAGACATACGATTGCTTTTTCTTGTTCTGTTTGTCTTCCTAGATAAACAAGAGGAGAAAAAAAATTAACACTTGTCGTCTTTGATAAATGTCAAATATTGGTATTACTTTAAGAAATAAAACTACAATTCATTCCCAGTGCCTTCATTAGATGCTAAAAATCACATCCAACACTAAACTAATTTCGAAAATGTGATGATAAAAGTAAAGATTTATAGCATCCTTGAATGACATCAATGTAAATATACATCAATAGAAGCAAACACCAGTCACGTGTATGTAAGGGATCATTATGGAAATAAGGTCAGTTTGACCTTTTAATGTTATCCCTGCCACTTCAATTAGGGGTGATATTTTTTTTCTGTCATTATTTTTATTTTAATTTAAATTGAAATATTTTTATGCAAAATTCTTTTTAGTATTAATACGTACAAAAGTTTGTAAATTAACTTTAAATTGTAATTTATTGACTTTCTAGGCCTTTCTTTTTTTAAACATTTGTAAACATTTTTCATTTTATGTTTGTGGCAAATAAAAACTTACTTACTTACTTACGTAACCTCTTTAAATTTTAGCAAGAAGTAGACAATTTTTCTGAGGCCAATTGTTCTTAGCTTTTTCTAATTTGGAGGTACTTCCTATTTTGTCCTTATCTTTCTATCATAACTTTCTATGACAACAATTAAAATTGAAGAGGTAGATCTTAGTTTGTTTTGATTATGACTACGAAAACTTCTAGCTCTATTTCAATGCATACACTTTCGAAGTGTATTTTGATTAAAACTCTCTGTTGATTAATTATAATTAAGTAAATTTGTTTTTCCTCCTCTTTTAAACCCTTCTTGGATATCTCAAAAATGAGATGGTTTTTTTAACTCAGTTATTGAGGACGTTCAGGCTCTACATCTTTAGACAATGTGTTCTAATTTGATCGGGATTCTCAATATGAGCTCGTTACTGTTTTTCTAAATGTTGGTGAAATAGGGACGTAGTGCTCTTCCAAAGTGTGTTTTTTTCACTAAAATGAAGAATATACCCCTGAACATTTCTTTGTCGTGGCGATCATGTAAAACATTAAATTGGCACTATACTTGTCAAAATTAATAAAAAAAGTATTTTAATCACCAACATCATAACCTTTCAGTTTAGTTTTGTTTAGTTTTGGTATTCATTTTCACAAGGTTTCAATTAAAAACAGATATAGCAGTTGAGGCACTCAGTGTATAAATGATTGCGTACGATGAAACAGAACTCCTGGTAATTTTTATTCAACTTTGAAACCCTAGGTTCACTTAGAACTTTACTATGTCTCAGTGTAAAATTTTTGGTACATATATTTTGAAACGTATGCACTTTCGTACTCCAAATCTTTTTGGTGAATATTACTCTCATTTATCTTATCTTACATTTTTATTTGACAGGGCACATATTGATGGTAGCAGTATTTATACTTTTTATTTTTGGGGTGATTTATCCTGTATAAATATTCATTAGAAAGTAAATTAAGTTAACAGTGCTTTTAATACACCAATAGGTTTAGATAAAACTGCTAAAAACCTTTTTTTTGAAAATTTTGTAAATTTTTACAATTCTACAGAAGATCTTCTACGAAATTAATAAATCTGCAATATTTTCTGCATCTAAAATTAATATAATAAATATCTGGAAAAATAACTACAAATGGAATATTATATTTTGACATTGAATTCTTACACACAATCAACTTTTCACCTTTTAATTTTGAGAAATTTAACACTTTCCAAATAATGCAACTTTGATTATTTGATATTCATGGTTATATTATTTTTATTTATGATTGTTTATGATTATATATAAGTTGACTCTGAATATTCTGGTTATTGCTTTTCCTTAACTTGTCTTCATGCCTTTGATTTGCTTTAACCCCACAGAACCGGATTTCGTAAAAAAATAATCCCATGAATATTTGGTTTAAACCAAATGCATCTTTGATACATTTACTTTATCATTGCACTTCCTTTATAGCCTATCTAATCTTATTGTCGCCAGTTTATCCAATTTTTTTTACCTTCTCTTTATTAAAAACATCTAACGATAAATTACGAAACTGCTGTGAATCCTGTATAAAGACTCTTGGTATGTCAAAAAAAGTTCACCATATTTATTGTTTTTATCTTTAGTTTTAAACTAAATTCATCACTACAAACTTTACAGGTCTGTAAAAACTTAAGAGGAAAAACATAATGAATTTACTATATTAAGTTTAGATAATTTTCATGATACATTTCTTACCTGCTATCAACCTAAGTCCTAGACCACGCATTGAACTTGAGCAAGTACTGCTAACGTAATGTAAAAGGTCCATGTCATATCTGTATTTAAACATCTCCCTGATCATTGGGTAATCACGCTGAAGAATACAATCAGAGATCAAATTTAACGTAGTAAATAATCAAGTATTTCTTACTCAAAAGTGAACTTTCCTAATTTTGTTATCAAAAGTAAAGTCGCATCTTTGACTAACGGACACAACAGGACCGGCTGTGTTTTTTTCATTGTGAGAAAGTGTCCGCTCTTTAAAGATTTCAAAACACGAACGTAAATGGGCGAAAACAGAAGGAGAAACGTTTAAAAATATTTAAACAAGTTTTTATACAGACTAATCGGAACAATCTGATTTTTTTTTTAAAGTAAAAAAGAATAAAAAAGGAAGTTTTCACTTTTTATTATTCGCGTACCCTTCCATAAAGATCAAATTAAGGAATACTTACGATTTAGACCAAAACAATTTTCAGGGTTTCCATTATTGGTAAAAGTCTTATTTCAAAGATTTCTATTATATAGGGTTAATGGGGATTATGCCATAGAATCCTGGGCCTTTTTCGTGATTTGTAGGTTCAATTATCTTACTGTTAATAGTTTTTTAGCTAAATTGTTCATACCAAGGCTCTGACACCCCTAAATAGTTAACAGCTTCAGGAAGGAGAATACAAAATAGAAAAGTGTAAGTGAAAGACCTTCCTACGAGATACCTGTTTCTAAGAACTTTGAAGAGATTAAGATTAAATTCACCAGGAAATCAAGAACAGGGAAAATAATTTTAGCCAGTAGCAGTTCAACGAAAGAAACACATGGCATAATAAGAAAATCCCTGTACTTACAAAGAGAGAATGGGTTAAGTGAAGAAACATGATAGCGTGTCAACTTTGACAATTCAATAGATATTCCTATTATATCATACAGGAAATATTTTAGTACATTTCTTATGCGATCACCATCGTGCTGGTCATCAATATCGTTCTTGTAATTGGAACAGGCTAGATTTACATTATGGCCAATCTTAATTAAAGCGAATCGTGGCGGAAGCCAGCGACCAGCGGATAATGAGTATGCGCCTTAAATTTTTCACGCCATATGATTGTTGGCTGCGGTTTTCTGGGTTGTTAAGGTTTATCCAATTTTTCAGCAATCGTCACCGAAGAGGTACGTAATTAATAAAAAAATGGAAGAAGACCAAATATCAATCTGTGGATGAACAGTTGATTCCGAGCATTGCTTTGGCTGGCAAAAACTTCCATCCACTTAATGAGGTTGATGCTTTAGGATATTCGTGGCTGGTTATCACAAGAAAACCTCTTAATGAGAACGGAATTCAAACACATTCCTAGACTGTTCCAGACACCCTGTTACAAAATATATGAAATTTTTTCGAATCTTCTGATGTAGTGGTCTCTACACGTACCAGAGAAAGGCCGCTCAAACAATATAAGTCTGATTTTGATTTAAATCTTTATTGCTACTGTATCTTATTTCTTCCTCTCATATATATATATATATACATATGAGTTAATCTCAAATATATGTCTTTTAAGCAGACAGCCGGTTCTTCTCCAGGAAACTGAGACACATCCATGTCCACTACGAAAATTATCTGTTTCCATGACGATTACTAATAAACAATATCTGTGGTGTTTAAAATACTAGTTGCAGTAGTATTCGTAGTAGTGGCCTTCGGGATTATAGTTAAAGTTGTGGTAATTAAAACATATTTCTTCATTTTGTTGTGGTAAGATGGTTTCCTACCATCAATTTAAGTAAAATGTTAGTAACAGTGTGATTTGTAGTTATTTATTCTATTTATTAATATTTTATTTTATTTATTTAATATCTGTGGTGTTTAAAATACTAGTCCCAGTAGTATTCGTAGTAGTGGTCTTCGGGATTATAGTTAAAGTTGTGGTAATTAAAACATATTTCTTCATTTTGTTGTGGTAAGATGGTTTCCTACCATCAATTTAAGTAAAATGTTAGTAACAGTGTGATTTGTAGTTATTTATTTTTATTACTTAATATAATCAGATGCGTGGTACAAATTATAACAATATGGTATTACTTTGAATGAAGCCTTTTAGCAATTAGCAGCTTTGTTAAACACTGTGAAGGAGGCTATGACTGTTGAAGTGAGGCCAAATGCTACTTTTCTGTATTGTGTCAAATGGTCGGCATAGTTGAAGCTTGTGGAATACAGTTTTTAAACTTTTTTGCCAAGGCACAGAAAACGTTCAATTTCATTTGGCACAGTAAGTCTAATATTTCAAAATGACAGAACTTGACAGAAATGACAGAAAAATTCATTGGTACTCACTTCTGCTCTGCTTATTATAATTCTGACTAGGGATTTATCGTCATCGTTTCCAGCATAATGAGTTGCATGCAGTTTTTCAACAAAAAATCCAGGAGGATTCTGTATATATTGAACTGAAAAGCAAGAAGAAAAAAAGTGAAAATCCAAACCCTATGAAAAAATCTTCTTTTTGTGATTAAAACAACATGAGACAAAAATTCATCCTTGATCTTCATATTTCATTAAATGAATGCACAACATACACGTATAGATACGAAAATTTATACACAAACTACATTTCTTGTAAATATCATGGGTTTTTATTTGTCCTACGACTTATTCCAATTTGTATTTGTTGCAAGTCCTTATTTTCTTTATATCTTCTTTGTTCGACGAATTTTCTGTTGATGTGTCATCAGTCAGGCAGGATTTTCGTCTTCAGTTTGGCTTTTTCTAGCACTTTAGTTACTGTAAGGCAGCCGAAGAAGTATATCCCTGCGTTTCTGCTGTTTATCTGATTGTTTTCCTGTAAGGCTACACTGGAACGAGCTTTCATCATAAATACGTCTGCGACACGTGATTAACTTTAGCTGTTTGTTAGAAAAGTACACGTCTAAAACTGGAGCAATGAAATTACAGGAAACAAACACTCCTGCAGGGTGCACTCTAATATAAAGAGTGGTACTCATCCTACTTCAGAGAATTTGATAAAAGTACTCTTAACTGATATCATACTTTTGAATTCACCCCTTTTCACTGAAGATCTACTAAATTTCTTTAACTTTTAATGATAACTCTTTTCAAGTGCAAGTCTCTTCTACAAGTTATATGCTGCTAGCCAGATAAGTTTATTTGGACATGCTTTCTATAGAGGACACTTTTTCTAAAATCTCTGACTATGGGTACCCCATTCCTTCTTTGAAGATGCTAGGTCCTAGGGTTTATACAAACTTACTGTACTTTCCCAGTGAATTTAGGAACTAGGATGATTACCACTATTTATATAGGAGTGCGCCCATCGGTAAATCTTTATCAAAGTTAGAATACAGCTATTTGGAATTTGTGTGAAGTAAATGTGACTTCACTCTAATTAAATGGTAAATATTAGAGATGTAGCTTGCTTTTTAAGTATTAAGAACCGATATTATATAGTATATTACTAACATAGTAGATTATTACTAGTTTATTAATTCACCAATTAGGCAAATAAATGCAAGAATTTGTATTTTGGTTGACATTGACTTGTGTCTTTGTTCGATATTGCGATCACTACTGCATTCATAGTCATGGAAAAATTAATTTAATAAAGAATTGATCAATAAATATTTAATTAATAAAAATAACTACTAATAACAATTTATACAGTAATTATTATCATTATTAGTTAACTAATTTGAATGATTTTTAATAATTTAATAATTAGTATATGTAAAAAGCAACCCTCTTAGTTTCATTTATGCTTAAAATATAATTGTCAGCTAATTCACCAGAACCGAAATGACGGATGAAAGAACAATATGCGTATTCACTAATACCATGCAAAAGTTGCAACCATTTTGTCCTCTTGTTAGGTTGTATTTCAATTTTTAAAAAATTTAATGTAAAACTTCCAGTCGTTTACCGAGGAATGTATTCCGCTAAGTTATTTAGTGCTGCGATGGTCTGATTCATGCACCTACTCGAGTTCCTTTTCGTTAAATTCAAATTTACATGTTCTATACATAAAAAATCCATACTTACTGATAGTCAGCATACATTTCAACAAATTTCCTTGAAATTCTTTTACTAAATCATTTTCAATATCATGTCCTTTGAACTAAAAAGAGTGAAGTCAAAAAACACATTTGTTTAAGTCCTTTTGTCGGACCAAATTTGACAGCATACCTTTCATTGAGATCAATTAGCATTATTATGTTAACGGCTTTGAAATTAATATGTTAGCTTAAATAGATTTATGTATATTTATGTGTGCGACTTTTCTTATAAATAAACAAATTAAAGGATTAGCAGAAGGTTTCAAGAAGGCGAGGACGCAACTTAGCGATCTATCCTTTTAGAAAGTGGAATTGTATCCAAACTTATTCACTTACTCTTTGACATTGTTGAATATACTACATGAGATGCTGTGCCTGCTACAGATTATCAGCGATGGGGAAAATAAACAGGACTTCTGTATTTAAGCTGAATGGCAAACTAATGTTGATAGGTTACGTGTTGGTAAAACACATCCTTTAATTAGACACTAAGACCACAATGGTTTGTTTCACTAATTCTTAATATGAAACGTACACTTGTGGCATTTTATTTTTATATTCTTATGACGTATATAGTTTCATTGACTAAATAATAAAGTTTCCTTACGAAAAGCAAATAATTGAAGACGAAGAGTAATTTTAATGGTAAGGTTTAACCTTGAGTCTTGACCATTTCCCTTCCAACCTCCCTGACAACCAATACCTGTAGCACTTGCAGCTTGGCATTGTTCAGACTTTTCTGAGGGTTTAGAAAATAACCCGCTGTTTCGTTTTCAGAAACAACAATTGTCTGGTTTAAGCACCATGACAGTTAATATGCAGGTTTATAATAATATTAATAATAATAAAAGAAAGATTTGCGTATGCAGTTTTTAAAGATAACAATATGTATTGCCTAGAATATACTCTTTTTAGTCGACTTTTATAAACTCACAGCGGTGTTATACTTTTAATCATTTTATTGACGTGATAAGTTACGAGTAATGTTTCTAGAGAGACTTCTCCCATCTGGGAGCATTTATTGAAAACAATCGTAAAACGCACAGGAAGTATACTAGGATTACACGACCCTCCTACTAATATGTTTATTGAAATAATAACTTAATTTGATATTAGCAGGAGGGTAGTGTCCTGCTGGCTCACTCGCAACTTTTTCTTTTTTGAACAGGCAGGTCCTTGCACTCCCTCACCTTCAGGGGCTTGGGACCCTCATGCCTCTCCTCTCTCATGGAAAGACATGGCTAGTTTAGAGTGCCACTGCGTGGATTAAGTTCTTACCTGTACTGGGATCAAAGTTACTGAATTCCCTGCAGTTCTTAGTATAGGTCCTCTCTCTCTAATCTGCAATGCCAACTAGTCAAACACATTCATTCCTTCACCTTGAGTTGTCTCAGTGGCACCCCTCTTCTTTCTTCAGGAAATTTCTCTCCAGCCTCCTCTTCAAGGCTCAAATTTTTTTTAGCATTGATTCCTTGTGGTCAAATATGTTTTGTTAAAAGTCATGTGGATTCCCTCTTTTTCTCTACCACCCTCATCTGTCCACTACAAGCTCTTACTAGCTCTTCAAATGGCATAGAGTTCTTTGCTTCCATAGTCTATCTCTTGGTTTAATTTCTTTCTCTTTCTTTTCCTGTACCACCCTCATCCTCCCACTTTAAGTCCTGACTATACAGAACCTGGTTCATATGCTTCCTTAAAGTCACATTTAGCCACCCTCTTCCTCCCTTTGTAGATGTGACTGGGTTATTATTTCCATTACCTATCTTGGCATTTCCATTTTCTCCTTTTTTGTATACCACCCTCATCCACCCACTTTAAGTTTTTAGAAATCAGAAACTGATTCATGGACTTCTTCTTTAAAGTCACATTTTCTCCCCATCTGCTATCCATGTAATACTGATTCAGCTGGCACTTTAAGTAAAACAAGCAAAACACTGAATTCCGCAGGGTATTAATTGTAACAACTAATTGAAATGATAATTTCGTTTATTACGATTTGTAGCTAAAACATTAGATCCAGTAGGTTGTAATTGTGGAGTTCGGTCAAGAAAATATACTGATATATATATATATATATATATATATATATACACAAATAAAAGAAGGTTGTTAAAAGTAGGATTCGGACCGACGCCCACATATTCCAGAACTAGCGTTTCAGACCACTCGGCCACTGTGAAACAAGTTCGTCGTGGAAGATTATTAGTGAAATAAGAACATTTTGTTTAATAAGCGAAATGTAATTACCTCATAACTCATTAACCACTGGGATAATTAATAATTTAATAATTTAACTGCATAATTAATAGCACCTTAATTATTTTCGCCAAGCCTGATTCATGTCAAATTTCATATGAATATCTTGAAAAACTAGGTTGCGCACCCAATTTTGTTGCTGAATAAACATCCACCACCTGGTACAGGACAGAACATAGGTTTTGGCGGGAAAACTGCGCCTTCTCATGGGCCTGCAGACTCGCTTCGCTGGCCAGCAGAAAATTAAATACTAATACTTCAACTGTCTTAATCTTAATTATAACATGTCGTAAGTTTAATTATAATTAACGAAGTCTAACGAAGTCGAATGGAGAGCTATTAACATCAAGCTTGAAGCAATGGGACCTGCTGGACAAAGACGTCACTGTATCTACTCAACGTAAGCGACATCAAACGTTTTCTACATTTTTCAAAGTCAAAGACGGCCTCTGTTTCTGCAATGACATACGTGGTTTGTTCGAAGAAATAGGAAATCACTGTATTTCCGAGGAGTGGCGACTTTTCATTGACAGTCCATCCAACAGCTTAAAGGGAGTACGTCTTCATAATGGAAATATATACCCTTCCATTCCCGTGGCGCATGCTGTAAACATGAAAGAAGACTATGGTAATGTCAAAATGGTCCTTGACAGGATTAATTACATAGATTACTCTTGGTGTGTCATTGGAGATTTTTTAAATGATTGGCTTTCTGATGGGGCTCCAAGGTGGATTTACGAAGTACCCTTGCTATCTCTGCCACTGAGACAGTAGGGATACGGAAAATCATTATCATTGGGACGTTCGAAGGGAATTTGATATCGGGTTGATGAATGTTAAACAGGAGCGTTTAATTGAACCATCAAAAATTCTCATGCCTCCGCTGCATATCAAGTTGGGGCTAATTAAACAGTTCGTCAAGGCCCTGAATCAAGAGTCCGGGGCTTTTCGCTTTTGATTTCTTTTTCCCCCCGCCTTTCTGCAGCTAAAATCTGTGCGGGTATTTTTAATGGGCCCCAGATCAAACAGATTGCAGATTGTGAACAGTTCGAGGAGCTTCTCGATTCCAAGGAAAAGGCAGCTTGGCAGAGCTTCAAAGCTGTTGTTAAAGACTTTTTGGGAAACAACAAGGCTGCAAACTACAAGGACATAGTTGAGCTTCTAATTAAGAACTACAGGGAGATGGGCTGTAGTATCTCATTAAAACTCCATGTTCTGCATTGTCACATTGACCAGTTGGAACAAAACATGGGTGCCTCTTCTGAAGAGCAAGGGGAACGTTTTCATCAGGACTTAGCAGAATTTGAGAAAAGATATAGTGGGCAGTATACTGAGAACTTCATGGGTGACTATGTATGGAATTTAATACGTGAAAGTGACTTTCAACATAGAAGGAAGTCTCGTAAGACAAGCCATTTTAAATAGACTTTGTTTTTTGGAAATTTTTATAAAGCATCCACAAACTAGCTTCGTATTTATTTATCTTCCATCTGTTATTTTGTCACAAATAGCTCAGCAATCTTTTCTACTAGTGTTTTCCAATTTGTTATATCGACTTAACTGCAGAGTCTTAGCTTCAATCGATGCTCTCGGTGACAAGCAGCTATAGGACTTACTTGAGGAATGTCTGCGAAATTTCACTTTTTCAGTTTTTGCAAACTAAAACTTGTCTTTTTGCATTTTTTAAAGTTCCATGAAATTAACCACTCATGTTTCATAGTATGTTTATAAGTAACAGCATGCATTATTTTAGTGCTCATGTTGTTCAATTAGCTCGAACTGTTTGTATGCTGTTGTCAGAGAAAATTGCAGGAACTTTCGTTTTTTTCTATTTTTTCACTGTTCTCTTGATCGTAAAAATCCACAAAGCATGCTATTTTTTTTATAAAATTTGCTCCACATTGTTGCTGAGTAAATTGTTGCATATCACAGTTTCAATCAATTTGTTAACATATCCTCAGAGTTCAAAGAAAAGGTTTTAGATATGGAAAATTGAAAAAGTTGTTTCAATTTTTTTCAAAAATCCCAAAAATTGAAGAATCGTGATATTTTTTTGAAAAACGATCTTTTTATTAAACAATCAGGATTTTCTCGGGNAGTAAATTGTTGCACATCACAGTTTCAATCAATTTGTTAACATATCCTCAGAGTTCAAAGAAAAGGTTTTAGATATGGAAAATTGAAAAAGTTGTTTCAATTTTTTTCAAAAATCCCAAAAATTGAAGAATCGTGATATTTTTTTGAAAAACGATCTTTTTATTAAACAATCAGGATTTTCTCGGGTTTTTCAGCATGGAGAATCAGGAAATGACACTGAGAAGCCTGGAACAAAAATGTTGTTACACAGATTTATCAGACAATGCAATGCACATATTTGTACTGATATATTAAACGTGGCGAAACTTGTGCTATAAGACTCCCAATCTAATGAGAAATACAGAAGCATTATCATACGCCTTTTGAGAAGAGTTAGATCCTACTAATGCTTTCTGATTGAACTGACTGATCCTATACACGGCCAATGAAAAGGTGAAAAAGAGACACAGGATGCCTATGGAGGTTTCGGTCTACAGAGGTATAGGAGAATAAGGTAATAAGATCACGATATGCTTGCTGCTTATCGCTTTTAATAGTACGGGGAAAGGGATACTTATTTTCATAGCAAAAGTAACCTATGTAAATTGCTTTTTTGATATAAATTGGCTCTAATGTTCTCAATTGTAAGGTAGACCTAGCTCGGCCAATTATTTTGAACTGATTTATCTCGAAATTTTCACAGCATTCGGGGTTTACCAGCAAATACAGTGTGATATTTTACAAGGTAAAAATAAGTTAAGGTGTAGTAGCACGATATGATGCAGAAACTGCCTGGGAAATTTGATTTTCCAATTTAGTAGAAACCAATTATATCCAGGGTAATATGTGGTATTAAGGGCACCCTTGAAGACCCTATTTAAATGGATGTTTGAAACTAGATAATTTGTATCAATTTACTTTCTCTAAAACATCGTTAGGATAACTGTTACTCAACGTTATTGAATGTCCAATCATTTTATCTACTCTTATCATTAATGAAAATACAATTGTCAACTGGAACTAATTTGTTAACTACAAGACAAAAAAAGTAAAGATATCAATTTTGTTAACACATATACTTACTTTGCGGTATTCAACAAAGATCAATCTTAACATTTGGAAACTACGTGAAGTGAAAGTGTCCATGTACTTTCTTTCCATTTTTTGGCCCTTGACCTCCAATAGCTAAAAATGCATGTAAGAAGACGAGAAAAAAAATTTAAAAGAAAAGGTCCTTTCAAAAAGGGTAAACCAAATATAATCGCCAGCTATGACAGATTCACTTTCAATCTCACATATAAAATTCAGTAAATGAAATTCTAGTCCTAGACTCTCAGTGTAAGGTCTGGGAAGCAATTTCTTCCTACGTCAGTTTAAAACCATGCTGATTTTTTCAATTAACTTTTGAAACTGTTTCTTGCATCTAAATAATTGTTTCAAAGTAGAAAATCTTTCTTGTTGATTAAATACATGACTACTAAAACAATTGTTTACTTTCTGACTTCATTTGGCCAAGCTCCTACTCTAATAAAACTATTGCCAAAGTAAGAAAAATTGGTACTTATTTTTATGCGAGTGACCTAAATGCATCGTCATTTCAAATCATGGTCTGGAAAGATTGACCAAATTTCGTTGTATCCTAGACTGATAAAAAAAGACTTTACAGAGAGATGAAAAATACGTATGCATGGAACTGGGTTCAAAGTTTTGCCCATGGCTTCACTACCCGAGCCAGCTACTCATGTATTGAAGCATAAATCAACATCAGCCAAGTTCGATACATACATACTTTTTACCCGCACATAAAGCCTATTTCTCTCTATCAATACATTACCGGTATTTTCACAAAAAAATACTTCAGAAAAGTAACAAATGCATGTATACCCAACTAGCTCGCGTCAGTGCCCATTGTTGTCATGGCCACATTCTTTGCAAGCTGAGCTATCACTACTCATTCTCACCAGATAATTTCTTCAACCATACATGGCACTTGAGCTCAGGGAGTTCAGTTGTTAGAGCTGGTCATCATAGCTATCCGCACTCGTTCGAATCCAGTTGGGTGCACAATTATTTTTCCAAAATATTTCTATAATGTGAAAACTATTTTTTCTGTAAACTAATAAATTTTCATTTCAATAATATCTCTGCTAATATATGTGCAAAAAATAATTGTACAACAGCCAGAAACTAATTAGCCTACCAACATGCTACTCATAGAATTAGTTTCATTTTTGTCGATATGAGGCAAAAAATAATGATTTGTGGACAAATGTGGACAATCGACTCTTTACAGACCTCATTTTTCTTTTTTTTATCCTGTAGCATCATAAATAAGATATAAAACATGTATTCGTGTTGTTTAATCCCCTAACACATAAATGACCTTACCATAATACAAATTATTCCTTTCTTTATGAAAACAAATAACAAAAGAAGAGTTTCCGTAAGAGTTCCGACAGTAACGATTTATACAGCTGCACTCTTAAGCTCTGTATTTGTGCACGACTTTTATTATCATTAAAAAACAACTTAAAAGAAGCTGTAGTTTTCTCAATGGTTCATATTAGCTGAAGATTTTTTACTACATTTTCTCTAATTCGTTAAAAACTGTTTTAATTATTAAAAAGTTAAGCAAATGAACTTTACTGTTGATAAAGATCTTGCATCGTATTGTGCTTGACTTTTAAGAAGTTCCTCATCTTCCTCTCGTTTACCCTGGTGGATGAAATATCAACCTTTTTAATAGATCTTGTTTAGAAACTTAAAATTAATTGAAAAGTGAGCGTTAAATGCAAGACAAACAACAAATCAGACCAGAAAAGTAAATTCAAGAAGTTGGTCTTTTTCACATTATCCTTGATGTTCCTGTTACTACTGTAATCATAACCATGGAATAACAATAATTCTGATATTTGTTCAATTAATATAGAAATATTATAAACAGTTTATATATTCCCATGAAAATGATTAAATAAAAAATACTAAGAAATGATAAAGAAAATGATCACAGTAATGATAGAAATATCACGAAAACTTAACCACTGATTGTTTGAATCAATTAATTCATCAACCAAAGAATTAGAGAAGGACTAGTTAGTACGGCAGATGAAGCAAGTAACTAAACGACCCCATTATTTTCTTGTTACATTTCTTTTCTTTTAAAACACATTAAATCAGATATGTATATATTTAAACTATCTAAAAACTAAGAATAGTGCCTTTTAGTAGCTATTCCTTTTCCACTTTATTGTACCACGCTTTTTTAAGATTTATTCTATAAAAAATAAGATAATTTAACCAATCAGTCAAACCCACATTAAATTATGATAATATAAATAAGTTGCTTTAGTTCATATTGCAAATGTTTTTCCTTTACCAGCTTTCTAAGCTTCTCATCCCAAACAAACATAATTATGATAGCGTACATCACATTAAGCCACTTGAGCAGAAAATGTCTATGGTGCAGTATGTTTTTAGTGAGATGGTGTAGAATTCTGTAGAATATCCTGATCCACAGCCTATATTAAATACCTACAGTACCCAAGGAATAAAACCGAATCTCTCAACATGGCAAAACGTGAGTAAGTTCAAAGTGGATTTTGTTTTTATCTGCATATCTATTATAGCAACTTTCTTTACTTAGCAATATTGCAGCTCGAGATTTAGAAATCTTCGCAAATCTGATTATTTTTCTCGTTTTTATGAAATCTATAATCTCAAAGCAAATTCCCTTATTTGATCTAAAATCCTTTTTCTTTCATGGTATCTTGTACTAAGTGATTCCACTTAGTGCAAGGGGTCAAACTTTGTTTTAGACCGTCCCTTAAGGAACACCAACAGCAATAGTACTGAAATCCTCGGTCTCATTGATATTAATGTTGTAAGGTTGAATTGGCCTTCAAAATGGAAAGAGAGACTAGCAATAAATTAATATATTTTGGTAGAAAGTAATAATCAATTGGAACAGAAAATTATTTAAAGCCGTTAAAGATTTTATAGGCTAAAATTTGGCTAACCTTACTTGCAAATCAAATCATAAACAAAAGATTAATAACATTACAGAGCCCCAATTTCTTTTTAATTTATTGTTAGAGTTTAGCATATATGAAATTTGATATCTTTTTGGAGCATTTTATTACAAAAACCAAATGGGTGTAACCAAATAGGTGAAACCAAAAAGAATAACATTGTATTGGGCTTTTGGCCAGCAACTAAACAGCGAATCTGGACTTTTCAATATGACATACATGCTTTTTTTTAATTTGCTAAGACTAGAAAGTAGACTATGTCCTATGATATGTAAAAGTATTATTTAAGAAAAACAACTGCAAAGCACATTAATTAAATACGGCACCTTAACCCCTTAAGTTTGGAAAAAATTTCAATTACCAGGGCTAGTGTCATCAGTATTCTTTGAAACAGTCCTGTTGTTTCATCCTCAATATCATCTAACAGCTCAGTATCGTAGCCTGGATAAGCAAAAAGGAATGTGAACAGGTTGGGACCAGAGCTCACATATGTTAACCCATACGATAAAAAATCTTTTGTCAAGAATTTTCCTGGGTTGAAATTTGTTTAAATATTCAAGGAAATAAAAATGCTAATTTACCCATACAGTGAAGGAGCAGCTACGGATAGCACGAGAAAGTGTAGAATAGTGCTAATTTAACCTGGGAGTCAATCTTATTTTTGAGGGGAGTGGTTTGTTTTTTAAGGGGTAAAATTTACCGAGAATAGTTAACAAAGTTATACTAAGTTAAAAAAGGACATCAAGGGTATAATATATATATACATATATATATATATATATATATATATATATAGTATTAGAGTGTAACACTCAAAGCAGAAGATGGTATTGGCTAAATTAATAACCACGAGGAAACGGCACAAACATGAACAAGCAGCAGGACAATACGAAAGAAAACACAATGAGCAACACACACAAAAAGAAAGAAAAAATGATAGTGATGGAAAGAAATAGCAAGGAAAATGACAAATAAGAGTAATAATATTGTGATATATATATATATATATATATATATATATATATATATCTGTGTGTGTGTGTGTGTGTGTGTGTTTGTATGTAAACCGTGACATTTGATGAAACGAAGTCTGCATGTAAACTCATGATCATCAGCATTGTCAACTTAGACGTCACCCTATTACAGTAATTGAGAATTTGATATTTCCAATCCGTAGGGGTGAAATGGGTCCCTCCAAAGCAAAGAAAAATACTCTAATTCTGTCAAAATTGCACGTTTGTCGGGTTGAAGGTTAAGGATGTGCATAATTGGATCAAACGTGGATGAGTGCAAGAGCAACTTTTTCGTTGTACCTCCCATGCCACTGGTGGCTAAGTACCTTTGCTAAATAACAAATTTTCGTTTATGAATGAAAATTTCTATTTATTATTTCTATTTATTATTTCTATTTTATTAAGTATAAAATTATTAACTTTTTAAGCAGAGGGTGTCACATGATTACTAGACCACTGCAAGATAATGAGATAAATATTGATTTTTTTTTCATATTATTCATTTTTTGGCAATATTTTTCTCTCTTTCCCGATTATTTGAAAAGTAAACAAAGGCAATTTCTAATAGTTTATCACGTATAATGCAAAAGCAACTTTGATATAATACTCCTAAGAATGTGCTGGGAAGGAACCCTTTGTCTGGTAATCTGATAATTAACCAATTAGCAACCACTGCTTTTTTTTCATTTATTATTTATTAATACACATCATTCATTACTATTTTTTATCTACATTTTATTAAAAGTAATAGTTTCGAAAATAAATATAAAGGAGCAATTGAAAAACTGTGCACCAAATTACAGGTAAGATTTCAAAGAGTCTTGCTAGATTTTTAAATTCGATCCTGGACAAAGGATTTTTAAACTTTTTGATAACTGGTCATGTCATTAGCAGGATGTTCTTTTCAGATCAGAAATTTCTACATGGAGGACGTTTTGACTAAGCCAAAAAAGTCATTAAGTTGTTTATCTTTATGCAAACAAATTTATTTCAGAACTTGCAGTCACACCTTCGGAAGTAGAAACTTACCAGTAGCTCCAGTGGTTAGAAGTCAAAATTGAAAAAATTAGCATTACTAGTAGAAAAATTATCAGTATTGTTAAAGTAATCTTCAAAAGATACTGTCATGATAAAAAATAGTTACTTACGCCTTAAATATATCTCTCTTATTGATTTCAGCTCCTGTAGAAAATTAATATTTTTCCAGTAAAATTGTATTAAAAATTTCTTAATAGGTATAGAACGTATCCCAACGAAGCAAAATAATTATTTTTAGTTTCTTCAACTAACGAAATTTTACTTGTGTATTTCCGATATTATATTTCTTAAGATTAAGGATTGCTAGATATATTTCAATTCTTTTGTTGATTTTTAAATGTTGAAAGAGCTCCTTATGTATTTCCAGGACCATCAAATATTTCTAAAATCAAACTTTGTAATTAAATTGACTTAGGATCTGTGTTTTGAAATCTCTTTTTTTCTTGTTATTAAAATAAATTTCAGAACCAATTACTTTCCATACTAAGGTAAAGCAAGTTCTTAATTTATTGAATATATTACAACAACAATATATATCTAAGGAAAGAGTGTACATTTAAAGAAACAAATTTGGGGAAAAAAATCGACGAAAAAACAGGAAATACTTCCTGTAAAGCTCTCACCATTTCTACGTACAAAATTGAGGCATACAGTAATACAGGAAAAAAATGATTGGTCCAAAAATAAATTTAATGTTCCAGGGAACAATAAAAACGAATCCAAAAACTATGAATATCTATATAAGAACCAATTAACCATTAATCAGTCAGCAAGGTCTTAATGTTCTTGAGGTATATTCAAATTACACCAAATAAGTTACAAACTTAAATTTGGTATAAGGATAGGCTGGAAAAGAATTTGTTGTGTGTTTGGACAAATTGATTGGTAATTATGAAATAGGATATAAGCTAAAATGTGATTAGGTATTTGAATTATATTTTATTTAATAAAAGGGTGAGGGGTAAGCATATCAGAAGAAATAAAATCCACCAATAAATAACTTTCTACTGATAATACTTTGGAATACATTTTTTTCAAAACTTTGATCTGCCGGAAATATTTGGGTTTAATGAAAAACTTTGGCTATGATGGTCATTATAATGTTGAATCTACCAAAGACGAATACTGGATTATTACAACGAAAGATCAGATAAGACTGCAGATACTCAAATTCTAGAGCTATCACTAGATTTTTTGCATCATCTTGGACCGAAAAATGTAGTAATGAATAAAACAGGAAAAGAACCAGGAGGCATTCAGCTGTGTTAAGACATCGGTGATATAGATATCGATTTCGGCGGGTATGTCGCAGGAAGCACAGCCATCTTTTTACAGAAATTGTTTATGCGATGGGCAAGCAAGATATTTAGACAGTATTGAAGGTATTGTCAGTATTGTCAAGACAGCTCAGGATAGAAAAACTGGGGAAAAGGCTCTGTTGAGAAGAAACAATGGTTCGTAACTACGATATCTGCATATTATCATTTGATGTTGTTGATGATAATGACATTAGTTATCATCATTATTATTATAATTATTGTTATTATTATTCGTCAAAGCAAAAAAACACCCAGACTTGAGAGATTAGGTTAAAATAGTACTTGATTTTAATGAAGTGTCTTAAAGTAAATTAATACAATATTCAGATATACTTAATATTTCCGTCCTATTTATTGTTACATTTTTTCTGTCACATAATCAATTCTTTATTTGTTATAAGTAATTTATTTGTGTTTAATTTCTGTAGCGCCTTAATAATACTTTTCAATATTTTTTTGAAGAAACTAAATATTTAAAATTATCAAAAGATCAATTCTGCATTATGTTCCAGCTTCATAATCCTTCAAGGCAGCCTGCACAAAATAATAGTAAAAAGTTACAATATCATTCAAATCAAAGTTATATTCTTCATACCATTTTTTGTAAACAACACAGTTTAGGTATATCGCTCAAGCATGTTGCAAATAATTTTCATTGTTACAAACTTAAGGAAATTGACCTAACAAAGGAAGAAACTGAAAGGGAAAGAAACAATAAAAAGAATGAAAGAGAGAAAGAACGAAAGAAAGAAAGAGGAGGAGAAAGAAAGATAGAGATAGATAGATAGATGGAGAGAGAGAGTGATATATATATATAATTTTTTTTTTACCTCATTGTTGCGAGTGCAAAGAATCTCTATTAAAACTTCTGAATCCTTGTGAAGGCCCTATTTCAAGACAAAACAATACAAAATGTAAAGTACAAGATCTATCTATCTATTTATCTACCCATCTGTTAAGCTATTTCTAATATCCATGTATTTTAGCTCCGGTCAGACCAACCTATTCAAGACCTGCCGACCAAAACGGTCTCAAAAATATAAAGAGTAAAAATGTCTGATAAATGAAGACCTACAGTGCTTCTATTCAGAATTTGAAAAAAATTTATACAGGTATACTAAAGTAGATTACATTTCTGAAATTGAAATGGAAAAGCCAGTAGAACAAGTTGTCTTTTAGTTTTTTATGTTATAATTTTCACTTACATGAAATAGGAAACTTTTCTAAATGTGTTTAATTCGTATGACTCAGGTTATTTATAAGTTTGCATAAATAAATATAAATACTACTTTCACACAAGTTAACAAACAAATAAGTTTTTGATGAAAATGTACACAGTAATTAGTCTAAAATACCAATAATAATGCTCACTATAGTACCAAAGCTCTAAAACCTGAAAATGTAGGGCATTTCTTGCACTGGGCAAATCGACATTTCTAATTTGCTCAGACAAAGTGATAAGCACAAATAAATAAACCATTTGGAACTGAAATTTACTGTTATTGTTGGATATTCATGTTGAATGAGACGTTTGATTTTTAGAGAGATAAAACGAAATCTAAGAGTCTTCTGTCCAGCTCAGACCTGCCCAAAACAAATTTACCTTGCAGAGAAAAGAGCTATGTAGCTAAGGTTGAAAAAGAAAACGACATTGAGAAGACGCATTCCTGCAAAATTCTCGTTGTAAGCTGCATACCAGTCTATAAAATTTGGTTTAATTTTTTACTAACAGTCAAACCAAAATTTGAACACTAATACAACAGTATAGAAAGCTTCCTGACAAGTATTATAGTGTAATATCTGGAGAAACTTGCAAGAGCACTCTCTGAAACAAGCTTTGAACATGATGGTCTGCACCCCTTCTCTGAGTGAAGAAGGAGACTGATCACTTTCAACGCTCTAAAAACCAAGCCTTTTCTGTTAATAGCCCCATTTTTCTATCAGCTGCCATGCATGACACCTTTCTTCCTGAGAGCTGTGGTACTGGGTTTTTTGGGCTTTCGTTGTCTTAAAATCTTCAATGAACACCCAGAATCCAAGCTTTTGCCAGGTAAGCGTGGATTAGAATTGACTTTCTCTCTATCCGGTGCTATACTAGCTTTCTCAGAGAAGTATTCTGTACCTTAATAATCTTTAATCACCATACGTACGGCATGTTGTTGCTTCATTTGGTTCTTCACCGAATCCAACGTCGGTTACCTACATTGATCGGCCCTGAGATTTTTTGGAAGCCCTAAAACCCTTTCACTTAGGCTATGTGATCTTTTCCCTTTTTTTTGCAGGTTCTTTAGTAACCGATGCAGTTAAGAGTTTTCTTCTCTTTTACCACTCTGAAAGACTGTCCATCGCTTTATTTTTTCTTTAATGAATTTTGTTTATTCTCTTTCAAATTTCCTGAGTGCAGGACGTCCACTTATACCATGGGTTTCTTTTCGTACGTTGCTACTCTCTGGAATTTGCTCTCTTTTTTGTTTTTGGTTTCCTTCTGGCTTTAGTCTTAATCGGTTAAAAGTTCTAGATAAACAAATATTTTGCAGTTAAGTCTTCCACTAAATCTGTCTGCCTTACGTATTCCCTTCTTTGGTTTAACTTTTATGTTTTCGGTGGACGTGTATCTTTGTTATGAGAGATTTACTTGCGAAAAGTGACAAGCTTCATATATCAGCACAGCACAAGCAGTTTTAAATGAACTACCGTGTTCTTCACTAACAAAGTTATTTAATTTGTTTCCAGATTATAGAGTCATGTCATCTAACAATTTTTCTTTTCTTCTGTTCTTACTGTATGTTGTTGCAGTATACGTTGTTGTTGTCATTACTGTGGTTAGCTTTTTTTAGTGCAGTTGTCTTTCCCCTTTTGTAATTTTAGTATGATCGCTCCATAATAACTTTCATACTAAACAATGCTATTCCTTCTTACCTCTACCATCTCATGCTATATACTACCCCTCCTACACACATACACATATAAGTATTCTTATTTTAAACGTTTCCTCATATACCTATCTCATACAATGCCCAGTGAAAGCT
This sequence comes from Morbakka virulenta, assembly GCA_003991215.1. Classification (NCBI taxonomy): domain Eukaryota; kingdom Metazoa; phylum Cnidaria; class Cubozoa; order Carybdeida; family Carukiidae; genus Morbakka; species Morbakka virulenta. Next base: position 5,349,377 of record RDPX01000019.1, read on the forward strand.
GGTTAAAATAACGATAAACAAAGTAAATAAAAGGTAATTTCAACTTTTCGTGTTGGCTTATTCATCGAACCTGTATGCTAGGAGAAATATTCATTCAGGAATTTAATAAAAACTAAAAGTTTCAGATTGCATATAAGATATGTGAAGAGGCCTCTTGTAGAAAACTGACTCTACCTTCATGGCATCCCAGACACACATAGCATCGTATTCTGTTGGAGGCAACATCATATATGATACAACACTTGCCAATTCGGCTGGAAAATTCTTTCTGATATCCACGGTAAGACTCTGGTATAAACATAAAAAACGTAATTACATTACTTTTGGTTTTAAAACATAAAAGCTAAAGGAGATATGCTTTTCTATTTAAAGCTTCAGGTCTGATATTTTCTGTTAACTTCTAGGTTTAATAAATATTAAATTACCTCAAATCTTCATTAAATATGAGATCATCTTGAAAACGTTCCTTGACCCAAGGCGTGGTGCCACTTAAATTTTGAGTTTAATGTTATGACGAATAGTAATGCATTACTTTCTTAACTTTACTTAACTTCATTCTGGCAGGTCTAAGATTGGGTTCTTCATGAGATTTAGTCTAAACTTTCCCCACAAGTCCCTGTCTCTTGTCATGACCAACATCTCCTGTGAACACAGACTACCTGAGTTCTCTCTTACCGAGGACAACCATATTTTTAAAACATACGTTACCTACATTATTTTAACCGTTACTAACAGAGTACCTAAATGTCAATTCCTAACAACACATGTTTAGATCTTTCTAGGCTTACTGAGTTTTCGTTCCTAAGTAGTCTTTTACTGGACAAAGACAAAGAAATCTGAGAGGAAGCTTGTTGGAACATACAGAAGAATGATTAACGTGTTAAACAAAACTTTGAAAGAGAACCCCTTCAGCCTCATTACCAAAGCATCAATTCAGTGTACACTTATTAACAATCTAATGAAGGCCTAGCCCTCAGAAAAGCATCCAAGTAATGGGAAATACAGAAGAAAAGAAGATCATAATTTATGGATTCTTTTGTCTTGAATTTGTTGAAAATAAGACTACTACAGGATATTTAAACAATATTAAACATTCTTGGCACGTTTTTCCTCAAGCATCCTGTAGCATCCTTTTTTTTAACCTTATTTATGGTCTTTTTTGAGTAAAAACATTTAGTTCGTTCTTTTAAACCATAACGTTGATTAATACCTGTTTTGCTTACTGTTACAGGTACAAAGAAAATTTCAGAATTCATTACTATCCACTATAGTAAATTCATTAGAGTTATAATATTATTTGGTATGGAACACTACAAATCAGTGTGTCTAAAGTAAAACAATATCATAAGATTAAATTATTAATGATCATGAAATAGTCTTATTATTACCTGTAGATACTCGTCTCTATAAATTTTTCTAAGCCATCTTCTATTTTCGTTATTGTTCTGGATGATAATATCAACGACTGTCTCTAGATCTGGGTCTAGGGAATTAAATTCCAAGAAAAATCAATATTAAACCATTGTTGTTGTGTATCAGGCACCAGAATATTAAAAAGGGAACTTAACGTAATTCTTGAAAGTTCCATGCAATTGTGGAAAAACGGTATCCTTTTCCTCTACGTTAGAGTAGAGCTTCATGTAGAAAATTGCAATCTCTGTTCTTACAATTCCAAGCATATATCCTTAGTGCAGATCCTTAAATTTAAAAGCCGTTAAAAATCGCTTGCTACCATTTCACTTTAAATCCCTCTGATGTCTATTCCCGTTTCAAAACGCTAGCGTTAGAGGAAAACAGGCGGAGGGATTATTTTTGTTGATCCAATGGGAGACGGTTCCACTGTTGGATTACTGGACCGATTGGTAATGGTAGCTTGAATAGGAAATGCAGACAATCGACATCTGAAACACTGAGAGCTTGAGCAGAAGTTTAGGAACCCTATTAAAATTCCTTGCTCTTTACAATCCCGAAGAAGTTTTCAATAACATTTCGATAGAAAAATGCCACACAGTAACTAATACATATCTATTTTACCTACCATTTTTCCCATACAAAGCCTCTCGTATTTGAACCACCTCTTTCATCAAACGCTCTTTAGTAGCATTCAAATCACCGTTATCTTGAAGATCTGGCTTCAGGGGAGGTAGCAGCTCAGGTAATGCTGAATCAGGCCTGCGTTTCCTCTTCCTCCTTCCGAACTCGTCAAATTCTGACCCTGAACTATCTTCTCGTTTTAAATCTATAGACATAGCTGGAGTTGGTACATTTCTAATATATTGTTCTGTGAGAGGCATTGGCTCAAGGGTGGTTTTTTCTTTTTTTTCCTCTTCCTTCGTTTGCAGAACGTACCGATCACCTGGCTTTCCATCTCTAAGTATCACCTTTGGCTCTTCATCGTCAGATTCCTCTGAAGATTCACTTGGTTCAGCATCTTTTACAATGCGAACAATTTGAGACGGTGGTGTAAAGCTAATTCTTCGATACTGTATTAACGATTTGGGAGGCTTTTCAGAAGGAGGTTTTGGTGGTGGTGGGGGCGGAGTTGGTGTGGGAGCCTAAATTGAAATATAAAAGGTAGAAGATACAATAAGTGATTCCTAAAAGTTAAACTATTTAATTATTTAGTATTTAGTTTTAAAGTTTATAAAATTCAACTTAGTACACAGTGACAAAAAAAATGGAGTTAGCAAAAATAATTGCTTTTACTGACATGCAGTAGACGTTAAAAAGTACTATTAAAGTTAGCGTTAGGGGAAATTTAAAAGCATTTTGAAGGAAGAGTTTTTGTGAAAGAAAATCAACTAATTTTCTAATGAAACACAGAGACACACATATATATTATTCCTTTAACGTACCTATATTTCAATAACAGAGAACTTCTAATGCATATAGGATATATCTTAGGTTTCATTTTCATAACCCATGTAATGGTAATCTTTTGGGGCAAAGCAATAAAATGTTCTAAAGAGTAGCGTACCCAAGTACGGTAAATAATAATAATAATATATATATATATATATATATATACATATATATATACATATATACATATGTATACATATATTTCCCTAAATGTGTCACACGACGAAGTTCATTTAAAGTACAACAGCCTCCTTTCTCTAATAAAATTCGTCGAATCAAGGAAAATTGCATCCTTTGAAACGATTTGAGCTGCTCTTGTCGCTGTTGCTATCAATTTATTCAATCTAATTCTACTTAAAATTCTTGGATGTATTATGTTTTGCATCCATCCATACTATGCTAAGCCCAATTAAGGAGTTTTTCATTCCACCATTAAGGAATGTTTGTTCCAATGTCCTTTCTTGAGTTTAAGTCAGGCCTTTTGTACGTTTCTAACTTTCTCCACATTAGGAACATTGTAAAGAAGCTTTTCTTTTGAAGCTGTCATAGGCACTAATCAGCAGGCTTTGGTAGTGAAAGCTCATAGAGTATTGAAAATATTTCATGAAAGCTTCTAAATATATATATATATGTATGTATGTAGATATGTTTATATGTATGCATGTACGTATGTATACATGTATGTTTGCATGTATGCATGAATGTATGTGGGTATGTATGTATGTATCTGTAGATTTTTATATACAAACAATTATATATACACACATCTAAAAATCTAAAATCTAAAGAAACTAGGAATAGATTTTAAAATCTGGGAAAGGATAGCCTTGGAAAGAGTGACTTGGAGAAGTAATGTGAAGATAGGTTGTACATTGTTTGAAAATAGTGGCCAAAAGTATGAACATTTGAATGGGAGATTGCGCAAAGGCTGGGAGAGCAACCTTGATGAAGGCACAAAGAGCTGGAATTGTGACAAATGTGATCGTATTCTCTATCAAAAGTTGATTTTGTCAATCATTTGAAGTCCCATGTCAGATCAAGGCCACTTAATAATCTCCCTCCAAGGCCACACAATCTGTCATATGTGATGTATGGCAAAATTTGCAAATCAGTGCCAGGTCTCAAAAGACACTTGCCAGTACATAGACACCAAATTTCTCAAAGTGATAATATCAACCCAGTGAAAGCTACTTCATTTTTCTGTCACCTATGTTTCAAGCCTTGCGGATCAGAAGCTGGTCTCCAAAGTCAACTCCGAGGTCACGCAAAGAAAGACAGAAATTTTACTGACAACAGATGAAGTTATAGACGGCAATCATCTGTCGTGATGAAGCAATCATCATGTATCTGTATATATACACACACACACACACACACATATATATATATATATATATATATATATATATATATATATATAGAGAGAGAGAGTTTCCAAGTTTGTTATCGCCGAAGTGACTTTAGATTGAGCTATCTGTAGTCTGCAAAGTGACCCAATATTGGCGTTTTAAATAGCCTCTGACAATCAAATCCAGCTGCTGGCGTTCTCGTTGGGGAAATGTTTCAAACTAACAGAAGAAAAGGTGCAAGCTGAGTTACTGGCGTCTTAAAACCAGTTTGCTCCAAGTTGGTGAAGCTCGTTAGCCATTTGTTGGTATTTCACCTAGGAGGAAGTATACTCTGATAAAATATCTGCAGTTGAAATGTCACCAGCTATCTAGCCTTGCTTGTTGCTGGAACCAGCCAATTGATATTGAGAGAATGGCTCTGCTGTTATACAAGGTTTTGTCACTAAAAAAGATTAAACAGATATTCCTTCAGACCTCAACATCAATCTCTTTGAAAGTCCTGTGGCGATGGAGGAGTGGTAGAGCATGTAGGTTTGACAGGCTGGAAAAATGTAGTCACAAATCTTCACATAGTTCGCATGTGACTTAACCTAACATCGCTTTTCACATCACCCAAGACAGGTGCGTCTTTCGGTGGAGCCTCATGTGACTGAGCAGTCTTTCAAAGATAACACTGCTCACCCAAAGCTTGGAAGGGACTAGAAAATGTGTTCTAAATAAATCTGCTGGTCAGCGTCCTGCGGCTGACGGCTATCCTTATCTACAGGATAAATTTGCGATGGCTATTTGTGATAGCCATCGCAAAATTGCATTGCTCAGAGTTGTTGGAAAGGTGTTTCCGAGACTGCTCTTGAATAATATAGGATAAAAAGTTAGAAAGACATGTTTTCAAGGTGTGGGCGTGGAAATGTCAACATAATTTTCTCCGCCATTCTACCGCTCTGTCAATTATTTCAGACCTAACCAAGGCTTTTGACACTGTCAATTGTGATGCTCTCTGGAAGGTGTTTGTCAAATATAGTCGCACACCTGCATTTGTTGATAAAGTCAGGTAGTTACATCATTTTATAAAGGCTCTTGGAAATGTTAATGGTCAGTTATCAGAAGAAATTGCTATTGATCTTGGAATGAAACAGGAGGGGGTGGGGACATTCTTGTCCCAACTTTATTTTTACTGTATTTGACTGCGGTCATGTGGTATATTTTTTATGACTGTGACATAGGAGTTTATTTCCGACTTAAAACAACTGGTAAAGTGTTTGGCTTGAGGGGATGCCAAGCCAAGACGCTTTACATGGAAGTCTTGTTAGGGAGGTCCTTTTTGCTGATGATGCTGTTCTTGTCACTCATTTTGCATGCGAGATGCAGCCTGTCATGGATCACATTGCTGATGCATGTACCTGCTTTTGTTTGACAATAATCATTGTTAAAATCAAAGTAATGTATATGCCTGCACCTGATTATGTAGAGCCAGACATTTTTGTTAGTGAAAAATGGCTTGAAGTTGTCAAGCATATTGTTTATTTGGGCAGTGATCATTCAAATGATGGCTTTTTTGATTGCGAAATCAAGAAAAGGATCAGCATAGCTTCAGGTTCTTTTGGCAAATTAGAAGACAAAGTTTGGTCGACTTCACTCTAAAGCCAACTTTCTGTATATGAGACCTGTGTGTTGGTCATTCTGCATCAGTCGAAAATCAAGCTGCTTAAGAGATTTCATCATCACTGTCAGGCACATTCTTGAAATCAAATGGGAGAGGGGTGCCCCAGAAACTATTTTCCCCGAAGTAAACACTGTAAGCATATCGTCAATGGTGATAAGAAGTCAGATAACTCCAGACTCCCTGATTAGAAAAGCATCGTAGCCTTTTTGATAAGAATGACCAACCTATTGATGAGGTGCATAAAAATGTACTTTCTTAAGCTACACTAAAGTAAAACATAACGAAAAAGCTATTTGGGGTGAAGGTTTCCAAGGAGCACAAGGTGAAAAACTGTTGAAAACATAGTACATGAGTTGGTGTGCGCAGATTATTCTTATATCAAAACTCATCCTAAATCTGATATGCTACAAAGAGCCAGTTTATACTCGACTAGCTCTTTGCAAGATAATGTCCTTGGTCTTATAATCAACAGAAAAAAAGACAAAGGCTATGTTCACACCTCAACATGAAGACTTCTACTGTAAACCTATTAGTTTTGTCAAGGTCAAAAGATCAGAAGAAAAAAAGTGACTGTTTCCCCAATGCTAAATTATATCCCTATAATCTAAACATATTTGATGGTTTTGGAAACCTGGGGTTAAGAGCATGATCAGACAGAGCCATAATGCTCACTTTCAACGCCAATATCTGGAGTAAATATATAGTCAAGTTGCTGCTCTACTCAGCTGAGACATGGTCCGCATTACAAAAGCACTTAAAGTGCTTAAAGCATTTCTGTCAAAATGTTTTAAAAGGATTAATCACAAAGGTAGAAAACTGCAAGCTTCCCATACAAATAAATTCCAATGTCAGCTTTTAGTCTTGTCACAATGTGCATTATATTTATAACATTGGGTTCTCCAAGAAAAATGTAAATTATAAATATATTGAAAATTCCCCTATACTTTGCTAATTTATTATTTATGAGTAATTCTTATTAAACTTACAACTTTATTAATTTTAAAAAGCTACTTTACAGCATTACAAGCCAAGCAAATAAATAGTCTTCACTGAGATATCATTCACTCCCTTGTAAAGTTTAAGCGTCCCGTCCAGTGTCATAACTACTTAAACCACTTAGCCACAAATATATTCTAAACATATTCCTTAACTGCTTAATAGCCTCTGTTAAATCTAAACTTCAATTCCTTACATTGAATACATGTATGAATCACCAAAACAATATTTTTCAAGAAAATCTTAGTTTGATGATAAAATTCATCCACCTATTCCTGTACTTTGCAAGGCTACAGATTTGTCCAAAGACTATTAACATCTGCAATTACAAATTACTGCACACTTTTCTTTTTACAAGAATTCCATATATTTGCAATACTAAAGTTCATTCTAGTATGTAACTAATACTATACCATACTATATTATAGAAAATTGAAAAATGTGTGCACCCAGGCTGGTATGAACTATTGTCTGTGGCTTTCATGACTACATGCCCTATCACCTCATGTACTGGAGCTACCTTTTAGCCATGTCATTTTTACAGCTATGGTGTTCACTACATTATACCTTACTATGTCATGCCAAACTATGGTAGAGTATATTTTACTGTACTATATTATCATGTACCAAACTTGACTACGCCAAATACATTTTATTCCCCTGACGTAAATGATATTCAGCAAACGTATTATTATTTCTATTTTATTAAAATAGAATAAGATAAAGAAATTGTTTATTCATATAAATAAATTTCAAAAATTATTTTAAATACCAATTTTAATCAAAGTATAACTAAAGCAGCAACATCATAGTAATAAGAAATAGTAATAAAAAGAAATATTTCTAGCAAACGCAACACCCTACCCAACAGTAGCAAACTGAGGGTAAGAAAAGTGAATCAAAAGATGATATACCAGGAAGAAAGTTAGTATTTCTTTGTGCTCCAAGTTACCACTTATTTTTACTCTGCCTCATCAATTAACTATTATACTTCCCTACTATACAAGAATAGAAACAATTTGTCTAACATGTTTTTACAACATTACTCAAGAAAAAAATGTGTAAACGGAAAAGCAAGAAATGATCAAATATAAACTTACCACAACCGATTCATCATCATCCACAAACAGAGGCTCAGGCGATGGCTCCTTTGGAGGCTCTGGAGATGGTTCAGGTGACGGAGATGGTTCTGGTTCAGGTGATGGAGATGGCTCTGGTTCAGGTGACGGAGAAGGTTCTGGAGAAGGTTCTGGTGATGGTTCTGGAGAGGGTTCTGGTGTTGGCTCTGGAGTGGGCTCCGGTGTTACTTCCGGTGATGGTGACCCCTAATCAAGAATTAAAAGTATTTACACAATGTTTTTAGTATATTTCATGCAACTAAATATCTGGAGACAAATACACATTTTTTCCCTTTTATATTAACTATTATTCAATGTGGTAAATGTGGGGGTACTGGCATCTTTGATCAGTTCATTTAATAACTTGAACAGTAATAAGGTGACTGGATCCTGTGCAGAAACAACTCTACGATTTTAGGTTACTTTGTAAACTATGGGTTAAGGCAAGATCTTTAAAATGTCAATTGTCATTCTACCACAGTATAGAATCCATGGATTTTTTTATGCTTTTGCAATCAGTTGCCAACTTTCTTTGTCAGGATGGAGCCCCTGCAAAGAATTTAAGATAATGCGCATGACTGGTGCGCATTATCTTAAGTTCCACAATAAGTAGATGGAATCTGATTTTCTTTGTCAATGAACAGCCTATCGTGTGGCTGAATATTATCTGCAGACTACAGTAAAATGACTTTTTGGTATGATATAAATGAAATAATGCTAGTCCCCTATCTTGTTCAAGATCTAAACCTATTTCGTACTAAACAATTGATACAAGCATCTCTACATGCCTGAGTTTTTCTTGTAGAAAGACGGTCAAGATTTGTGTAAAAGTACAGGTATTTCAATGACTAAATAAATTTTGGAAGTACTAATTACATTATCATGCAAATAAGGACTTGTAATCCAAAGCAGCTGATGAATTGATTCAAATATTGACATGCGTGGAATATATTTTTAATCTTTTCCCTCCACCATTGTCACTGTAAATCCGAAGTATTGAACATAATATCAAACACAGTGATGTTGTAATGTAGCCTTGATTGGTTAGAATTCTTCTTATATCGATGTTAAATATAATTATTTACGATTAATTAGAAAGATAAAGTTTGTAAAATGAAGAACAAAAATTTGACGCTAAAATAATTTCAGTAACAGTATAAAGCAATATAACTAATGATAATGATAATGATAATGATAATGATAATGATAATGATAATGATAATGATAATGATAATGATAATGATAATGATAATGATAATGATAATGATAATGATAATGATAATGATAATGATAATGATAATGATAATGATAATGATAATGATAATGATAATGATAATGATAATGATAAGGATAATGATAATGATAATGATAATGATAATGATAATGATAATGATAATGATAATGATAATGATAATGATAATGATAATGATAATGATAATGATAATGATAATGATAATGATAATGATAATGATAATGATAATGATAATGATAATGATAATGATAATGATAATGATAATGATAATGATAATGATAATGATAATGATAATGATAATGATAATGATAATGATAGTAATAGTAATAAGTGATGTTGCAATTCAGATTTGGTTTTCTATTTATCTCACTCTTGTTGCTATAGTACTCCAGGTGAAATCCTGAACTAAAGTAGTGGCAACAGTCAATGAAGTAGAAAAATACTAAAAAAAATAATAATATCATTAAGACCATGAAGTTTATTTGGGTTTTTTGGGGTCATTTTCTTCCATTGATAAAAAGAGTTTACCTCTTCGAAACTGTCCTCATATTCTGACTCCCGCCTGGGGCTTGTCTAAAATAGATTAAAGATTTGAGTCCAATCATTTAATTGTTTCTATATCAGAGAAAATGAATGGCTATGTGTCTGTGGGTTGAGTGTTTTTTCAAGACCGGTAATTTCAACAGCAATAGGTTCGCATTTGACATTGTGTAATGGTGAAGGGTTAGTCTAGCCTCCTTCTGCAGGATGAAAAAGTAAAAGCTTCCGAGTTTTACATTGGGTTTTCTTATGTGTAGTTATAACTTCTAAATATGTAGAATAAAAATTTCACGTAGAAGTAATTGTAATTTGATAAAAATAGATTTTTTTGACCAATGTATCTTTCCATCGTTTTATCATCTAAAGAAGATTCATTAGATTTCTTCATTAGAAAAACACGTAATAGAAAATGAGATATAGAAAGTAAAAAGAAAACAAATTAGTAAAGCGATCAAGAATAAGAAATTACAGTAGGATAGAGGGAACAAAGGAAGAGAAAACGAGAGAAAGAGAGTGAGAGAAAAAGAAAGAAAAAGAGATGTTTTAGGCTAGAAACAGGAAGAGAGACAGAAAGAAGGTTAACCCCATTAGACAAAGGTCCTCTAGCATTCCGGAATTCAAAGGTGTGCAAGTAGTTTCCGTCCATCTTTACCAGCTGCTAACCTTTCAATATCTGTCCAAGTCTTCTTGTTTGTTTGAGGTCTTCTGTCTAAAAAAATACCCTCCATTTCTCTTTGGTACTGCTAGTTCTCCTTCTTCCACTGTTAAATGTCCAAATTATAGTTGGTTTTTCATGTCTCATATTGCACAAGCTTAGAATTTGACCTACAAGATAGAGTCGTAGACTTGTCACTAAGGTGCAGAGTGGATTGGCTATGTATGGTCTAAGAAATTCTTTATTTGTCCCCATGTTTCTTTACGTGGTTATCATTTTCTTTGGTAGATATCCTTGATGAAATATGATGAAAGATGTTACTAGCCTCACTCCTTAAAGGACAGTTAAGAGTACTATCGAAATGATAAACAAACAAATCATGACAACTGTCATTGTGGTAGGTGTTCTTCAGATATGAAGTTTTCTTTAAAAGATTGTATTATTTTCCATAATTCTACAGGTTACTCTTGGTACATCTCTTCTATCTAATTATCACCATTTTTATAATTTGATTTACTATACATTTTTTGGGTCAAATTTTTTCGCTGCAATATTTGTAAGTTCGTCGTCTAAAGGATTGTCAATGCCCTCTCATATTCTCTTTAGCACAAAAACCTTTTCTAATACGGCAATAAGAAAATACAATTTTGATTTATTACAGTCGGTAAAGTTTCCCATCTTTAAAAGCTAACATGAGACACCATTTTTCTATCCTTGTGAGACGTGATGATGATACCAGCATTTCTTCAGCAGCTCTTTCAGCTGCAAAGCTACTACATTTCCTCAGACTACAAGGAACTCAGCCACAATTTGACCTTGACCTGCATCTTTGTTGCTTGTATGTTTTGAAATCATCTTTACGATTTAGTTTTTTGTTATGTCTCCTGTTGTAACTGATAAGATATCACTGGGAATTTCAAGATTAAAGTCTCGCTCTTTGTTTATGAGGACTAATTGCTTCATAATCTCTTTCAAATATTCAACCATTTTGCATTTTCTTTCTTCTCTGCCTTTTAATGTTTTTCCATTCTTGTATTTCACTGGCACATAACTGTTATTTCAGTAGCACGTAAAATCGCTGTGCGAGGCAGAGTCATAAAATGGTCACTGCATCCTCAGCTTCTTGTTTCTCCTTTTTGGCCTGTTCCCTTTTATCAGACTAACATCTCCTGATCAATTGTTCCAAGTAACGAGATTTAGTACAATTTAGTTCTTTTTCTTTGGCTATCTTTCACATATCCCTGTGTTGCTTTTCCTTTTCTTTGATCGATGCAATTCCAGGTTTTCTTCTTTTGTCATTCCTTTACTTTGACCCTTTTTAACAACCAATTAAAGCCTCAAAACTGCCAACAACAGCATTCTTTAATAGTTCCTAGTTCCTATGATTTGGTGAACCTTAAAGATGCTTAAACCTGTTTGCGAGTCAAAACTAGAATAGTTAAGCCTTTTTCCCTGATTTTACATTTCCTGCCACACATGGTTTTAATTCTGCCCTTTCTCTACCATCTTGTTAAAAGAAACGTCAAGATAGCTATTACCAGATGGTTATCTGAGGTGACATCAACTTCAAGATAATTTCTTACTTCTGAGATTGCGTCTCTCCAATGTTTTCCTAGGTAAATATAATCAATTTTGTTTATCATTTTTCCTTTCAAGGGTCTCTAGTCATTTTTGTGGAAATTTGTAAGCGCTAAGAAAGTGTTATTACTACAAAAGCTGGTCATATATCAAAACAGAATAAGATGTTTTTCATTGTTAGTAGTAATTATGTTCTATATATGTGACTCAATCTTTTTTTTTTGGATTCCCTGTCTTTGGTTACTTATTTCATATTAAAATCTCCCACAACTAGACTAACATTATGATTAGGTGTTCCATGAGCTGTGTTATGAATTTGTTAATTAAAAGGATTTTTAACGGAGTAGTTTGCCTATCCCTTTGAAGATCTAAAAATTTGTGGCGCTTTTTTCCTTACTTTTAAACAAGGAAAAATAGTTATTTACACCTGATCAAAGATTCTAATATCTCTTTATAGAAGATTATTTTAATACCTCTAGCTTCTTTTTCTTTGTGTCGTGAGTGAATATATGACCACCTTAACAGAATATGGAAATTTTCCTCTTAATATCCATCACATTTTGCTCAAACCAATAATTTTAGTTGATAAATTTTCAGAGTACCTGAGATAATTTTCCGTATTGGTAAGGTAACTCATTTCTCTATCTACTTTGGTATTTTTAGCACAAAATACATAACTCTTCATTGCGAAACTAAGGGTCATTTTGAGTTGAAGCTATTTTTGTTAAATTGTCAGGCATCTTTGCAATGACTCTAAAATGATTTTTTTGCTTACTCATTCTGCGGCATCTTTGTTTTCCAACAGGTTGCATTATGGCTCTGGGAGTGCATTTATTGCCAGTCAGTTTCACTCGCCCTTTCTCATCCAAGGCAAGGGACGCGGGACGGCTGATATAGATGAATAAAGGCAAAATAGACAGACATTAAGTTTGAAATAAATAGTGAAACACAGTAATTTTTTTAATCTGTTAAGTCAAAAGTGTAATTCACACAATAAATTATTAGAAGAATAAATTATAAATTTTTTGGCACTATTCAACCAACCTTCTTTTTCTTAAAACCTTGTTTTCCTCTTAGTTGCGTTCCTTGCCTTAAAATGACATTTCTGTAATATTGATGTTTAAGAAAATGTTCATTCTATATTTAAAAGAAAGTAGGAAAATTTAATTGAAATTATTTCATTTGGCTATGTATATATAGGTATGTATATAAAAATATATTAATCCTCTATACCTCTAAACAACATATATATATATGTGTGTGTGTACATATAGGTATATTCTTCTTAGGGTTTAAAAAAGGTTTGAAGGAACAACATCAGGAGATTTTGGTGAGCTCAACTTTCCGCCATTTTAGTGTAATGAAAATATCACGTGAGTAATTATCAGAAAATAACAAATAAATGGTTGTTGTTTTGAGAAACTACTTACGTGTGACATTAAACTGTATTCAGATTTTATTGGACGAGCCCTTGCTGATATCCACTAAAAAAAGGAAAATAATGAAAATAAGAAGGAACTCCAGAAATCAATAAGAAATAATGAACTAATAAATTTGGGAATGAATTGATAATTCAATGATACGCTAATTCTAACTACCTTTTCATATTTCGCAGCGTAGTCTTACTCGATCATTCGTCGATAACTCTTAAACCTTATCCAGTATTAGCATAATAGTAATTGGAAATTAAGATATTCAGAGCGATAGGCAAGTATCATTAAGTTAAATAATTTAGGAATAAAATTTATTAAAGAGCACTCTTTTTACTTAATTTTTATTTCAAAAAGTTTCGGAATGAAGTAGAAAATGTGTAACTCTTCAGCAAGATAATACAAATGCTAAATCTTTTATCACCAACATTCCTTTCCCTGAAAATAAAAACCGACTGCAGTAGACTCAAGACCAGAAAGACGAAAGAGATCACCCCTGATAAAGACCTTTGTAACAGTGGTATTCGTTGGAATCAAGCCCTAACATTAGTAGAAGATGGGAGAAAATGGAAGTAATGGTGGACATCTTCGACGAGACTGAGGAAACAAGGTAAGGTAGGGTAACTTCTTCATTACAAATGGTAGAGTTGCAAGTGATAATATAATGAAAATAATCTTTGTTATAATTTAGATGAACAGAATTTTCTATCTTAAAAATTCTGAACTTTATAGACTTGAAAAAAGCCATAGATCCAAGAGCTTTATCATATGAGTCGTAAGCTTTTTTGAGCTACGTTTCGAGAGATACTTCTCCCATCATCAGCTCCCTGACGATGAGTCGTGACTTGGTGTTTAGTTCAGTTGTATTGTAACCAAGAGGTTCCAGTTTCGGTAACCTGGAGGGAAAATGAATTTTGGAAAGCAGACCATTGGTTGCCCTCAGAAATACCATGCACTGATGAGATTTCTTGCTGGTCCAATGAAATCTCTCAGAAGAGTGCACCCTGAAATCATCTATTATTCTAATGACTGAGGATACATATAGTCTACCAATGGTCTGATGATCTATGATTGTGATAATTTAGTAATTAGGGTATCTCATAATGACACAATACAAATACTGTAGTAGCTTTACCCGTAACGATATCTTTTTATGACTGTAATGTTTTTTCCCGAACTGCACGAATTTGAATTATATTTATTCATCTATTAGCTTTCCCTTCGTATGACCTGAACACTCTCAGGTATTAAATGAATTCCTCTCTTTCCTTTAAATTCTCCTTTCTTCATAGATCCTATGCCAAGTGGGTACACAACTTGTTTAAGATTTTTGTTTTTCAAAAACGTTTTATTGTTTAATTAGAGATGTTTGTTAGTTTCTAGTAATCTGAACATCTGATGACATTATCTAATCGATTTATCAAAGAACATGATTGTCTAATAACACTGGTAAACAAAGCAAATTTTGAAAAAAAACAGTTACAGACTAATTTGAGGGTGCTGAAATCAAAATCTGATCTGAGATTTTCTCCATCACATCAAGTTTTTGCGCTATACATATTTATATTTTTTCATGAATTTTTAAGAAGATAATATCCTATCAAATAGTGTCCTAAAAAAAGGCCGGATTATGTGTTTCATTTTGATAAATTTACTTTTCATTTAGTCTCCCAATAAACTGACGAAAATTTTTGTTTTCTTAGAATATGCATAATATAACCATTTTTTATGATACGAAAGTAAACAGATTTTAGCTTACACAACACTCGTTTGCAGGTAGTGTTTTTTTATTGATTTTATCACTAAATTTAGTTATTTATTGTTATTATTCTGTTAGGTTTTTTTGTGAAACAATACCTAAGGTGTGGGAGGTTCGGTAGAAATTCAAGGAATAACTCAGGTAGCTAACAAATTTTTTCTTGTCTGCAGGATGTGTTACTGGCCTAACAATTGCCTATTCATCTCACAGAAGACAGTGCTCAAGTGATCCAAATATATTTTGATACATCTGTGGAAGTTTTACTTTAAAGAATCAAAGGCGCAACATTACTGACTATGTTAAGAGTGTGTATTTAGCTTACTTCAATGTACCGTTTAGAAGTCAAGACAAGCATTGAGCTCCTCGCAAAGTGTGCAAAACCTGTGTTGAGACCTTGAGACCATGGTGTCAAGGAAAGAGTGCAAAACTCAAGTTTAGAGTGCCTATGGTTTGGAGAGAACCAAGTAATCATTTAGATGCATTCTATTTCTGCCTTGTCAATGTAAGAGATTTCAATAAGAAAAACAAGCAATATTTGCAGTACCCAAGGATCCCTTCAGCTATTCGACCAGTTGCCCATAGTGAAGAGATACCTGTACCAATATTTACTGAGCTTCCAATAATTGACGACACAGATCTCTGCTCACCTTCTTTAAGTGATGAAGAAGACACTACAGACAAACATTTTTCTGCACTTTGATGAAGATATTGAAAAACCAATTCTGTTTACTCGGCAGGCTTTGAATGATTTGGTTAGTGATCTTTATCTACCAAAAGAATCGAATTCTGAAACCCGGCAGTGTCTCTTTATCGCAACAGAAAAGCAGAACTGCGGAAGCACTTCCGTTCAGATGGCCCGCTTGTCTGTTGTACTGATGTAGAAGGGTTACTTCTCTTTATGGGACTTCCAGCTTATGATTCAAGGGATTGGAGGCTTTTTATTGACAGTTCTAAAGAACGTTTGAAATGTGTTCTGTTACACAATGAAAATAAGTATGGCACGGTACCAATAGGTCATTCTGTAAAACTTAAAGAAGAATATAACAACATAAAGATTGTTCTAGAGAGGATGAAATATCATGTTCATGGGTGTGTAATTTGTGTGGATTTGAAAATGGTTAACTTTCTTTTAGATCAGCAAGGAGGGTACACAAAGTACCCCTGTTTCCTGTGTTACTGGGACAGTAGAGCTACAGCAGAGCATTGGGTGAAGAATGAATGGCCTCAACAACAGCAATTTTATGATATAATATTGATTATATCAAAATATTATTGATTAAACATTGATTAAAGTTATGATATAATATTGATTAAATTAGAACATTGATTAAACATTAATTAAAGTTATGATATAATATTAATTAAATTAGAACATTGATTAAACATTAATTAAAGTTATGATATAATATTGATTAAATCAAAACATTATTGATTAAACATTTGTTGTAGTTATGATATAATGTTGATTAAATTAAAACATTGATTAAACATTGATTGAAGTTATGATATAATATTGATTAAAGTAAAACATTATTGATTAAATATTGATTGAAATTATGATATAATGTTGATTAAATTAAGACATTGATTAATCATTGATTGACGTTATGATATAATGTTGATAAAATTAAGACATTGATTAATCATTGATTGAAGTTATGATATAATATTGATTAAATCAAAGCATTATTGATTAAACATTGATTGAAGTTATGATATAATGTTGATTAAATCAAAACATTATTGATTAAACATTGGTTGTAGTTATGATACAATATTAATTAAAGTTATGATATAATATTGATTAAATCAAAACATTATTGATTAAATATTGATTGAAGTTATGATATAATGTTGATTAAATCAAAACATTACTGATTAAATATTGATTGAAGTTATGATATAATATTGATTAAATCAAAACATTATTGATTAAATATTGATTGAAGTTATGATATAATGTTGATTAAATCAAAACATTACTGATTAAACATTGATTGAAGTTATGATATAATATTGATTAAATCAAAACATTATTGATTAAATATTGATTGAAATTATGATATAATGTTGATTAAATCAAAACATTACTGATTAAACATTGATTGAAGTTATGATATAATATTGATTAAATCAAAACATTATTGATTAAATATTGATTGAAGTTATGATATAATGTTGATTAAATCAAAACATTACTGATTAAACATTGATTGAAGTTATGATATAATATTGATTAAATCAAAACATTATTGATTAAATATTGATTGAAGTTATGATATAATGTTGATTAAATCAAAACATTACTGATTAAACATTGATTGAAGTTATGATATAATATTGATTAAATCAAAACATTATTGATTAAATATTGATTGAAGTTATGATATAATGTTGATTAAATCAAAACATTACTGATTAAACATTGATTGAAGTTATGATATAATATTGATTAAATCAAAACATTATTGATTAAATATTGATTGAAGTTATGATATAATGTTGATTAAATCAAAACATTACTGATTAAACATTGATTGAAGTTATGATATAATATTGATTAAATCAAAACATTATTGATTAAATATTGATTGAAGTTATGATATAATGTTGATTAAATCAAAACATTACTGATTAAACATTGATTGAAGTTATGATATAATATTGATTAAATCAAAACATTATTGATTAAATATTGATTGAAGTTATGATATAATGTTGATTAAATCAAAACATTACTGATTAAACATTGATTGAAGTTATGATATAATATTGATTAAATCAAAACATTATTGATTAAATATTGATTGAGATTATGATATAATGTTGATTAAATTAAGACATTGATTAATCATTGATTGAAGTTATGATATAATATTGATTAAATCAAAACATTATTGATTAAACATTGGTTGTAGTTATGATACAATATTAATTAAAGTTATGATATAATATTGATTAAATCAAAACATTATTGATTAAATATTGATTGAAGTTATGATATAATATTGATTAAATCAAAACATTACTGATTAAATATTGATTGAAGTTATGATATAATATTGATTAAATCAAAACATTATTGATTAAATATTGATTGAAGTTATGATATAATATTGATTAAATCAAAACATTATTGATTAAACATTGACTGAAGTTATGATATAATATTGATTAAATCAAAACATTATTGATTAAATATTGATTGAAGTTGTGATTTAATATTGATTAAAGTAAAACATTATTGATCAAATTTTGATTACATTGATTAACAATTGATTAAATTAATTTATATCATAGATTAAATTCTAATTTTGATCATACCTCTGATCATATCATTGATTGTACAGCATCGATTGCTCATACTATTGATCGATAATATCACTGCTTGATTCCATTGATTGATCAAACCATTGATTCATCATACCATTGATCAATCATAATATTTTATACCATTGCTTGAATAACTATTTGTAGATTAGCAAAGCAATGGACTACCTAACTTTATTCTGAAATAGAAGTTAGAAACGTCTATTTCATTATCCACAAAAATCAAAACCTCAAACCAATTTGTCCTGTTTTCTTAAGCCTGTTCTCACACTATTTACTTTGTTTTCGTTTCCAAACAAAAAGAAGATAAGCGTTACCATAAACAAACACCATTAAAATTTGAGTATTTGCTTGAGGATATTATACAATCATGGGACGCAAAATTGAACCAGAAGAACTCTACCAAGTACATTGCATTGAATGCAATTTTACTTAATGCCAAGGGTATGATGACCAGTTTCAAATTTTTTAAATGAGAAAAGTGCGTTTTGTACGGAAAAATTAATTACTAGAAGAAACCGGCTATCAGCAACTCTTCTATCAGACCTAAGGCATTAAGTTTTCCAACATTAAAGAGAGACAGGCACAGGAATTATGCAATGTGCACGTTTTGAAGGTGGACATTAAACCAGTTTTTGACTTTATCCCACAAATTTCCTTTTTCTTCAAAGAAACTAATCTGATAGATTAGATTTTTATTTAATCAAATAATTCCTTTCTTTGTTGCAGAAAAAGAAATAATTGCCCTTTGTAAAATATCATTTATTCCATACACACATTCATTCATTCGCATAACCACCCTAGTCCAAGGAAGTGGGATCTTTATCGGGCAAGGGATAAGGCCTTCGACAGGTGCGGTTTGGTAGGTCTGTACTGGTTATTTGTGAACAGGAAGACAGTTCTATTTGAAGATATTGCTCCATCACCTCATTTTTATTCTTCCTTGGGGACGCGTGGTTTCTGTTAATAGACCAAAAATGACAGCATTGATGAGGCCACTTTGCTGTATTGTACGACAGCACCATTTAGCTTGCCTAAATGAAAAAATAAAAAAATATGTCGACAATATCAGAATTTGTTATGTTGTTGCAGAGAGCGTGCCATTCTTGCATCAACCATACAGGATAGAGATTCAAGAGATCAGGCGATAGAGGGCTGTCTTAGCGTAACCACACTAGGCCTTCCCAGCGTAGATAACCGTTTTACCTTGTGTAAAGGGTTCTCTATGAGGTGGCATGCGTTACTTGCAACACCTAACAACTAACAGCAGCGAGTGGTTAATGCTGTCGAAAGTCTTTTTGTAAAAGATAAAAACAATGAGCAATTTTTTGGCAAGCCGCTTGGTGTCCTTAGGTGACAACGTTCAGTGAATAGATTGCTTGTATGGTACTTCTGCCATATATTAAACTGGAATTGAAAAAATCTCATTTCAAGTTCAGCGACTTCGTCGATCTTGAGT
Source organism: Morbakka virulenta (assembly GCA_003991215.1). Classification (NCBI taxonomy): domain Eukaryota; kingdom Metazoa; phylum Cnidaria; class Cubozoa; order Carybdeida; family Carukiidae; genus Morbakka; species Morbakka virulenta. Next base: position 5,369,368 of record RDPX01000019.1, read on the forward strand.
TGGAGAATGTTGAACACAATCAGATTCCTTTGCCATTATTTTAGTGCAGAGTACCGTAGATGAAAGTAGTACAGGTTGGTGGCCAGTTACCAGTTTTCCAGATGTGGCAGACTGCTTTATGTAGTGTATCAAGTATTCGAGGGTTTTGTGAATCTGCTTTGATGCATTCATCTACCAGATAATCTGATCCTGCTGCCTTATTGTTCTTGAGGGACTGTATGACCCGTTGTGTGTCTTCAAGTGTAGTTGGATTACCGCGGTGTGGCCAGTGTGGCCGAAGCGAGTCAAAACATGTGACCGCGTATTCGTTCCATTTTTTAACTTCATACTCTACTGGCTATAAGTAGTTACCAGAGCTTTGTTTTGTTGTTACGTCTGGCATTTTGGGGTTCGCAGGAGGTCTTTGCAGTCTCAAATACTGTTTTCGAGTGATGGGGTGATAATCGTCCTACCTTTCAACAATGTTGTGCTGTAGCCGGTCGTACAAGTCCTTCTTGCAAGCCCGTTCAACAGTACGTTTGAGCTGGGAAAGCCGGGGTACCAACGACTTTGCGATGGGGTGCTGTCCTTGATCCGGTTGACGAATAGCACATAGTCTCTTGTGTTACGTCCATTGTCGGCCAGGAGGCGGGGTGGAGATGAAGGCGGTGGGTGCGTAGGCTATTACAAAATTGAGTGTGCCGTGTGCCAGTTTGAATCAAACAGATATAACGCTGTCTGGTAGTACGTTTGTTGAAATAAGACTGCACTTTGATAAATGAGTCATCATTTCATAGGTACTTCTGGCTCGGAGTCGCGCCTTTACCAGTAGCATTATACTGGCTTTATTCACCGAGGAAACCCAAATGAAAGACAGTTTTGTTGTTAGCTCTTTGGTTGCCATGCTTATTGGAAGAAGATTTTGCTGAAAATATACCGCAGGCAGTATTTCCCTACATCCGCAGGTTTCTCTAGATCTAGTTTAAAGCGGCACCCATTTTCGCCGTTGGGGCTACTTATTCGCGCTGGCGGCTATAGGGTATCTCCCACGTTCAGGCCATCTATTATTTTACATAGATATCTATGAAATTTAGACAGTAATCCACAAGCATTACTTAACATACCCTATTTCTTTGTGGAACAATTGGGGGGCGCTTTTGCTTTTCCCCACCTGCCGTACTTGGTAGTGTTGCCGACATCAATGGATCTCTGGCAATTTTTGCTGACTTAGCATTGCGTTCCGTAACTTGTGGTGCTGATTTCTTCCTTGCAAATCTACCAAAACAAAAACCTTAATTAAATATTATATTTACAAAGAAAGACGTCATAACTAAAAGAATCTAATGTATTTGGTATTTAGGGGGTTTATAAGATCTTTATAAGACGGTCTTTGTAAGATCACTTTTTAACCTCGCTATCGTAACTTAACAAATCACTTCACTTTGATGCGTTGACTACTGTTACAAACTTAAAACGTTCACTTTCTATATCTAGTATTCCAATGATGGTTAGCTTTATCGACAACACAAACCCACCATCTTTCAAAATCCTATCATGGTGTAATCCACTCCAAAATCTGCTAATTGGTCTTAATCCAATGCCGAATCATTTACAGCTTGTGGCAATTTCTCATCACTAATGATAATGTTGCCAAAAAGCCACATCACATTCAAAACCAAAGTCGCAAAAGATTAAATATCTCGATAATACTTTAAAATAACCAACTGAGAAGAAACAAGCCAACAGCTATCTGATGCTCATGGAAAAATAACAACAGTACCAGAAAAGCAGCAAATGCTAATAGCTTCACTAACTAACTAAATAGTTGTCTTGAAACATTGTACATATCCACTGATTCGGCACCAATATATGTTAGACATTGTCTGCTGTGACTTCTTTTAATTCCACCTCAATCATAATAGGTCTGACATTATTACGCATGCTGATGGTCTGCGTCTGGGTGATGATTGCAGGTAGGTAGTTTTCCCCCAGTTTTTGTTGTGACAATTTCAATCCAACAAATTTTCTCAGCATCTTAATACCTGTGCAATCGTTCTGAAGCTATTAATCCTTGTATGGATGCAGTTTTTTCCTTGAACGACGTGGTTGAGGAATTCTTTGGTTTCTGACTGTTAACCTCCATCCTATCACATGAATGAGTTTAAGTCTGAGTTTACCATTTACCTCTTGACTTTAACTTTCTTTTTATCATTTCTCCACAATTCCATACACTTAGTGGATTGTATGCTCCTTAACCCATTTGAAAAAGTAAAACGTTAAAGGGGTAACAGTAGGTTGAAAAATATAAACATCTGTGACACAGCATTAGCTATTATATCAAACTGTTAACTACAGCGAATACTAAGCATATTCAATCATGAGGACGAAAAGTTTTGGATGAGAAAACAGCTAAAAAAACCAGCTCCAATGGCTGAGGGCAAAACAAGAGAGGGGAGTTGTAATTTTCTCTTAAAAGGCTAGAAAATCGAAAAACAACAGAGCTTTGTATGTACTGGCCAGCAGTTGACAAAACTTTGCAAAAACAAAAAAGATGTTATAAGACGTTTATCTATAGCACGATATACTTTCAATAACTTAAGACAAAGTCTCTTGAGCAAGAAATTAATCTGAGAAATGAAAAAGACTCCTGAAAAGATTCCTATGTGTATCTAACATTGCCTTCACGAACAATTTACTAAAACGAGTTAAGATGATTCAAACCTTGGCCTATCGGAGAATGTTAAAAATTTCATTTAACAGTAGAATCGACAATGAAGAAGTGCTAAATAGACCGGTACATGCATTGAAACTAGAATTTATACTGAAAACAAGGCCATTGAAATACAATGGTTATGTCTACAATACCACTTGAAAGATCGAAAAAATTGGATAGACAACATAAAGTATAAAACAGGGCTTATACTAGAGCAGGCTACCGTAAAAAGCTTTAAAAGAATAAATTGGCACACTAATAAACACTACCTGCGTCTGATGTAAGGTACCTGAATAGGAGGAAATTTTGGAATAAAGTTTATGGCTTTCCATTCTTCTGGAAGTCGACCAAATTTTATGAAATAAGATGCTTAGCCCTTAACAATATATTCTTCAGGTTTCAAGGTAGTTTTGTAGAAAAGATATTTCATTTACCTATCTTAATTTTAACGTTATAAACGGTCCGTATATCTCTTCTTGTATGGTTTACAAAGCTCAGAGACGTCTGGTTAATATCAGAAATAATGTGGTGTACTTAGAGAAATAACTGATAAATAACTGAATACTGTTTACTTCTTTATGCCTATCACCCCCTCCCCCAATTTGTCTTTACCCCGTCATGTGGTTGTCTTGGGGGTTCCACTTGGGAGCCAGCGGTTTTTTGCCACAGGTCTGTGTTCCTTATGGTGTTCAGCCAGCTCTTCTGGAGAATTTTCTTTAACTGTTGACAGCCTTTGCACGCTGATAATTGACTTAGTTGTTATTCATGTCGTAGCTTCTTACAGCAAGACTGACTTCACATTTTAGTTAAGCAGGCTACTCTTTTTATGCATTTCACCACCTTTACAGTCCAGATTTTTCCTGACTTGAAAGAATGGCGTCCTGCTTTTGCCAATCGTAAACATCTGCGTCAGTATTACCTTTGGTGTCAATGGCACTAGCAAGGTAAATGAAGGTATCAACCCCTTCTAACTGAATGTGAAGGTACTTGTGCAGTTTGAGGTCATCTTAAGGTTTGTGATTTTGTTCTTGTAGATGTTTAGTTTAAACCATAATAATGTGGTTTTTAAACCCCTGATTTTTTTTAATTTGTTGATGGGCATGGAATGAGAGGGCCAGATCATAAGTAACGTCCAGGTTGTCAAAATGTGATTTAAGTATTTGCTGCATATTTTTGGGTTTTATAGGTATGTTGCCCTGGGTCTCAAGGTCGTAAATGCCGAGGTTGCTAATTGGGTAAGCTTCTATTACCCATATTGAAAAATCCCATAGCGTGCGTCTCAAATAGCCTCTGACGACTAAGTCCAGCTCCTGGACTTCACATGGCGAGACTGATCCTACTGACAGAAGAAGGAGCAAAGGGCGGGTCACTGGCTTCTAAAAGCTAGTTGCTTCGGGGAGATGGACCTCGTCAGCCTTGGAAGACAGTTCATCTTGGGGAAGGAGAACCCTGATTCCAAACCTCCGCTGCCTTGCGGCTATACCCAACCTTGGAAAAGGCTTCAGTAGTAAACCTTGAGGAAGAAATCTGCTGCTGCATTACAGTATATGCCCACTAGGTGAAGGCTAGTTCCACAGCTTAAAACTGTGGTTAGCGTCAGCAAGGGTATGCGGCTAGAAAACCAAAATACCAAAAAGCAAGATGCGGATCAATCTGATCCAATGTGACGGCCCCCAAAGGGATATAGCCAAAGACAAAGAAGAAGATAAGTATATTGTCCTCTCGGCAACCTCCGCTGCTCCGAGTTTGGCCATCATCTCTATCTAATGCCGAGCAGTGACAATTTGTACTTCATCATCTTATTTGCAACTTAAGCAGTCTTTTCTATCCAATGCAGGATGTATGCATTCCATGTTCAGACCCTGATGATCCTGGTTGAAGTAAAGCTGTCCTTTCTGTATTTGCTAAGGATTCGCAGCTTTTATCTTATGGTATAATTTGTCTTCCAGATTCTGAAGAGTTTTTTAAAGTTCCAAAGACACATTAGAAATTTATGGTTGACACAGTTTTATTTGAACTATTAATTAATTAATTAATTAACTATTAGCTGTTCTGTTGAGTATCTTTGACCAATAGTCTCCTTTGTTTACTACACTCAAACTACAGTTAAAGTTATTTTAATCAAACTTTGTTAAGACACTAACCTTAGGCGAGACCTATAGTGTTTCATGTAACAATAAACATATTTCATTATTTTTACTGTTGTTTATACAAGCAATACGGAATACTCTGATTATTTCGGATTTTATAAATGTTTTTACCTCTTGTTTTTCTCCACAACGACGTCTTGTTTCAACAATCTTTAGTGGATTTTAGCCTGTACAGCCCAAGTGCAAGTTTACTGAACTCATTGACAACGTACCATACAGTCTTAACTCTTTCAGTGAATCCCCTGTCTTCTCTCTGTGTGACAACATAGTTTATAAGTTGGGCTTGCTCTTGTACTGTACAAATGTAAATATGGGTTTGCAGTTTCAATCCAGTATATATCAGCCATTTCCTTGTAGTTGGAATGTCTATATTATTCCCCAAATCCTAAATAAACCGTCCATGCAAGCTCATCTCCCCCAACTCCATTTCTAGATCATCCATATCTTCTCTCTTTCAGTAGTCATTCTTCTCGACACAGCCTTTAGTCACCAAGCTTCTTTACGTTTTTGCAGTAAAGGTTTCACGTCGTTATTTATTTGAAGTTATGTTCTTTAGTCTGAGTATTTGAACTGCACATCAATTTTTCGTCAGCCACTTTTTACTCTGGTCAGGTACAGCTTCGTAGCATTGCCATTTAAACTAAGCATACTATGCATCGTCAATACGTTTCTTGTCTTGGAATTTAGATGTCAGTACATCTAAATTCCATTTCAACACTGCCTCTCTTTTTCACAAAACCGCCCTTTTATGGATTGTCATGAACTTGTTCTTTTCATTCAAATTTTATTTCAATAAAAGTTTCACCCTTTGTTTATACTCCTTCACAAACAATTCTCTTATCCTTCACCATTATCATTATCATTATTTATCTTATTTATTACTAGTATAATAATTATTTTTATTATTTTAATGTAGATTATGCTAAAATTGTTATACATTTGTTGTACAAATTTTTCTTCATCTCTCTGCACTTAATGTGTTGAAGTGGGACAACAACCAACATTGTACATTTTGAAAACATTTAATGTATGTCTGAGTTTACTTACTAAAAACCGAAATACACCAAGAATTTTCAATTATCCACAATTTTAATGTTAAAAATAACATTGCCCTAAATGAGCTAGAAAAAACGCTATGATTAAAATTTCTGATTTTAGTTCTACAACTGTGAAAATATAACACGTGTTAGTAAAGATAGTCACTATGCTCTTACCCTTGAGACGAATAAGAAGGACGGGCCAGCTGCTCACCTTTCAGTGTTCGTAGCTACAAGGAAATAATACAAATACATGTAAAGTAAACTTTACATTTTATCTACTGTGGAATATAAAAAATACTTCACTGTTTTCTGTCGCTTTATCTGATCACCTACCCTATATCAATCTATTTATCTCTCTGTGTATGTATGTATGTATGTAAGTATGTACGTATGCGTGTACCTATGTATGTATTTATGTATGTATGTATGTACGTGTATATGTATGCATGTATGCTTTCTACTTATAAAGGGAAGAGATTGAAGTCTAGGTGTGGCGACTATCGTGTTCGTGAGCTTTTGTATGCAGATGATGTTGATCTTGCTGCACATTTAGAAGAGGAAACGCAGCTGATTACGAACATACTCTGAAGTGCTTGCAAAGCTTTTGGGGTCAGTATCAGTCTCAAGAAGACTTACTTTATGTTTCACCTCCAGTTGGAGAGCCATATGCTGAACCACATATTCTAGTTTATAGGAAGAAGTTGAAGATTACTGATAGTTTTGTATATCTCGGTAGTACAGTAAGCAGGAATTGCACTCTGGATGCTGAAATGAATTCTTCTTTTAATAAGTTGAAGAAATGGGTATGGTCAGATCGGGGAATTACATCAAAGACAAAGATTAGTATTTAAAAAGCATGTGTGCTTACTTTTTTGTTGCATGGCTTAGATACATGGACTGCATATACGGTAGGCGGCATCTCAAGCTTTTGTAAAGGTTTCATCCAAAATTGTCTCAGGAGAATCTTTAACATCAGTTGGAATACCGTCCCACCTGATACTGCAGTCCTTATCTGATCCAATAGCACCAGTATTGAGATGTGTATCATCCAGAATCAGATGTGGTGGACAGGGCACCTTGTCAGGATGGAAGCTGAAAGACTCCCTAAACAGTTGTTTTATGGTGAATTATCCAAAGGAAAAAGACCACAACTCAAGTCGACAAAAAGATGTAAGGATGTGCTGAAGAGCAACTACTGGAGATTGATGTGAATAACTGGGAAACAATAACTTCAGACCGTCTACAATGGAGGGAAAAATCATGGAAGGATAAAAAGAATTTGAAGAAAGGCGTGTAGGTCATGCTGTATTAAAGCGTGCTCTAAGAAAGCAGGATAAAAGGACAGTGCCAGATGATATTTGGAAGGAAAGGAAGTGCAGTGTGCGGCCGATCTCTTTTATCAAAACCTGGACTGGTGAACCATTTTAAGTCACACAGTCGAAGGAAAGATCAACACTTTTATGAAAGAAACTTGCCACCTCGTCTATCGATGCATAGTTGCGCTACCTGCGGTTTAGTCTGTAAATCAGTAAGTGATCTAACGAGACATTCCAAGATTCATAATGAAGCTCATCTGCATCCAGCACCAAAAGTGGGCAAGTTCATTTGTTGTCTATGATGTTCATGCCAGACAGAACCTAGGTTGAAGAGTCACCCACGTGCGCATTGAAGGACAGTATAAAATTAAAGAGATGACAGACTTCTGCTAAGAAGGAGCAATCATTTTGTACGTACGTATGTATGTATATATGCATGTATGCATGTATGTATAATTGTATGTATGATTGTATGATTGTATGTATGTATGAATGTATGTATGTATGTATCTGTATATATATATATACAGAGAGAGAGAGAGAGAGAGAGAGAGTTTTTAAGGTTCTTATCGCCAAGGTGAGTTTAGATATAAGCTATTTGTAGTCTACAAACTGCCCCAATAGCAACGTCTCAAATAGTCTCTGAGAACCAAATTCAGCTTCTGGCTTTATCATTGGGGAAATCTTTCAAAATAACAGAAGAAGGGGTGAAAGGTGAGTTACTGGCACCTCAAAACCAGTTTGCTCCGAGTTAGTGAACCTCGTTAGCCATTTCTTGGTATTTCCTAGGAGAAGCTATACTCTGATACAAAANAGAGAGAGAGAGAGAGGGAGAGAGAGTTTTGAAGGTTCTTATCGCCAAGGTGAGTTTAGATATAAGCTATTTGTAGTCTACAAACTGCCCCAATAGCAACGTCTCAAATAGTCTCTGAGAACCAAATTCAGCTTCTGGCTTTATCATTGGGGAAATCTTTCAAAATAACAGAAGAAGGGGTGAAAGGTGAGTTACTGGCACCTCAAAACCAGTTTGCTCCGAGTTAGTGAACCTCGTTAGCCATTTCTTGGTATTTCCTAGGAGAAGCTATACTCTGATACAAAAACTGCAGTTCAACTGTTGCCGGCTATCTAGTATTGCTTGTTGTAGAAATCAGGCAATTGATACCAAGAGAGTGGCTCTGCTGTTATGCAAGGTTTTGTTACTATAAAATGATTGTACAGATATTACTTGAGACCTCAACATGAGACCTCAACGTCTGTTCAAAAGTCCTGTGGGAATGGAAGAGTGGCAAAGCATGTAGGCTTGACAGGATGGAAACATGTAGTCACAAATTTGCACATAGGGAGCATGTGGCTTAACCTAATATTGCTTTCCACAACAACCAAGGCAGCTGTGTACTTCGGTGGAGCCGTTTGTGGCTGAGTTTTTCTAGGGTAGTACTGGTCGCCCAAAGCTAGGAGGAGACTAGCTGTAGAAGATCAACTATTAGAGCCTGAGTCAGGTTAAACTATATTCTTGTCTTGGAAGTCTGGGAAGTCTTGAAAAGAGAGATGTGAAGCTGGTGTAGGGTTTGCAGTGAAGAATACATTAGAAGACAAAGTTGAATGGCCAGTAGGTGTTAGCGAGTGTATAATGAAGCTGGGGATTCCTCTCAATACTATCAGATACATGACTCTTCTCTCGGTTTATGCACCAACACTTGTGTTTCCTTGGAAATATATCACTTCTTTCTATCATGCCCTCAGAACACTTTTCACTAACATTCCGAAAGGTGAAAATGTACTCATCCTTGGTGACATCAGTGCTCATGTTGACTCTGACAGTTAAACATGGCAGCCTTTGAGACCTCATGGGATTAGCAAAACTTCAGTTTCTTTTGACATAGTGGAAGACAGAGTTTTTCTGATGTTGATCGCACTCAAAAAACCAAACGTTCTGTATATGAGTATATGAGACCTGTGTGTAGACTACTCTTTTGTATGCCTCAAAGGCATGGACTCTGTATTAATCGCATATTAAGCTGCTTGAGAGATTTCACAAATAGGGAAGGAGGGAAAGAATGCATCTTGTATTTAGCCATAAACGTGTGAATTTCGCATGTAGACAAAAGTACTCTTTTAAACTAACGCACAAAATTATAAACAAAATACAGACATGGTAATTAGTGTTAGGCAATTACATTTTAGCCACCATAATGAGAGCTAGCTGAATTTCTTTAATTTATTTGACGGTGGCACGGCTACATGTGTGAGACATAAATTATTTTAGTAGTTTCTAATATTTAACAAATATTAACTTATTTAGAAAGCTTTACATATGAATGTATGGGGAACATTAAGGTTCTAGTGTGTCAAAAAATATTTTACACATGCAAAAATATAAGTATACAAAAGAGGGTCTTTGTTTAAACTGGAGATTACTCAGTTTTTGTGAAAAAATAGAGCTTAAGTAGTAATTTGAAGAGAAATTGGGGAATACCTACATATCTTGTACAACTGAAAGTTTGAAGTGTTTAACACACAAAAAATGGTTACATTCATACATTCATATACTTTATATATATATATATACCAGTATTGAAGTTATTATGAGTTATCAACAGTGCTCAATAATATAAGAATATTAGAGCTATCATATGGTGAACGACAAAAGTATCAACAAGACTTATTTTATAACTGTGAGTTTCACAATTGCTGGCTTTTTTTGTTTCTTTGTTTTGTTTTCTTTGTTTAGCTGACGATTGTGAAATCATGAAACTTGCAGTTTTAAACTAAGTTTTGTTGATTTTGTCGTTTACCATATATATAATGCAAAATAAAGTAGAAAAATATGTTACTAGATTTGAAACCATTTATTGTACATCCCTTTAGCCAATCAACCGACCTGCTGGCATCACATTCTAAAAAAATAGTGATTTTCACACCTTAACCTTTCACCTAACCAGGCCAATGTTTTTCAAGATCCTTATCTTTGGAAGTCTTATCCAAACCAGTACAACTTGACCTGAAGCTAAAACACAATGAAAATTTTCTTGTTGATCCACAAAGGTTCCATCGCCACAAACAAAGAAGACCATTCTGTAAAAATATATTGGAATGGAAAAGACAAAAACAAACAGAAAACACCAAGTCGAACAGACATTAACCAAATTAGATTTTAACCAGTGCTTGTAGCTTGAATGGTTATCTACTCCACTGGGCTATTAGCATTCTCTTTTTAACCAGATCATCGATAGTTATTGTTTATCTTCTATAGATCTATCTCTTTATGATATATGTTATTAAGTCTAAAATTCTCTAAAAATGACAAATTTTGTATGTTAATGCGACGTATTACTGTTTTCTTCGCAGCTATTTAAAAGAAAAAAAGACTTTCTGTAAAACAATTTGCTTTCGTCTTATTCTCTTATTCTCTAGGTTTTTTTTCTTAACTCAGCTCTTTCTTCTTGTACTTATCAGCTTAATTATTCCTGAAAGAGCTTAATTTAGAAAAAGGAACTGGAAATTTTTTTGTACACGCTATAAATTACTTTGTAAATAATAAGCTATATCTGAAGTCATAAATGCTTTTAGATTTCATTCTATGTCGAGGCATGGCTTTTCAAAAGCAATCGTTCGTTCTAACTTTTGACACCTTTTTCAATTAATGACCAAAATGTAGTAAAAGTAAGAAATAGCAAATAGAATATTGCAAACAAATTAAGTACCTAACAAGAGCACAAAAACTAAAACTAAATTATAATTTAGCACACGTTCAGGATTACTAAATAAATGACAAAAGTCTATTGTTTTACTGAATCTTAGCCAGGAAATATTTCCACACGGTGCTACAATTGCCTCACGAGTTTGTTATCTAATTTAACTGTAGCATGGATAACTTAAAAATATCCTTTGGCATAAAAAGGTTTGTCGGCATACCCCAACATAAACCTACAGTTTTATTAACAACTAGATAGGTTTTTACGCAGTAAACAGAGAAAAAAATTACCACACATAATTTACCTTATATTGATGAAGCGAATATTCATGTTCTTTCCAACGTTTATCCAGCAACATACTGCTTGGTTTCATTGGAGCACTTTTCTGACGAAGGCTGGACATGATAAATGTTGTTTCCCAAACTTGATATTCTGGAATCCGCTTTTGAAAAGTTAGTGACAAATATCAAGTTGTCAGGTTGTTATTTTCATGTCTCTCACATTACTAGGAACGGTAATTTTTAAAGTATTCAAAAACAGCCATTAACTACGTATGGCTTAAACTCATTGTCCAAACGCATAATTTTCTTTCATAATTATTACAGAAGCGATACAACAAAATGGTGGCAATAGTTTCTGCGTTAAAGGTGCATATACTTAGAGTCCTAATTGTCTGAAAATTTGGTTTGCGTTGCACTTCATCCTGTTTAACCTACAGTTACTAAACAATGTTTCCCTAGTGACAGTATTCAAATAAGAGAGTTAACTGCAGATTTCAATGTCTTGAGTGAATTCAGTTATTCATGAAAAGATGGAGTACGGGTGGGCTGATTTACTTGTTAATTAACAATAAATAATTTTTTACCGCAAAACGGAGTGCCTTTATGTACTTTGTAGTTTAAAAATTTGGGTAATCATAGTTACAAGGAACGGAGAAAGCCTTAGCTTTCTAAGGCTTTCCACGTTCCTTGTGATTAAGTTTCATATTCAACGATGAGGTACCGATATCCATATTTAATACCCTGAACAGCCAGGGTATTAGATAAACGTATGAATGTGTCATTGATTTATATTAGAATAGGTTTCTTACGTACCAAAACTGATATTCCCAACATATTCGATAAGTGTAAGTGTTGGAATATCCACACAGTCTCTAAGAAGCACAGAATCCCCCTCCCTACCCGTTCCTACTCGAAAGCTTGCTTCCAATTCCCCCCCCCCCCCGCGCACACTTGAATATACAAAGAACAATAAATGTGTTTATACAGCTTTTTTCTAATTTCTAAAAGAAATATGTATAGAACTTTTAAACTTTGGCATCGGATGAGGAGAAAAACTGGAACGATTAGTTCATTTTCTGTATTAGTGTTCAACTGCAGAAACTTGTTTTCATCAGAACAATACGATGTATGGCATAAGTAAGGTAACTCTCCAGGCACATGACCACTCAGCTGAATGCATACCTTCTAACCGGATACCCCTCACATTCCTGAAATTTTGATGAATAACTTGCTTTGTGTACGAGTGTTTGTATACTGACATTTTTTGTAGATATAATGTATAATAGACAAATATTTCAGCAAATTATCTGTAAAATATTTCAAAAGTGAGACATTGTAGCAGTAATTTCTCTTTTAGTTGATTACAATCAACTAAGAAAGGAAAAGATTGAACATCAAATAGAAATAATTGTTTTTATTCTATGTTCAATCTTTTCCTTTCAGGAATTTAGGGATTTTATGTCTGTACAGTTAAATGAAATTATGCAATTAATTTTAAATGATCGCATAATACTTTTTCTTGGTATGAAATGTGCCAGGATTAAAGAGCTCAGTCCACCTCTTCATGTTATATGATACGATCAAAACAACAGCCGATGAAATAAGCGAAAAATCGACAGGATAACTAACTGATAAAATATATCTTGAATTCTGAACACTTACAATGCCTTATAGGGAACNGAAATAATTGTTTTTATTCTATGTTCAATCTTTTCCTTTCAGGAATTTAGGGATTTTATGTCTGTACAGTTAAATGAAATTATGCAATTAATTTTAAATGATCGCATAATACTTTTTCTTGGTATGAAATGTGCCAGGATTAAAGAGCTCAGTCCACCTCTTCATGTTATATGATACGATCAAAACAACAGCCGATGAAATAAGCGAAAAATCGACAGGATAACTAACTGATAAAATATATCTTGAATTCTGAACACTTACAATGCCTTATAGGGAACACCAAATTACTTTAATCAAACGTTTGTCATTACTTAAAATAGCTCTTATAAGGTAATATATTTATTTAACATATTTATTAGTTGTTGCCACAACAAGCAATATAACATTATGCTGATGACGCTACACTGTCTCCAGGTGCAGCAGAATGCACACTAATATGGGCATTTGTGTCTTGCTATTCCGATCGTGTATAAAAGAATTAGATAGATCGAGACCGGGTCATTCCTACACCTTGTATAACATGTGTCCTAACAACTTTATGACGACCAGCTTCTTCTTCTTCTGAGGTCCTTATCCTTTCAGGACATTAAAGATCATGGTCTTCCATCTCTTTTTCTCTTTTGACAGTGCTAAAAATTTACAGTTACTCCTCTTGAATTGGAGATCCTTGTCCAAGCTGGTAATGAATTTCAGTCTCTGTCTTCCTTTACTTTTATTTTCTTTAATATTCCCTGTTAACACCAAGTTTTCCATTCCTTCATATCTCATTACATGACCCAGAAACTGCACTTGTCTTTTTCTAATTACCTCCATCAATTTTCTTTTTATTCCTGCTCTCTCTAATGCTACTTAATTGCTCACTTTGTCAGTCCAAGATATTCTTAGAATTTTTGTCATGAGCCACATATCCACTTCTTTTATTAGTGTCTTCATGCTTTCATTGACAGTCCAACCAGCACACCCATAAAGCAAAACAGACCACACATAACATTCCAGGACTCGAATCTTAGTTTTTACTTGCAGCTGTCTGTTCTNGGACATCAAATAGAAATAATTGTTTTTATTCTATGTTCAATCTTTTCCTTTCAGGAATTTAGGGATTTTATGTCTGTACAGTTAAATGAAATTATGCAATTAATTTTAAATGATCGCATAATACTTTTTCTTGGTATGAAATGTGTCAGGATTAAAGAGCTCAGTCCACCTCTTCATGTTATATGATACGATCAAAACAACAGCCGATGAAATAAGCGAAAAATCGACAGGATAACTAACTGATAAAATATATCTTGAATTCTGAACACTTACAATGCCTTATAGGGAACACCAAATTACTTTAATCAAACGTTTGTCATTACTTAAAATAGCTCTTATAAGGTAACATATTTATTTAACATATTTATTAGTTGTTGCCACAACAAGCAATATAACATTATGATGATGACGCTACACTGTCTCCAGGTGCAGCAGAATGCACACTAACATGGGCATTTGTGTCTTGCTATTCCGATCGTGTATAAAAGAATTAGATAGATCGAGACCTGGTCATTCCTACACCTTGTATAACATGTGTCCTAACAACTTTATGACGACCAGCGTCTTCTTCTTCTGAGGTCCTTATCCTTCAGGACGTTGGAGATCATGGTCTTCCATCTCTTTCTCTCTTTTGACAGTACTAAAAATTTACAATCACTCCTCTTGAATTGGAGATACTTGTCCAAGCTGGTAATGAATTTCAGTCTCTGTCTTCCTTTACTTTTATTTTCTTTAATATTCCCTGTTAACACCAAGTTTTCCATTCCTTCATATCTCATTACATGACCCAAAAACTGCAGTTGTCTTTTTCTAATTACCTTCATCAACTTTCGCTTTATTCCTGCCCTCTCTAATGCTACTTCATTGCTCACTTTGTCAGTCCAAGATATTCTTAGAATTTTTGTCATGAGCCACATATCCACTGCTTCTATTAGTGTCTTCATGCTTTCATTGGCAGTCCAAGCAGCACACCCATAAAGCAAAACAGACCACACATAACATTCCAGGACTCGAATCTTAGTTTTTACTTGCAGCTGTCTTTTCTTGAAAACTAAACTCATTTTACTAAAAGCATCCTTCGCTAAAGTGATTATTTTCTTTATTTTGTTCACACATCTTGCATCTGATGTTATCAAACTACCAAGATAAGTAAACCCTTTAACATTCTTTACAAATTCTCCATTGATAGTTAAAGAACACTTTGGGGATGAACACTTCTTTTTTACATACATTCTGTTTTCTTCATGTTAATTTTGAGTCCCTTCTTTTCACTCTCTAACACTAATTTATTTAAGATGTTTTGCAAATCCACTTCACTTTCAGCTATCAATACAGTGTTGTCAGCATATCTTAAGTTGTTTATGTTTACACCTCCGATTTTCACTCCAGGCATGTTCTTGATCCCTCTCAAGATAACTTCACTATTGAACAGATCTGGTGACAGAACACATTCTTGTCTTACTTCTCGTTTTATTGAAGATCACTTGCTCATTTCTCCGTCAATCCTGATAGCTGCCATCTGTTCCCAGTATAAGTTCTAAATCAATTGCAAATATTTTCCATCAATTTCTAAGTCCTTCAATATTTTGAACAATTTATGGTCCCTCGCATTATCAAATGCTTTGCTGTAATCAATAAAGCACAAATACAAATTCTTCTGGACTTCCACTGCTCTTTCACCCATCATTCGTAAAAAACCCCAGCATTTCTGGTACCTTTTCCCTCTATAATGCAGTTTGCTCTTGTGAGATCTCTTGCCTTATTCTGATCTTCATTCTGTTCAACAGAATTTTCAGGATCAGTTTTATCATGTGGCTTATTAAGCTGATGGTCCTGTGACGTTCTCATTCAGTAGCACTAGGTCTTTTAGGCAAAGCTATAAACACTGATTTGGTGAGGTCAGATGGAATGTGCCCTGTATTGTATATTGTGTTTGCAATATCAGTGACTTTGTCTACTCCAAACTCGTCTAGCTCTTTCACCAATTCTGTTACAATGTTGTCAGATCCTACCGCTCTTCCTTTCCTCATTTTTTAAATAGAAAACTGAAATTCTGCCTTCATTATAGTTGGGCCTTCCTTTTCTTTTCTTACCACTGGCTTCTCCCCTCTTTCATCTTCAAACAACTCTTCTATATATTTTGTCCACCTGCGAAGCATCTCCTCTTTTTCCAGAATAATACTGCCATCTTTGTCTCTTATGCATCCACTAGAGGTACAGTTTTTCTTTCCACTTATCTCCATGTTTCTCTCATCTTTATTTTTCAAGTTCTTCAAATTTCTTACACTTGCTATTGAACCAGCTTTCCTTTTACTCATAACATTTCTTTCTGATGTTATTATTCAGTTCTTTGTATTGATCAATTTTCTACTTTGCAGCCCTTCTCTTATCCATCAATTCGAGTATTTCATCAATCATCCACTTTTGTTTTGCCCTTCTCTTGATTTTAGGAATGACACTTTCAGTTTCTTGTACTATGGCATCCCGAAAAATAGTCCATTCATCAGGTGTCTCACCTTCATCTTCCAAAGCTCTAAAACGATTTTGAACCTCCATTTTAAACCGCTGTTTTAATACCTCATTCCTACGTAAAAGGTATACCTCCAGCTCTGGTGTTATTTTGGATTTTTTTAGTTTCCTCAACTTAACCTTCAGGTGGCACACATGATCGCTGTCACAATCTACTCCTGGGTAACATTTCGCCTCCTGAACTGCATTCCTGAACCTCTACTTGATTGTTATGTAATCTATTTGAATCCTTTCTCTGTCTCCTGGACTTATCCATGTATAAAGCCGTCTTTGATGGTGTTGAAACCAAGTGTTCGTAATGACCTGACTATTTTCCTGACACCATTGGGTCCATCTTTCACCTCTTTCATTTCTTTCACCAAGCCCATGAGGATCAACTTTATTTCTTTCTCTTCCTTTTCTCACTTTATTATTTAAGTCACCCATAATCAACACTATCTCCTGTGATTTACACTGCCTTTTTGCCTTTTCTATTTCCTAATAAAAAGTCTCAACCTCCTCCTCTGTATGGTCCGATGTTGGAGCATATACCTGAATGATAGATAAATTAAAAGGCCGCCCCTTCAGCTTGACTAACAATACTCTTTCAGAAATAGCCCACACTCCTATCACACTCTTTGCCCCATCTTTGTCCAGCATGATTCCAACACCATGCTGATGTCTTTCTCCATATGAGTAGATTACTCTTGTCTCATCGCTAACCATTTTTCCTGCTCTAGTCCATCTCATTTCACTCATAACCAAAATGTTTCCTTTCAGTCGATCAATTTCTTGCTTTACATTTTGTAGCTTTCCTTTTTTGTACAATGTTCTCACATTCCATGTTCCTATTTTCAGATGTTATTTTTTTGCAAACAGTAGTTTGATCACTGTCTGGGGTTACCTGTAGCACATGACCATCTCTACCTGACGAGATGTCTCCGCTGGATATAGAGGAGACCCCATTCACGTCGATAGATTTTCTTTCATAAACGGATTTGACCATGATTTTACTGGGCATGATACAGCAGTGGTTTGCCTTTTCCTTTCTGCTCGGTGTGTTTCTTGAGAACACCAGCTCTAGCTAGCTGCAGTTGACCCATTCAGGGTTCATTCGCCTTCTCTGGTTGCTAGCCATCATCAGCCTTTGATCAGCCAAGACCACCCACAAGGCAGTGGGAGCAAAAAGCTATCTCTTTCTGCTTGCCAAGTCAGTATTTATAGTCACCAGCCACAAGAACTACTGCTCTTGGGGCAACGTAACCCAGTAAGGGAGGCATTTGGGTGCTACACCTTGCCCAAGGGTGACCCAGCACAACAGCAGTTAAGAGGTAGTGACATTCTCCCCAATACCTTNGCAGTTGACCCATTCAGGGTTCATTCGCCTTCTCTGGTTGCTAGCCATCATCAGCCTTTGATCAGCCAAGACCACCCACAAGGCAGTGGGAGCAAAAAGCTATCTCTTTCTGCTTGCCAAGTCAGTATTTATAGTCACCAGCCACAAGAACTACTGCTCTTGGGGCAACGTAACCCAGTAAGGGAGGCATTTGGGTGCTACACCTTGCCCAAGGGTGACCCAGCACAACAGCAGTTAAGAGGTAGTGACATTCTCCCCAATACCTTGGAACTCCTGGACTAGGGTTCTGTTGTAGGTACAGTTTAACGTCATACCAAGGACACTGACGACCAGCATGTCATGCAATTATCTTTCAGAAAAAATTCATTATGTCATGAAGATACAAATATGTGAGAATTTATATGCTTCAATACAATTAACTTTCGTGAAGTATACTGAAGAAAAGCAGAATAAAAGCCTCCGAGATGTTTCATAACACACACCCAACCCCATCAATAATTATTAAAGCAGTAGAACGAGATAGAAGCAAATGCTTAGAAGCAAAAACACGAAGAAGATGGACCTTGAATTCATTCGACAAACCTTTCTAATTTTTACTTGTTTTTCTAAATTTGTTTTATTTTGTATTTTGTAATATTTTTTAAATTTAATTAATTTTTTATAAGAAATTTATTGGTTTGTTTTCTAGCAAAGGTTTTGAAATAGTGAAGGTGAAACTGGATACATTTTATATGTAGAAAAGTAATGTGTTTTGTTAAACGTTTACAAATACACAATATTAAAACTACGGAAATAAAAATTATGTAAGCAGTTGGGTAATAAGATATAAATTTCTGCAAAAGTCTTCACTGAGGGTGGTACAAGCACTTGAAAGAAATTTTACTTCCAAACTGAGCAAATGACATCGACAGTACATTGCTACTGCGATCTGTATTGCAATTCCTGTAGGTTTTCCCATCATGTTACTATCATATTACTGTCATGTTACTGGAACCATCACCTTTGTTTTGTGCAATCATTTAAATTTTTATGAAATCTCAGTAAGAAATCCTTTATCATTGATATTATTGTGCAGCTCTTAATTTTTTCCAGCTCATGAAATCTTAGAAACCTTTCTTGTTTATTAAAGTCTCATGGATTGTTTCCATGCAGGACAATTGTTTAATATTACTAGTTTTAGTATACTTGCCTGCCATTGTAAAAAATGACTATCAAGTATACCTTTTAGCTTTTTCTATGGAACGTGGCAGACCATTATTACTAAAAGCTCATTTTAAGTGTCACAGTGCGTATATTTGCATATAGTTGGTCCATCAAATGGTCAGCTTATGGTTTTATCCTTTGTTCCAAGCCGAGTGCAACGGTCATTATCATCATGCCCTTGGAGGAAAATTCCCTGGTGTTCAAGATATGGTAAACATTTAGCTTTCTGAGACCTGTTTGCATTCCATTTCTCTTTCTTTTTTTTCAACAGGCTTTTTCTCTTATGTTTCTCCAAGGTGGCCATAGTGGCCATGTAGTAGAAAATGACTCCATATAATATTGTAGAAAAGTAATCAATTTTTGGTAGACCCTCATAAGTGGGTTTTTTACCAGACGGATTGAAATCGAGCAGCTAGTATTTTGCAACGATAGTGGCCTCACATTCTTCTCTTTCTGTTCAATTTTCTTGCAAAGAGGCGCCAAAATAAGAAAAACATCTACAGAGAAATAAAGATAAAAAGTAAGATGTAATGTTAACTTTCATTACATGAAAAAGAAAGTGTGATTTAAGGTTCGATATTTTTGAAGGCGATCTTTCATTACAACAATTAAAGACCCCCGCAGAATAAAAAGCTTGATAAAACTTTTTTCTTGTTACTCTTTTTTATCTCTCAAGGTGTACAAACAAATAATTTGCCGCTAATAACGGAGAACAGAATTGGGTGGAGTACTCCCAGGGACGTGATGAGGGTCAAGCCTAAAACCTCAAACATAACACGCTGATTATCAACCGTTCAGCAGCTACTGCTTACGTATTGCTACAAGATGGCTTTACGCCCAGTGATAAATAAATCTGTAAAATAGAGATAAAAAAGGAATACGTCGGACTGGTAGATAAACTGTTTTATTTTAGGGTAACCTGTTAAATTATAATAAAAAATGTACATCATGAACAAAGAGGTTTGATGCCAAAAAAAATTCCAGTACATTCGAATGTCAGAAGGCATAAAAACCTTATTTCTATGGAAACAAGGCTGGCAAATTGTTATATTTTCCGATTGTTGTCTTACGGTGATGAGAGATGGGCCCTATCACCAACTTTATGGAATAAATTAGAGGTAAAAGAAATGTGGACGCCGATTACTAACAGTTGCATTGACAGAGCATATAACCAAAGCGAGAGATAGATATTGTGAGTTTTTTTATATGGTATTGTTAATTTGGAATGTTTGCAGTGGACAAGATACACACAACGTTAATAACATTGAACAGGACAACATTTCTGTTGAATATGTTTCTGCCAACTTGACAGGTTGCTATCAAAATTTATATGTTAAAAAATACGTGGGCCAAAAACCTTGTTAAGTTATGTAAACGGCATTCATAAAAGCCACCGGTAAACTCAATTAAAGTCTTCTTCCTCGATTCAAAATTATTACCACAAAACCATTGCAAAACGTTTAGATTATTGAAGTGTATAGTGAGATGTCATCCGGCTTTTGCTTGAATGATGTCCTTGAAAAGAGCACCGTCTGAACCAAGGAAATGGGATAAAGAACTTAAACGTAAAAAATTCCCCCAAAAATTTGTCTCCAAGTAAATCATCATCTGAGGTTGGAAAGATGCATTGCGCAGTTAGGAAAGTGTCAACCGATTCACTGAATCCATTCCAGGAAATAGATCCCATAGAAATCTAAGAAAAAGGTAATTAAAAACGACGATGAATGTAATTTTGATTTGGGAATAAATGTTGTTAAAAGCCAATAAGCCCAAGATCGAAAATATGAAATTTTTTAGTGTTTTAACCTGAAAGGGATATGGAGAAAGTTAGTGACACTTTTCATTTGCTTGATGAGTTTGTCGTATGTATAAAGCAAGTATTTCAAGTTTCTAAATTCTCTTGACTTTAGAAACTTGAATTACTTGCGTTAAATCTCAATTTTTCTTTCCTTTCTTAGTCCATTTTAGTTGAGTTTTTTGTTTTACAAATTCCTCTTGAGCAATAATATATCCACTTAAAATAGAACAGAATAAAAGTACATGAACATAAATACTTGTAGAGTTTTAAAGGTGTTTTTGTGGGCAAAGTAGATGTTTTCCTGTGGCCTAGAACAGCATAGGTAACTCAAAAATATTCTAACAATACACTATTAAATATTCAAATAATACAACAATAGCATGCAATATTGATAATTTTGTTAATTACAGGGAATATGGGTTATATAATTTTCATGTTGAGTTATTTTTTCAATTTCTTTACTGTTGATTTATACATATATACGCTTATATATATATATATTTTATACTAAGCATATATTACGTAATAGAATAAAAAGAGCATAAATTACAACCCGCAACATCTAGTGTGCAACAGTAGAGACATTAGCTTATTATGCAAACATTTGAATTGTTTATGACTTCAAGTCCTCCATTCTAATAAAAATGCTTGGAACATCATTGACTAATTGGTTTGACATTAATTAAGGAGATTTTGTGATAATGTATTCAAAAAGTGAAGGGTTTTCAACGTTGTTGAACAATTCGCCTTTAAGTTACCCGACCAAAACAGAAGGCTTCAGGTTGTCTTGGCAAACAGTATTAAATATTTATTAGTCAAGTATTCCATTTGAGGATTACAAAATAATTCATGTAAGGATATAACAATTCTCACCACCAAAAATTAACAGTAATTTGAGGAGGTGTTGGGATAATATTGAGTAGTGTAACTATTGAATTTTAATCAGTGAAGCGAACTAAGTACTATGATATTTATTAAACATATTTTCATCTTACTACTTCCATAGTCATCGTCATTATTTCTTTTTTTTCACTGTAATAAGTGTTAAAAGTTATTTTTACTTTACTGACAATTGTCCTGGGTTCTCAGTTTTTAACATCTAAAAATTAAATAGGTTTTAAGCGATATCTGTTATTCAAAGCATTATGTTCAAAATGTTCCTATTTTGTGCATATTTTACGATCCATACAATGTATCGAGACGAGAGAAAATATCGCGTTAACTTCTGGCTGGGCAAAGTCTGTTTCGCCACTGGTTGAATTGTCACTTCACCCCCCAAGCCTCTCTTTTGAGGGAAATGTGTAATTGATAGTGTTTACTGTTACACCCTTCAATACCACCCCATCATCATATGGCTGATTTTTTCGGCTTGCTGAAGGTTTAGGTCTCGGTGATGGCTTACGAGATATAATTCTACTTCAATTATTTTGACAATTTCAATATAACCAATGCCTCAGTACATAGCAAACCTTCAGCTATGAGGGTGCAAAAAAGCCCTGGACTCAAGACTTATTCCTCATCAGAGAGTGTAGACTCGAGGTATAGTAATGCTGGCTATATATAGATCCGACTAACCTACTATTTTCAAAATACTCTATTTTTAATTTTCAGCAATGTTAGAGGTCTAGGTTCCAATTTTACTTTTTGAAAATCCTTCCTTAATTTTGATTCTTCCTCATATTCTTCGATTTGCGAGACAAGTCTCGATAAAAGTGTTAGTAATAGAAACCTTTTTGTTTACAGCTGTTTACCTTTCTTTCAACTAGACTTTACCCCTTATTTCCATGCTCTTGCTATCCTCGACAGTATCTTTCAGCTTTTAGAGTAAAAGAAATTGAATCTGAAGCTAAACTTTTCATGTGCTTTAGATTGTCTCTTCTTCAGGTCACTTGTTACTTATTTCTTGTATCAATATCTCTTTTTTGATTATTGCGCAGTTATCAAGGCCATAAAAGACTCCATTAATATGGCTCTTGGCACACTGCCAACTTCTGTCTTTGGTGACTTCAATGCTCATTTTATGATATGGTTGACTCATTCTAATAGAACTGACAGACCTGGAGGAGTTACTTTCAATTTCGCTCTTGCTCATGATCTTGTATTAGTTGATTTTGGCGCAAGATTTCGTGACTTAAGACTCTGGAAAATATTCTCTCTTAGATATCTTTTTGACTTGTATTTCTGAGCATTGGGCGGTTTCATTACCTCCTTTTGGATCTTCTGATCATGTTGCTCCCACAGTAGGGGTTGAGGCAACTTTTTCAAATTTTGTTGACAAGCCACACCATTGTAATAGTTTTAATTTAGGTCAGGGTCTTTAGAACGGATTTCGTCAATTTGTTGGTGACATTGCTTGGGATGCAATCTTTAGCAAATCAGCTTCTGATGCTGTAACTAAGTTCACAGGATGCGTCCAGGTTGGCATGGAAACATCTGTACATCAGGTTGATGCCGTCTTCGATGACTCTTTCGGTCACACTTATAATTCACAATATCCATTAAGATTAAGTGCACTATGTTAATTTTTCATGGAGACAGATAACTCCCATTAATAAAATTCAGAGGTCACTCAGAAGGTAAGTGAAAATACATCGTTGCACACAGTTCATGGGTTTTCTAAACACAGCAGGAAATGGCTGGCGGAACAGAAACCAATGGAAAACACATGAAAAACCACCTCGTCACCGATACTTCCTCGCGTATACGCTACAATTTACAATATCTCAGACCTATCGCTTTTTTAGAATCCTTCTTCATATCACTAATGGGCTTCATTTTTAAATCTTGCTGGCTTTGATTGTGTAGTTTAGCTATTTTCTACACTTATCGCCTTATTTCACTTTTAAGAAAGTGTGCTTTAGTAAATGACTCGGACATGCTCTTGGTGAGGATTAGAAAAAGGCCGATCGAAAGAATGCTTTCCTCTGCTAGGAAGTACTTTAAAGGGTTAATCTATCCCCTTTCAAAAATACTTGGAAAGACTTCACCTGATTCTGCTGTTGTCGGGCAATTAACTGAAAGGAAAAGATCAGAAATACGTGGTTTACTACCACTAACACCATTTTCCATAAACATTTTTTTCTACTTCGGGAATGACAACAGACAGTTCACGACTTTCTATATCACCCTTGCACAATGGCAGATGACTGTATTGACTAGCGTGTACGGCAAAATTTCAGTTCAAAAACTTCCTAAGAAAAGTGGGCCTTAGTATGTACCTGCAGCAGAGGAAAGTTCATGCACGACTTTGAAATATATTTTATTGTAGAATTTCAATTTGGTAAATGAAATTACCTTTTGCCTCCACGTCAACCTTGGTCAAGGTGTAGTATCTACTACCACTAGTTGACAGTTTATAAGATGCATCTGGTAGGGAAGTAAACCCAGACATGACGGAATAGTGCCCCGGTCTGATGCACAAAACCAACATTCTGACAACTTCTGCAGCTCATCTAGTACAAAAAGTATCGTTCTCACCTTTTCCACTTCGATTCTATCAGTGATACTGAAAAGAAGCTCTTGGTTACTGGGCAGCGAAGGCCTCAAAAATTAAGCCCAGATCTGTGCTCTGGAGAGGACACTCCAGCTTTATTCTTCATGGGACTAAAATACAACAAGGGTATCAAGAGTCACCGCTTAAAAACTTAATCTCTGTTTATAGGCAGTGACTGTTGATTCCCGTGTTTGAGAAGAAAAAGCACAAAATCCCTGACTGGGTGGATGAAAACTGGGCTGAATTGAAAACAGTAATCAATTACAAGAGATCGCTAGTCGCCCAAAACACCTGGCTAGACATTAAGCTGCCAGAAACAAGTGAAAGCCAGGCACTAGCAGTGAATACCGGCTACAGCTCTGGAATAAAATACAGCAACTTGCATTGTTTGATGGAATCAAGAGAGTTGAAGGGCGTGCTCCAGTCAAGAGTGCTTCCCCGAAAGTCAACTTTGGGTTACACTATCACATATCAAAATAAGAAGATGGAAATGAGTCTGGAGTACTACCCGGATGTACATGGTGCAATAAATACTGTAACGGAGGCGCAGTGATATACCCTAGTGACATAAGAGGAACAGGATCTCCAATAACTGATCACAAAATTCTCTTGTGCATGCAAAAGTTGTCGATGTAAGTCTAGCAATCCACCTCCACAACTCTCAGATATTCATTAGTTCATCTATTCTGGCTCAAGCATGACAAACAGTACAAACCTGGATGAAGAAATAATGACAAAAATTGCCAAAGCAAACTCTATCATAGCACAACTAACCAAACGTGTTTGGAAAAAAAAAGTGACAACACGAAAACACGCATGTACAAATCCTGTATTTTCTCAACTGTATCACATACCATTTAATATTGGTCAACTTACTACCAACATCAAATCAACAAAAGCTTCATCCTGCGCTGTCCTGGACATGACACGGTGGGGAAAAATCACAACACAAAAACTCTCCTGCAAACCGCAAAACACTTTAATATGTGGACACTGCTGGCGTAGCGTAGGCTACGTCGACTAGAACAACGACTGGTAGCGCTTCGCAAGCCGGACAGGTCAAAGGAGAGAGGCCAGACAAATTTTGGTCCACAAACCCAATAGCGACTGTCCGGCAACCGGCACCTATTGGCAACGGGAGCAGCAGCGACTGACCGATAATCGGCGGCTACACCCATCAGCTACTGTTTCGTGGAGAACGCAGGGCATTGTTGGACAAACTCGATTCATGGTCATCCACCGGTGGAAGGCAATGGCAAACCACCACCGTACCTTGCCATGAAAGTCATGCCAATACACAAGAAAACATCTAACGACAACAGCGTCAATGGGGTCAACTCGGTCAAATCAACTAACACCTCACTCGGTGGGGACCTCCATGCTCGACAGATGGAGCCCGACCGTCATCCAGAGACTGTCAGAAACAACAACCTTCGAATAGGTACATGGAATGTGAGAACGTTATTTCAAGCTGGCAAATGCTAAGCAAGAAATGGTTCGCTTGAAAATAAATTTTTTGGGACTATGTAAATCAAGATGGCCAGGCTCGGGATGTTTAGATCTGAATGGAAGCAAGGTCGTATACTCAGGAGGAAGCAAACATGAAAGAGGGGTGGGAGTCATAGTCGACCAAAAGATCAGAAAAAGTTTACTCAGCTATTGGGCTATTTCAGACAGAGTTATGATGACGAGGATAAAAGGCAAGCCCGTCGATATTAGTGTAATCCAACTGTATGCACCAACAGCAGATAGTAACGAAGAAGAAATTGATCTTTTCTATGAACAGCTAGACGAGGCGAAAAGGCAATGCAAATCACAAGATGTCATCATCGTGATGGGTGATCTCAATGCAAAAGTCGGCAATGAAGAAATTGAACAGGTGACAGGGAGGTTTGGGTTAGGAGAGATGAACGAAAGAGGAGAACGTTGGGCTAGCTGGTGCAAAGCAAACAACCAAACAATCATGAACACTTGGTTCAAGCAACACAAGCGCCGTCTCTGGACGTGGAAGGATCCGGGTGGCAGGGTCAAGAACCAAATTGACTTGTCACCATAAACCACCGATTCAGGAACGCCGTCCAAAATGCAAAAACGTATCCTGGAGCAGACTGTGACAGCGATCACAACCCAGTAGTTTGTAACATCAAAGTCCGGCTCCGTAGAATCAAACAAGTATCACCAGAGGCAAAGCTTCAATGGAATCTGCTAAGAGAGAACACAAAGATAAAAGCTCGATATTCAGTTGCAGTACAAAATCGGTTTGATGTGCTCGAAAGTGAGCAAGTAAGTAAATGGGAAGTATTGAAGGAAGCCTTGGTCAAGACCAGCAGAGAAATCATCCCACCAGCAAAACGACAACAGAGTAAAGAATGGATGAATGCAGAGATTTTGTCCTTGATGGAAGAAAGGCAAAAAGTTAGAAATAGAGATTCCGAACAGTACCGCACACTAAATAGAGAAGTCAGACAGAAGTGCAGAGAAGTGAAGGAAGAGTGGATAAACAACCAATGTGCTCAAATCGAAAGATGCAGAACAACTGACCCATCATCGATACATAAGAAAGTCAACATCCTTATTGGTAAGAAAACATGCACTGCAAGTGGGTGCATTAAAGCAAGAGACGGATCCTTATTGATGGAAAAAGAAGAACTCCCAGAAAGATGGGCAGAATACATCGACGAACTCTTCATGGACGAAAGAGTAGAAAAACCCATCATTCGAAAGCCTATGGAAGGCCCGGAAATCCTAAAAAGCGAAGTCAAAGCAGCCATTAATAAGATGAAGAGAAACAAGGCTGTGGGACCAGACAGCATCTGCATCGAAATGATACATGCACTTGATGAATTCGGGATCGAAAAAGTAACAGACCTCAGGAATGCTATTTATGACAGCGGAGAAATTCCACCAGATATGTCCAAATCGATTTTCATTGCCTTCCCCAAGAAGTCAGGTGCAACAGAATGTGAACTCCATCGAACCATTAGTCTAATGAGTCACATAACCAAAGTCTTAATGAGAGTAATTATCGGAAGAATTCGTAGAATATCAAGCCCAGAAATAGGCAGAGAACAGTTTGAATTTGTGCAAGATGCAGGTACCCGAAATGCCATCTTCACTATGAGAATGTTGTGTGAAAGAGCCATCGAAATGCAGCTAGATATCCATCTATGCTTCATTGACTACAGTAAGGCTTTCGACAAAGTGAAGCATGAAACACTACTGGAAATGTTGCAATCTTTAGACATGGACGGGAAGGATATTAGAACCTTGAGAAATCTCTACTGGGAACAAACAGCTGCAGTTAGGGTACAAAACCATATTGTAAGATACAGCAATATAAAGAGAGGAGTAAGACAGGGATGCGTTTTGTCTCCAGACCTATTTAATTTGTACAGTGAGCAAATAATGATAACCATCAAAGAGGAAAGTGGATTTATTATAAGCGGTTTTAACATGAATAACATCAGGTACGCGGATGACACTACCCTCATTGCAGATTCACCACAGAAGCTTCAACAAATCCTAAACATTGTGAAAGAAGAAAGTGCGCGAAAAGGGTTGAGCATCAACAGAAAAAAACCCGTTTTGTATGACAATAAGCAAAAAGAAACAAGTAAATTGTACCTTGAAAATTGACGATGAGCAGACAGAACAGGTGAACAAGTTCAACTATATTGAAAGTATGCTCACCTCAGATGGCAGAAGTGTAACAGAGATACGGAAAAGGATAGCTATGGCAAAAGAGTCTTTTGAACGTTTGTCAAAGATCTTGATGTGTCGAACAATGTCAATGGACACAAGGTTGAGAGTACTCGATTGTTATGTCTTCCCGATCCTGATGTACGGTTGTGAAAGCTGGACGATCACGCCAGAATTGGAAAAGAAATTGAAAGCGACTGAAATGTGGATGCTACGCAGAATGCCGAGAATCTCTTGGACAGAACACGTTAGCAATGAGGAAGTTCTAATAAGAGCAAATTACAGCAGAAGACTCCTGGGAATCATCAGAAAGAGACAGTTATCGTTCTTAGGTCATGCAATGAGGAAAGAAGGGCTAGAAAAAGAGGGAAAGGAAGACCAAGGCTAACGTTCATAAAGAGCCAATCTGCATGGACCAAAGTCGAGGAGAGTGAAATTTTGAGAAAGTCGAAGGTCAGGTTCATGTGGAGAAGCATAAACGCCAACGTTCAGCAAGGGCATGGCACCTGAGGAGGAGGTAGAATTGCTAATGATGCTAAGTATGGGACACAGGCTGAAAGGAAAAATCATGTTGGCTGTCCTCACCAAAAGTTTAAAGACGTCTGCAAACGTGGCCAACCAGCAACCAAGGTAAGTATGAACACCTGGTATGAGTTGACCAATAACAAGGAATCATGGATGACTACGACCATTAGAGGAATCTTGATAGCTGAAGGCCAGCATCCAGAACAAAGAGAAACACCAGCAGAAAAACTTTGTAGCTGGCACTCAACAAAGTGACCAGATCTTTCATGGAGCTGACACTAAAAACGGGATGCTTAGTCACCTACATTCCGAGAGAAAATAAGGAAAGGAACGTTGGGGCGTTGGGGATGTCAACAAAGCTAAAATGTAACAAATCTATTTTTCCTTCTGAATACATAAAACACACCTCATGTTGTCTAAAAATGCGTTTATTGCATCAAGCAAATTTCAAATTTAATTTTTCTTCTCTTTCTTTTTTTTCCGAGGTTTGTTTTCGTGGAAGAGTAAAATGCTCAAAATACTTTACTTTCCATAAATATACATATAACATATATTTGGACCGTCGTCTTATCCATGTGTTGAATTGAAACTATTTCTGGTTTGAACGAGTGTCAAGCGCAATCCATCTATTCAAACAACAGGCACAGCTCCCTTGTTAATACATCTTGCATTTAGTGGCCAGTGTGGGATCAGTTAAGCAACGCTGTTATCTTGAATTTAGCCAATGCTTCTAGTTTAACGGAATATTACAGATCTTGTACGTCACCCAAGAACATAATAACTCCGTATAATTCGTCTGAAACCATATTTTGGCTGTTTGTATGCCAATGAACACACCCTTCAAACTGATGTCTGCCGGTAATTCTTTGTGTCCAGAACTTGCTTTCCACACATTGCACAAATACCTTTTAAAATGTAATGAAACGGGAGAAAAGTAGAATCGGTAGGAACATTAAATAGTTTAACAAATTATACGTGAAGGTTGATCACTGAACATGCTAATGCACGGAACAAGAAAAAATGGCAGATAACATATTTATAAAGAAATGGGTATGGAGCTTTGCTTCGCCATTCAAACTGAAAATACCGTATATTATCGAATAAGTGCCCTGGGTGCTAATTCAAAACTCGTGTTCACAGGGGCCATTGATACAAGAGGGACGGAATTATTTTAAAAATTAAAATTTAAGAGAAGTGCTTATTGAAACAATTGAAAATTTAATATGGGAGTTAACGTATATGTTAGGTAAACAGAAAAAAATATCAATAACATGACATCTTTAATCAGTTAGATAATAGCTATCTTCTCGATTTCCTCATCTTGGGAGTTTTTATCAGTCCTTACTAATGGCATATCGTATGTATATCATCTTTGTCTGAATGGAGCGGTTTCGTGTCCAGTTGTGACAAAATTTGCTACAAAAAGGCTTGCTTACTCCCTGCTTACTCCCCAAACCATCCCAATTAAACTTTTGAGATTATCAGACTATATTTAGAAAATAACCTCTAATATTAATGTTTTACTATGTTTAGAAACAACCCCTCTACAAACTACAGCGACGTGGAGGTCATATATAATCAAAAAAATGTCAGCTTTGATGGTCCTATAGCTCAAACCACAAGTTAAATGGCAGCGAAAATTTTGGACAAGCGACTAAAGAAAAGGAAAAAGCAGTTGTCTAATTTTGAACTGACAGTCAAAAGACAATGGGTGACTTGAAAAAATGTCAAATTCGTTGTTTTTTTCAGTATAAGGTCTGTTTGCTTTGCTCATATGGAATGAAAACATCTTTCTTCTTTACTTACCATGAATTTCTGGTTCATAAACTTGTCACTTAGGATTGTGACTTACATAAGGCAGAGTATATCAATTCTTTTGGGTACCACTGGGATTGCTAACCCGAGAAGGATTCTTACTGAAAAGGAGAGCCTACTCGATAGGGGCGCTAAATTTTGCAGTTACGGTATCCCACTACACAAATATAAAAAACCCCTTTGAAACAGGAAAAGAAATCAATCCTACATTACGAAATGATTTTAATCACCATATTTAGTTCTGTGTTAATTTTCAAAAATGCTTTAAAAACAAGAGATTTAATAAGTGCAACAACATATTTCCTCTATTCATTACTGGGTTACTAACTATAAAAAACCGTCAGTACAACAAAGTTGCTGCAAATGTGAATGGCTCTTACAAAAACCTGCATACTGTTTTTAAGATTTTCAAAACGATTCTTTTTACCTGATGGGGTATGTGCCACTTGTTGCATTTAAATTAGAAATAAAAGAAAACGAAATCAATTTTTAATAATAAACCTAGTGGTGACTAATAAGATCAAGGGTCCTATATTCAAATATCTATTTTGAAGACTGGTACGTTAATCTCGCATTTGCAACTGTCCATCAAAATTTGCTTCACACGGTGACGTATGATCAACCTCACAAACTAGCTTCCTTTCTTGCATTAAAGAAAGTAATCAATACATTCCATAAAATTTTCAAATTACTCACCTTTCTTGTAGGCACAACCTGGAAGTTAAATGAAACAACGAAATGTTACTTTGTTAATAAAACAATGAACAAACATACAAGTAGTCTTTTTGTTTAGGTGCACCAGGTAAAAAATGCTTTCACTATTTTAGCTCGGTTGCTAGTGAAATGCAATTTTCACAGATTAACAAACTTTAATCTCTTAACCTTGGCCCATTGTGTTGTTCCACTGTATTGTTCAGTTTCATTGTTAATTTGCTAATATCTAACAGTGAAAAGCTGTAACTAACGCTAATTTTCAAATAAATCATATTTGTGTATCAATTGTGCTCGTTTTATGGTTTTCTTTTATTGCAATAAGAGCTTTTCAAAAATATATAGTAAAGGAAAAACTGCAATGTTTAACAGAATTCAACTTCTTGCGATTAGTCTTCTTTATAGTGGATCTCATCAAAAGTGTAAAGTTCATTTCCCTATTATTTACCATAACAGAAAATTTTTTTTAGAAATGCTACAAAAACTGTTATAAGATAGTCTACTTTTATCTTCTAGCAATGTATGTTGCCCTCTGCAATGTAATTTTCTCCTTTACGGTTGTAAGCTTTACAAGGCAAAACGCCACTAAGTTTAGAGACTGAAGAAAATACAAATAAAGTTAGGCCATGTGTTGGTCTTAGACTTAAAAGCGTTGTGGCCTGAGGCTTAAAAGCACTAAAAAGCACTTAAAAGACTTAAAAGCACTCAAGTCGAAGGCTAAAGGAAAGCAATCAAAAGTCAGAGTTCCACAAACTAGCTCTACAAGGAAAGAAACTCCATTCATTACAAAGAGGAGCAACAACTGCATAGGAATTATGATACTGAGTGAAACGAGTCATACGACAAGCAACAAACTGTGTCGGTATCATCGAGGTAAGCTGATCAGAACACTCCCCATGATAACGCTTAAAGGGAAAAAAACCCATTTCGTCAATGAGTTGAAGAAATGCAACAAGATTTTTATCAAGTTATAAACACGGGTCCGAACTCCAAGAAAGATCTGGAGAAAACAAAAACAAGTAGCCTCATAAATACGCATTTCTCATGAGAAGAAACAGGCTCGCAAGGGTTAACACCAGAATAATAGTCCATGATATTTGTGGGCGAAAAATGAGCTTTTTTGAGCAACATCAGTTGCATTATTGCCGCACTAAAAAAATCAGCTACTTCTTTCCTCAATCTCTGACAACCTGGAAGGTGGACTCAAAATCTTTTACCAGATTGACTTGCTCATGCTGAGTTTATTTGTGCCTAATGCCAGAGTACAAGGTAGAGTCATCAGCAAAGATGTTGATAAACTGAATTAAACTACCAGTAAGATCATTGATATGAATAAGGATAAGAGTTGGACCATGGAAAAACCTCGAATAACGTCAGTATTAATGGAATACTCAACAGATCTAATTCGATCCTGTGTGACATGAACTTTACGATATACGACATAGGACTGAATGCTACCAAAGAACCTCAAGCAAGCCTCATAACCAGAAACGTAATGAAGCAAGCCAACAAGCCACATCTCATCAAATACCTTTGGAATATCCAGAGCTTTAGCACGTCCTTCACCACTCTTATCCATAAATCTATAGAAACGTTCTGTAATTACAGTCAAAAGCTCATCGATAGAGCGAAATCCTCGGAATCTTTATTGGACATCAAAACAAGAAGACCTAGGCTGTGCAAGAATTCTACCAGTGCACTGTGCATAAGTCGTTCAGAGCGCTTACAAATGGCAGAAACGAGTCTTACAGGTCAGTACTTCCTAGTATAAGACCAATCCCTTAAATTCTTAACAACAAGGGCAACATTTGAAACTATCCAAGACGAAAAAGAGGACTCCGACGGCCAATAAATGAAAAATTTGGACACCAAGAAAGATGGCTCAGAAGCACACCTTTCCAAGACAACTGCAGGTATCTCTAGACCGGGAGATTTAGATTGATCAAGCTCATCAATAACCTTTACAACCAGCCTTGCATTTGTGATGACAGAGGCCGAAATTGATATATATCAGCCCTTCGGAAACGAAAATAAACGCAATTTAAAACTATTTAGCCTTCCTGGGATGATGACAGACTATCTAGATGGTGACTTATTTTCAAGGCGCATGGTCATCCTCGTAACAATGCTCTGACGCGGGAACTCTTGCAAGCTCAATTCTCGTTTTCTTTTAATGGTGTATACAATTTTCAACAATTATAATAAACCTACAATTTTGTATCAAATTAGGATATTATGTTCTAATCAAAAGGTTAATGCAATGTCATCTGTAATATTTTCGTAATTTGTTTCATTACCTAAAAATTGTGAAGAGGAAGGTTCTTCTAACCAGGAGCATGAATCCTTGCGACGTGCTTACGGGTAAAAACTGTCTAGTTCTTTGCTTAACCACTAGTTGACAAAGAGGATATACAACTAAACTTGTAAATTTGGAAAGATTCTCCTGAACAAACCAAGAACAAAAAAAGTGACGTGTAGATCTTCCAAGCAGGAAAAAACGTTTGCTTCAAACTTACGAACATTCAGAATGCTAGTAAACAAAATTAAACACAAATCCTTTGACTTACCTTGGCAGTAATGCGCCTGAGCTTGATGAACTGAAGATTTGCAGATCTTACACTTGTTGAACTGACAGTACGGGTTAAATCTACCGAAGGAGAAAAGGCCAATCTTACTCATGAAATCTTTCAGCTCCCGATCTTACAAGTTTATAAATAGGAAATAAAAATAATATAATCGTAGCTTCTTAAAATATATCACAACCATTCTTTTATCGAAAGAAAAGAAGACAAAGGATAAGAAGAAGGATTAGAAAAATGAATGAATAAGAAGAAAGAAGAGATAACGTAACTCTGTAGGAACAAAATGGTACACAAGAATCTAGGCGTCATAAAGCGCATACAACTAAATGTAAAATCGACTTCCTTTTGCGAAAAACTCACCTACTTAGTCCAGTACCCAACATGTCCCACCCTCACAACCCAGCACACTTTCTCAAATTTATAGGTTCAAAAACCCTTGGGAGCTTTTGCGAACATCCTTCCTGTAACTATTGTCCTCTTAATCAGATTTTGATACTAATCTATCTTTGCTTCATCTAATTAGGAACAAAATGTTGTCTGCTTAAAAAAAAGATTTTGACGACATAACGAAAAGACATGCCTATCCTACCTGTTCTTCTTTGAAGATAGAAGTTTATTTTCGTTTAATTTTCTTCCTCCTGATTCTGTTAGACAAAAAAAAACATCAATAGGGTATTAATCTTAAGACAAAATAAACTAAGTACGCATTTAGAAATAATACTCTAACGTCTATCTGCCAATATAAACACTAAAGTGATCCTCAGTTAATCCCAAAGCAAACATTAATAATAAGAGTAAAACCTCAGCTGGCGGGAAACGAAGAATGGGAAGCGAGAAGCGCCAGCAAATAGTTACAGTGACTGAAGTAGCATCCAAGGAAACCCAGCGGTTTGATGCATTGGTGCAGTGCTGTTAATCATCATCATCATCAAATACGCCTTCCGTCGTTTGTCGACATTGCGCTAAAATCCAATATTTATTGGATTTTTATTTAGACGTTCGTCCGAAGAGTTTTGGCGCGTCACCAACCAAATCAATTCAATTAGTGCTGTTAAAATGAAGTAAAAATCATACAGGACTTGAAACATAGCAATCTGGTTTCTATTTTCAAAAGGAAGATACGATTAACAGTAAAGAGGTATTGTTGGTAAATGGTAAAGAATACGAGAACTAGGCTGTTATAGAGAGAAACTTGACCGGGTTCTTTAGGACTAAGTAAAAAATTGCGGCAACCGTGGGAATATTGAGGTGGCCAGCACGTCTCTCACCAAAAGAAAGACCCCCTAGTGTGAGCACCAGGAAAAAATGGTGGTGGCAATGTTGCGGGGCAAGATGTGTAAAGGAAGATCGAGGCAGTTTGTTCACCTACACTGAATAGCTAAGAAGGGAGAGGAAAGATGGGGGTTACGTGGACTGAAGGAGAAACATGAGTACTACAGGCCAAAATCATGAGAATGCCAAGTTATGTCATGCAAATTGATAATGTAGCAAACATCAAGAAACGAGGATGAAAAAGTAGGGTAAAAAAGTCGAAAAAGAACATTTTTTAAAAGGGATTTGTTACTAGAGCAAGAAAGTTTGTGTAACTTTGTGTCAAAGAGGCCGAATGTACTTGGTCAGAATACAAGTAACTTCTTAATAGTCAATCTTAACTGAAAACCTCTCATCTCTTTTTGAAAAGGTGAGGTTTAAAAACAATAAAGAAATTTCAAAATGTTGGAAGAAAAAAAATATTCATACAGTTTGCCTAAACAAATGTCCGGTTGTTCTCATCAGACACACGTCTTTTAAAAAGTGTACATGACAAAGGGAATCCACAATAGCAAGAAAGAAAATACAGAGCTATCTCTGTCAATAAAAGATTGAACTATGCTACACAACATTATACTAATACTATATTATACCATATCTTACTATATTACTATATTATACTACACAAAAAAAGAAATTGGTGATAATTAGTGTGAATTACATACAGGATATATATTGATAACCATGTACTTAAACAGGAATGTACAGACCAAAATGTACAGACCAAGTATAAAGATTTTTCATAACAATAACAATAACAACAAGAATAATAATAATAACAACAACAACAACAATAAGAATAAGAATAATTCATCCCAGGTATGAGATTCAACTGCATCCGGTTGTGGAGTTTCGACCTGAGCAAACACGATTACCCTCTGCCACACTCACTTCCAGGTCACCCTAAGGCAAAGTTGGCACCTGTTAGCCTAACCTGAGACCTTGAAATACCGATTTGACAGAACAGGAGTGAGGGAGAAGAAATAAATCACACAGGAGAAGAACTAGAACTGGTGGTAGAAGCGAATGGACGATTTACAGATGAGAAACTTGACATTGCAGAAAAACTTCATAAAATCATACAATCAAATGAAAGAGAAAGGTTGACATCCATCATGAAAATAAACAAGATGAGAATATTAGCAGAAGTGCAGAAAGTAAACGAAGTGCTAAATAAGGTCGAGTAATAACACAATTAACAAATGAACTATTTTATACTCCAGCAGTTGTCAAAACAGAGAGGCTTGGTGTGAAAGTACCAAAACATGAAAGGGCTAAAGAGCTATGGTAGAAAAGTCAGTTAGAGGGTCAGGTAATACAACTGAAAAAAGATATTGCAAGGGCAGAAGTATTGAAGGATGGTAAAAAGATAAAAAGCCACTTCAATGCATTACTGCAGAAGTATTGGCTGAAGCAAAAAGAATACAGGTGAGTAGTGGGGGAGTTAAAACCCTGGTTTCAAGGAAAAGCTGCAAAGGTCAAATGATATCAGAACAGAATTGAGCAATTTCATCAGATTAGATTACTTCAAATGGATCACAGCAGGCTGTACGAAAAGTTAATGGGGAAGAAGCAATCGGTCTTGCACCTGAGAAAGAGAAAGCAAAAAGGTTTCAAAGTGACATGTGTAGTAAAGAAGTACAACATAACAATGGTGGGGGTGGTTAAATAAGACAAGAGAAGAGCAAATGGACATATTTAATCAAGATAGGTTTGAAGTCATTATAAGATGGGTTTAAAAGGCATGGCTAACTGGTAGAATTCAGGGCCTGACCTATTTCAGGGCTTTTGGCTAAAGAACTTTATAGCCTTGTAGGATAGAATCACAATACACCCTAACACATGTTGAGGGAGGGAGTGACTCCACAATGCATGGCAAAAGGTAGAATCATCTTGTTATTGAAAGACATCAAGAAAAGAAACATTGTGAATAATTACAGGGCAATAAGAAGTTCCACTAATGTGGAAGCTATTGGCTGGTATGATAGCTGAAGAATGTGTACCCATTTGGTGGGAATGGGAATCCTCCCAGAGGTGGAAAAGGCTGGAAAAAAGGTTTGAAAGGAAAAAATGACTTGCTGTACATGTAGCAACAAATTCTCTGAGAGGTTAAAATAAAGAAGAAAATCTAGCAAGAGCTTCGATGGACTATAAAAAGGCTTATGATGATATTCCTCATTCTTGGATCCAAGAGTGCCTACATATATTTGGGATAGCCAATAATTTAATTGGTCCACCAGATCCAACATCATAAAATCATCCAATCACCAGCCTCCAAGTCCATCATTAAATTAATACTAATTTAAAATCAAGTATAAGATCACTAAATAATTAAAAAATAGAATTTATCTCCTGTGGCTGAGTGGTTATGGTGCTATATGATCAATATGGCTCTCTGTGTTGTCATGAGCCAAAAATCATTTGGAGCGATTTTAGCTTATCTTGTATTCATAATCCAGTGTTAAAAAGTATGTAACTTACCCAACTTGATTTTTAGTTATTATTACACTGAAATTTGGCAGAGATCAACGATCAGAGTGAGTTTTCAAAAGAAGTAACACTCAAATAAAGTACTATAAAATGGGTATTACAGTTCTAAAGGATTATAATGAAAATGAAAAAAAGTAACACTAAAATCTTACCAACTGTATTACGTGACCCTGCCTTCCAGGTGTCTGGAGTACCAACCACTGCAAGCTTTTTTTGACCTACAAAGGTAAATTGTTAAACATTAATAAAAATGGCTAAAAATACCCTTTTGTAGGATGTACAACTCTAGTTATGAGCTCAAAATTTGTCCAGTAAAGACAAGGTCCAAGTAAAATAACTGACTTCTATTTAGTATCTGGTTATACCAAGTCTGTTTTGCTATTTCAAAATCACTCTAATTCATATGTGTAAACACATTTTTAATGGGAATTACATTATTGATGAATTGTTTACTAATCATATTTGTGCTATTTTACACATCATAGAGTCATTTTGACTTTTCCTGACTTAATATACAACAAGCCTGATTCAATAGAGATGATAAAAAAAGTAAAAATAGTCTAAAAATTGTTTCTTTTGGATATATTTTTTTAACAGAATTGGAGAGGAAATATTTGGGGGTTTTTGTACCAAAATATACCATCAAATGCACAGAGAATGATAAATAATAAGCGATAAATAAGTGATGCAGAGAATCGCTTACTTGCCATTCCCTGCATCATTTGCTTTGCAATGCACTAATCCAACTACATTTTGATTATGCATGCATTGCTTGGTACCCAAACCTCAACAAGCGCCTCACCAAAAAGATACAGTCGGCTCAAAACAAATGCATAAGATACTGCTTGAGGCTTGGAAATTGAGACCATTGGAGTTAAACAATTTCAGAAAATAAATTGGCTTCCAACTAAAGAGAGATTTGAGCAATGCGCATGTGCAAACATTTTCAAATTTTTCCAAAAAATGTCACCATCTTACACATCGGAAATTTACAGCCAATTCAACCATGCCCACTACACGCAAAACTCTAGCTGCAAACTTCAAATACCATACCAAAGTAGTAACGATGGCCAAAAAGCTCTATCATATCTAGGTCCCAAATTATGGAATAGGTTACCATTGCACATTAAATTAAGTACAAATACTAACTCTTTTAAGCACAACATCAAAAAAATTTTCTTTGAAAAGATCCAGAAGAAAGAGAACAATATCTACGTGTATCTGCCTGTTTGTTTTGTTCTTTTTTGTTTCTGTTTACTCTTACTTTTTAACTATTTTGGATAACATCATGTATTAGGTTTTTAACATTTACCTTTGAACATTTGTATTTTTTTGTTAGTGGTGAATAAATACACACACATACATAATACAGTTGTCTATTTAGCTATGTTGTATGAGATGGAAACAGTTCCAGGCCAGGTTAATTGTCAGGCAACTATAGGCCACAGAGTTACCAATGCCTTAAGGGATGTGTGGTCACCTAAGAGATCAAGAAGAAGATTAAGACTACTGCAAAATGGTACAAGAGGGGCAGACTGGGGTGGGTTGGGCAAGTAAACTATAAAAACTGAATTATGCAGGAGAAAAGTTTAAGAAGTGGCAATACTTGGGAGAATAAGAAGGAAAAAACCAAAAATGGGAAGAGGAGACTGTGTCAAGAATAATATGAGTCACTTGAAGCTGAAAAAATTGACACATTTAAGGGCACATACTGATGAAGATTGCTACCTGCCACCAATAACTGTAAATGTTATCAAATGACACAAGCAACAACAAAATGCTTAATCTGCTGGATTTTTAATTTAATAATACCAATTTTTCCCTTA
Source organism: Morbakka virulenta (assembly GCA_003991215.1). Classification (NCBI taxonomy): domain Eukaryota; kingdom Metazoa; phylum Cnidaria; class Cubozoa; order Carybdeida; family Carukiidae; genus Morbakka; species Morbakka virulenta. The sequence goes on from RDPX01000019.1 coordinate 5,408,575, forward strand.
CAAAAGCTGGTTATAATCTTTCATCAGAAAGTTCATAAGTTCCTTATTTTTCCTAAACTACAATGTCACAGAAGTCTATTTTCTCCTGAATCATTACAGCTTCACAGAAAACATGAGTCTGTTTGACTTTTTCAGCATGTATCATTTAGATAGGTTACAGATGAATACAACTTCTTTTGTCAATTTTTATCTCTGGGCTTTTTTGTTATTTTTACTGCTGAAATAGCAAATCTTGGTCACCCATAAGGTTGTTCTGTGATTAAAGGGTAATTGTTGAAAAACTAAGATATGACCTACAGCCCTTTAGGCCCTGAACCCATTGCTTAACTTACATATTTTTCTTGTTAAGATACTGAAGGATCTAAAACCTTATTCCAAATGTTAGTTCTGAAATTTTGTATGCCTGAGCAAATTAGAGCTTTAATTAACATTACCTAACAAGTGGGTGCTATTCTCATTCCCTGTTTTACCAAAAACGGAATAAGGTGTCAATGAATTAGAATATACCTGAATACTTTACTTAAGTACCACAATTTTTAGATTATAAGAGCAAATAGTAGGATTACTTTCTGTTTTTAAGATACACAATGCAAAAATCACATTCACAACAGAGGCCATATTCTCTGGCTTCCGCCAAGTCCACAAATGTAAAATTTTCAGCGTTGAAATTGTTACTGAAGTAAAGGCAAAGTCAGATTGCAAACGCATATACTCCGTACTTACATTTTTCACAAACCATTATTTTCAATATTTGCTTGACTCCAGGTTCTTTAATGTTTTTTCTTACTCAGTAACCAATAACAAACAGCAACATTTCAAGATGGCAAAGTTGAAAACAAATATGTGACACGACCGAGGTAAATGACGCACAAGAACCGAAACGAGGCAAATGAGGCTCATCTATTGGAGAGCACAATCGATTCTTTCGTTCACACACTGACCAACAATGGCATAAAATTTGAAATGCAACTGTATATTTCGGATTGTATATCCATTTTCAGGGCTGGACAACGATTAATAAACAACATTAAAATATAGTTAAAAACGTTGTCGTAGCACACGTCGCATCTCAACACTGTATTATGCTACCCCTGCCACCGTTTCTCTAGATTACCGTCCCGCCTGTTTGTTTCGTTCTTTTTTGTTTCTGTTTAGTCTTATTTTTTAACTATTTTGGATAACATCATGTATTAGGTTTTTACCATTTACCTTTGAACATTTGTATTATTTTGTTAGTGGCGAATAAATACATACATACATACATTTGCAAATAAACATAAGATATAAGAATAATAGAGCTATCAAAAGGTAAACGACAAAAAAATCAANTATTTTGGATAACATCATGTATTAGGTTTTTACCATTTACCTTTGAACATTTGTATTATTTTGTTAGTGGCGAATAAATACATACATACATACATTTGCAAATAAACATAAGATATAAGAATAATAGAGCTATCAAAAGGTAAACGACAAAAAAATCAATAAAACTTAGTTTAGAACTGTCAGTTTCATGTTTTCACAATTGAAGACTGTCTCTGATTGGTATCACTCCGCCATCTTTCGTTTGCAGCATTGATTAATTGAGAAACTTTATTGATCAATTATTTAATGTCTATCATGTGTTTTGTGCTATTTCGAGGTTTGAAAGGGGAGGGGGCTTAAAAGTACTTCTCAGAGCCTATTATTTTCCCATTTTTAACAAATGGGAAAATTTACTTTCTAACCTTTAGTTTAATCATATATTTCTTTGCAAATTTATTACAACTCCAGTTAGTTAAGTTAATCATAAAAATTGTAATTCGTCAAAGTTACGCTTGACAGTCATCATGTGGGGAGGGACGTTTAAGTGAGAATTATACTTACAGACACATAGTTTGAAGAAAATAATGAGCAAAGAAAAGCGAAAATTGGCGAGCAAGTCACATGTATCACTATTTACAAGAATTCGTATAACCACTCTTTTATTTAGGGTTTCGGTTAGGATAAGGTAACAGTGAAGTCACGAACCCCGTAAAATTTTATTAACTTTACCAAATTTGTGGTTTTATAGTCTTGATGGTATATAAACACCTTATCCTAGTTTCTTAATTCTGTTTTTTCATTTCCCACCCCCTGCCTATTTTGACAAGTATTTTTGGCCTTTAAGAAAATTTAGTTTAGTGTCAGATTCTGCTTTAGGTTGGCAGAGCCAATTTATAACTTTTGAGAGTGAAGGGGATTGGTGGGGCAAGAGAACAAAAAAGTATTTCATTAAGATTTAAAATCAACCAAACGTAAAATAGGGCAAAACAATTACCAGAGAAAAGCAAGGTGTCAACCCCTCACCCCTAGTTTACTGGTTTTGTGTGATTCCTTACTTTTCAGTGTATCTTCAGAAGACTTAAAATGGCACTAAACTGATGCCGTTTCGATTTTCAAGTTTCAGAATTTTCTCCATTTGGATTTATTAACTCCTCTGCTATTAGAACTTTTCCCAATCTCCTCTCTTATTCAGTAACTGAGAGTAAGTGTTAACATTACTTTGTTATTATTAATCTCTCTACAGTACTGCTCATAGAACAAAGTTCTCTGTTCCTTACCGTGATATTTACCCCCTTGGATATAGTTAAGCTCAAATCCAAACATATACAACTAAAACATCCCAGTTTAGAAATCCCAAAACTTTTTAAAAAGCATTTCAATCCTCTTCTGAAATTGTATTTGATGGGGTCATATAAATTTCACCCAGTTATGGTGACAGAAATTTCTTGCTTTTCATTCAGTAGTTTGTAGCTTCAATTTATCCATGTGCACATAGAGAAGATACGTTATAATACAATAACGCCCATTGACCTATAGACCTATAGATATTGTACAATTAAGTCTTTTACCCTAATTTTGGTAATCATCTATAAATGTTTACTTCTATCCTTCGCTAGCTAACTGCTGACAACAGTAATTTAAAGTTCCCAATAATATTTTAGCGACCTTCCTCCAGTAAATGACTGTAGAAGAGATCATTATAACATAAACTCGACAGTTATTATTTATGGAGAGGGGAAGCATTTGCAGGCCATGTCTCATATAAAAATTATAGCGCAATCTCAAGTTTCCTGAAGAACAAAGTTTATAGTATTTATATCCGGCAGCCTGGGCCCCGCTTTGGTTACTGTAATGACTCATACCTATGAATTTGAAATATTACTTTCTATACAAGTCTAAAGAACAATACAAATTGGAAAAAAAAGACCAGCCGCTTTAAATAACGATTTTTCCGTTTATAAGAGATTATGATCACCCATTTGGAATCGAGCCAACTCACCAATGAATCCGTTTCTTAGAAATTTAAAATATTCGTTAAGAGTCGACGAAGCAAACGCTTAATCGCTTCAAAGCGATTAATCAGTTATTAAACAATACTTCGGTATAAGTTATGTGAAATGTATCTTTCTTGAAGAAGCAGCTAATCAATTAATCAATTAGGTATGAAAAGCAGTAGTTGCGAAAGCCAAAGACTTAAGAGAGGAGAAAAATCAAAATTGCTGTAGAGGATTTTTTAAGCCAGTCTTCTTTATTTCAGTGACATTCATGCTCGTGATAGTGATAAGAACAAAAGATCTCCAAACTTACAATAATAGGTAGTTTGCATTGGTAAAATTCTGTAGAGTATGTCAAAATATGTGTCCATAAATTTTGTACCAAAGCAAATTCTAGCGATTCCGAGAAAGAAATCTGGCATTAAGAGAAAATTCTCTGTGGCAGGCTACAATATCGCTGATAGGTAAAGCTCCATGGAACGCCTAAAGTAGGTCTTCTACAGGAAAACTAAAAGATATTAAGCACATTATGTTTTAATTTTCTGAGTTTTTTGTATCTTAATTAAAAAACTCCAACAAAAAAGATTTTCTTCAATGTGCATAAAGATCTATGTGATTAAGTTAAAGAAAAGCTGCACAAATTAAATTCACTTTTATAAAAAAAATGTGTATTTTGTTTATAGATATGATGTAGATTAGGTTCTAGACACGTAGGTATCACTTTGTTTATGATGAATCCTAGATGATAACGCTTGGTGTTCTTTAAGGATACACAGGGTATGAGGGGTAAAAGATATTTTCTAGACACTCGGCTCTTGACAAGGAAAGGAGAATGGAGGATTTTGATCACAAGTTTTTCTGACTGAAATATTGTCTTTGGTAAAACAAGATTTCAACGTTTGGAGTTCTTCTGACAACAAAATCTGCTCCTTGCGTAAAATTACAGACTTTCTTTTCGGTAGGCAAAAAAAATCCAAATATTTTGTAAAAAACCTTGAAATTGTGAAAAGAGCCAAATTCCTTCTGGAAGGCCGATGCCCACGAGTGACAAGGTAGGTATATCCGGTTACAACATAAAATTCTCAATGTTGTTGACATTGGTTCGAACTTTTAATCACTCGTATATTAATCCACCACCTCTGGCTATTAAATATCGACTATAACATTTTTGTTGCTCTTTTACTTTACGCCACAACTTTTAGCATATTTTAAAGCCTGTTCTAGCCATTCAGGAATCGGCATGAACTTAAGTGAAAGAAAGTGGAATATTGCTTCTTATACAATTTTGTTTCAGAAAAAGACCATAGGAAGCAAGAGACAGGAACAAAATAATTCAACCAGGTAAACCAAATGATGATGCACAACAACTTTGTATCATCGTTAAGACAATGGTGTCGTTCTGGTCCAGAGGATAAGTGCCGACTTCAAACAATACCAACCCTCGCCAATGTCGGATTTATTTTTGTGATCACATCCAAGACAAAAGAGCCACTGCAAAGTTAAGTCCTGTTTTACTTGCTTCACAACCCCCAGTGAGTTGAATAGATAGGTCTTTTATACTAATAGTACTGTAGATTTCTTTACATTTCTAGCCAATCAAATAGCTAGCTTTTTCTTGTATAAAGATCTCTTTACAGCCAGTCTCTTTATTAATTTAAAAGAGAATCTTAAATAAACATCTTAAGTAAACCTTATTGAAAATCAGAAAATAGTATACTCACAAATGTTCACTCAAATATTAAATATGTATTTTTGTTATTAGCAACGTCAGGCTGGTCAATATTTTCCCTCGGTAATTTCTTAGTGCTTCTTTTTTAAGAGCATTGATACTTCTAAAGAGACTACATTGGTTTAATTCAAATTAAAGTTACCCTCAGCTTATAACATTTTTGGCATTCTGTGCTGCATGCGACGTTGTCAAACAATAATCAGTAATATTATGCCTCTCTCTCTCTCTGTCTCTCTCTCTGTCTCTCTCTCTCTGTCTGTCTCTCTCTCTCTCTCTCTGTCTCTCTCTGTCTGTCTGTCTGTCTCTCTCTCTCTCTCTCTCTCTCCCTCTCCCTCTCCCTCTCTCTCTCTCTGTCAAAGTTAATAATATGGAATATTGAAATTGTTATGGCAGTTGTTTATTATTAATTTACGTAAACAGGCCAACTTATTAGCTTGTTGCAGTCATTGGTCATTCTGATGTCTTAACGATGTATGGTGAAAATGATTTAGTTTGAAAGATTTAAAACAATTTATTTGTGTTTCAGAAACTNTCTTTGTCTCTCTCTGTCTCTCTGTCTCTCTCTCTCTGTCTCTCTCTCTCTGTGTGTCTCTCTCTGTGTCTCTGTGTGTGTGTGTGTCTCTCTCTCTGTCTCTTTGTCTCTCTGTGTGTGTGTGTGTGTCTCTCTCTCTGTGTCTCTCTCTCTGTCTCTCTCTGTCTCTCTCTCTCTCTCTCTTTCTCCCTCTCCCTCTCCCTCTCCCCCTCTCTCTCTGTCAAAGTTAATAATATGGAATATTGAAATTGTTATGGCAGTTGTTTATTATTAATTTACGTAAACAGGCCAACTTATTAGCTTGTTGCAGTCATTGGTCATTCTGATGTCTTAACGATGTATGGTGAAAATGATTTAGTTTGAAAGATTTAAAACAATTTATTTGTGTTTCAGAAACTGGATTCCTGGAGTATAACAAATTCTTTTCTAAAGGCTACTTTTACTTTCATATCGCGTATTAATCGACTGAACTGTACAGACTTACAGAGAAAGCTCTTAATCATTGAACCCCTCATAACGGAATGCTGCTGATACACTAATAACAATTGAAAAATATTTTTTCCAGTGGTTCCTCTGTAAAAGTAGTTAATGATTGATAAGCAAGCCTAGCGGAAGAATTCAAACACTAAGTAAGTATACTTAACGGCCTGCTTAACTTCACTTACTAAAGATCATCTTGAAAGCTTTTGATCTTTCGAGAAAAGCAGGAAATGTTTGCCATCAAATGAATTATTAAGAATATCTATGTACACCAGGGTAATAAATCAGTGTACACGATGTAATCGATGCCAACTTATAATTTGTAACTAGTGGAAATAACAGTACCTGGTGATGTTTACTCTAGAATTTACTAAATAGCCCTATGGTAACTAAGACAACCAGGGTCTTCAAAAAAATCTAAGAGTGAGAGTAAATTCCAAGGTGAAATTTAATATTCACACATGCCATTCAGATTTCAAGTTATTCTCAAAATTGGAAGACTCTGACCGGTATTAAAGTATATCTACAAAGTTATAATTAATACATGTATAAAAAGCATCTTTTTTTCTCCACCGTTAAAAATACAAGTGAGCAAAAACTCGCCAACCTGCTCTCTGGCAAAAACTGATTTCTCATAAATATTGTAAAAGTTATACTCCACTTCTGATATGTTAATCTTTCCCCGATTTTTAACAAATTCTAACTAACATGTTTCTAATGTCTTTTGCTGTACAAGTGTGAGGGTTTCGATTCTCAAACGAATCACTTCATTCTTTTGAAACAGTAATGAAAAAAATAATACCTGCAGTCAAATTTCAGAGAATTTAATAAGTGTCATTTGAGCTCCAATTTCGCCATTTTAGATTTACTAGAGCGATCGAGCTCAAATTTTGAACTGCCCAGGTAACAGCCCTAACCTTGCCCCCATAGTAAATATGTGGAAACGTACAAAGAATAAAGTTGCAGGTAAGCAACCAGCCAGTGCAGAAGACCTCGAAAATGCCATAAAAACTTTTGGATTACTTATCATGGGAGCACAGTCGCCCTCTCATTAACAGTAAACCTATACCAAGAAGGCTGCAGGTGGTAATCGATAATCGGGGTCTTCACAACAAGTACTGATTCTTTGCTACCAAGCTCATAATTATTCAGCATAAAGATGTACTCCGTTTTTAATTGGTTAGTTTAGTGTTGTTTGATTTTCTGATCCATAAATTTACTGATAGAATTGAAATAGATTTTTCTTTGTTATTATTTATTATTGGTGGGTGGTCTTAAAATTCTGTAGGGAATGTATAGATTAATAGATAGATGTGACAGATTTGAGTAAATTATTCTTTTTCAATCACACTTCAGAGCTCATTTTTCTTTGACAAATCTCATTTATCATTACCCCTGCCAACTTCCCGAACTTTCTTTAGTATTTGATCACCAACTTAAGTCTTCATTTTCGTGAAAGATCTTAACAATGGTTTGATTAATACTTATTTTGTCCGAAGACGCTATTTTAGTAAGTAGGCTTTTGGCGAAAATATCTTGGCTTCAGTAATGTTGTCTTTTCCACCATTTTCAAAAGGATTGACCCTGTTTATTTTTTAAGCAAAAATGTTAACATCCCGGGTGCTACAGATCTGATGAATAAGGATGTACCAAATTTCCGGTCAGCTGAAAAATCCTGCAGAATTCCCTAGTTTACTAAAATGTGGTTCCGGCCTGATTTCGGAAAAACCCTGTTTTTAACACTAGTAAATACAAATGAATAAGCCCAGAAACAAGTAAAAAAGTGATGTTAAAGTTTTTAATCTTCTATGTTAACTTGTTACGGTATCAACGGGATCTCTACAGATAAAAACATGTTAAAGCTCAAAATTTATTTAGATGATGATTAAGTTTTTTTACCATTACAAAGCAGGATTCTCAAGAGTTTTTTTTCCAAAAATGTTTCCATTTTCGGAAAACCACCTCTTTGAAATTACGCTTGGCGCTGATGTTGACAAAAACTGATGTGCTAATTTTTCAGCACCTAGAAAGGATGTACGGTGTTGCTTCCACCTAAAAAGGAGGCTTTTGCTTCTTTCAGTCACAATCATATTAAGGTATCCTTCCATTTGTGCGAAAGTGAAGGATAGAGGAACTTCCTGGTAAGAATAAATAGATTTTTGTTTTCATAACTCATCTGTTAACATCCCTCCATCGCCTTCGCTACTCTCATTCCCTTAAANTAAGCAAAAATGTTAACATCCCGGGTGCTACAGATCTGATGAATAAGGATGTACCAAATTTCCGGTCAGCTGAAAAATCCTGCAGAATTCCCTAGTTTACTAAAATGTGGTTCCGGCCTGATTTCGGAAAAACCCTGTTTTTAACACTAGTAAATACAAATGAATAAGCCCAGAAACAAGTAAAAAAGTGATGTTAAAGTTTTTAATCTTCTATGTTAACTTGTTACGGTATCAACGGGATCTCTACAGATAAAAACATGTTAAAGCTCAAAATTTATTTAGATGATGATTAAGTTTTTTTTCCAAAAATGTTTCCATTTTCGGAAAATCACCTCTTTGAAATTACGCTTGGCGCTGATGTTGACAAAAATTGCTGTGCTAATTTTTCAGCACCTAGAAAGGATGTACGGTGTTGCTTCCACCTAAAAAGGAGGCTTTTGCTTCTTTCAGTCACAATCATATTAAGGTATCCTTCCATTTGTGCGAAAGTGAAGGATAGAGGAACTTCCTGGTAAGAATAAATAGATTTTTGTTTTCATAACTCATCTGTTAACATCCCTCCATCGCCTTCGCTACTCTCATTCCCTTAAAAATCTGCTTCTAATTCATTTCTTTGGCAAACTTCATAACAAGAGGAAAAATCTAGGTGAATTTGAGGGATTGATTTATCCTTTTCCCCACTTTGGATATCAGCGTTCTCATTTTCTCTGAATGCTTCCACAGCTGCTATGCTTTTTAACTTTTTCGAAAAGTATCGATTCTACGATCGTAAATGCAGTCTGTGGCATGTGACTTTCTTTAAATCTGGGATCCAAGACTATGCTTAAAAGCAATTCTTTGATCGGTAAAAATTTATCTGATCATCATCATTTGAGAAAAATCCTTTTTTTAAGGGATTTTCGAAGGTCTCCCTGTAACGTCTGGATACCATAATATTTTCTACAGCACTTTAACAATATAACAATATTGTTCCAATGCTGGGACACAGGGGGTGACGGATGATAAAATGGACTTCTCTTTACCTATTTTGTTTTTAGTAACATCATAAAAAGGCTGCTAAAGTCGGAGTATTTTTTCCATCAGTTACCACTTATTGACAGAAGGAATTGTTATTTCATTATATATCTGCATAAGATTTTAGAACAATCTTTAGATGACTCAGTCGCTTCAGCATAAGAAGTGTTCTATTTCATCCCGTTAAAATAAGTCTTGTAGGAGAAGTAATGGTTGTTTTGCTCCATTTTTGAATTGAATGTTCTTAAATACAGTACATGCTTGACCAAATCGCGGAAAAAGATCTACCAAAGGTCTTGGCTTTGCACACATGTCATTAACTGCTTTTAGTCTTATAATCGAATCACAGGTACAGAGTTGCAGTTTGTGAATAAAATAATGCACACTTAGCAATTCTACCAATCGAGAACCAAGTGCAAATTTTGAGGCACCATCACGAACAAGGATGTGTTCATCATAATTTACAGGCCATTTTGTTAGCATTTGATTAAAAATTGTTTCAGTCATCACACCCGTATGAATTTTAGAGAAGTGTTTTGCATTAACCATTGCACTTTTCAAAATGAACTCAATTTATATCCAGTTAGAGGTTAGAGAAATAACTGTGTAATTTCAATAAGAACAGTTCCAGATGTCTGACGTAAATAACAAAAATCTTGCCTTGGAAATCTCCTCTTAACCTGATGTTTGCACTTTGCAGTAGAATGCTGGTAGTGGTTCTTTCGTGAATTATTTATTCCTGAATGTCAAATAACGAGGCTCTAAATGTGCTATCAATTCAACGAGACCTTGGTCCTCCACAATTTACTATTTTTCATGTTACAGCTTGGGACCTTGAATCATTGATGTCACAATTATTTTTGAACATCCTGAAAGTGTGTCTTGTGTTTTTTTCTCTTTGAGATTTCTCTCTTTAGGAGTAAGATGTTAGGAGTCATTAAAATTGTCAGCTATATTGTTCTCCAACTCAGCGTAAGATACTTTATGTTCTTTGATGTGCCATCTCTTCATGTGACTGTGAAGCAGGGCAGTGTTGCGATTGCTTAAACATTTTGCTTCTCTGATCTAGTTTTACTACTGTCGAGAAAATATTGCATTTGGGGAATTTGTCATTGGATTTATCAATCTGAAACAATTTCCATACAACAGATTTAGGTACTGACTTGCTTGCCATCGTGAAAGTTGTAATATGAAAAAAGAAATAAAAAACTGAACATCAGTTTGAATGAATGATAGCAAAAATCTCCAAAAGTGGAAACTAAATCCAAGAAAAAAGGAACGACACAATAAATACAATAAAACTAAATATGCTTACGTGAGAAAAAATGGCAGAGGAAATCTTCGAAAGTGCAGGGTGCATTGGATCAGAAAAGAAATGTGACAACACGTGGCTTCCTATTAAGCAGGCGTAAAGTCATTTTAACAGAGCCAAAATACTTTAAACAATACAAATAATAGAAATTTTTGCGGCTTTAAGTAAAAATGAGTGGCCTCTTTTCAAAAATCAAATCATTTAATAGTTAATAACAGAGCTTCTTGCTTTTTCATAGAGTTTTTCCCGATTTTTGTTATTTCATACAATTTTTTCCGAGATCCTTTAAATTTTGCTTTCTGTCTATCCCAATGTGTGTGTTCGCTGCATCCTTGTATTTCTTAATAATATGTAAATTGTGATCATTAGATACTGTTCTTTAATTCTCTTCCGAGTTTTATTCTTAATCACCTGTTTTTTTATGCCAATAAAAAATTTTCTTTTTCTTTTCCAATAATTTTCTTTACTCAAAAAATGAAAAAGAGATTAGAAATATTTCAGAGTAAACATGTCTCAAACACATGTTGAAAGAGATAGTAATTAAAAAATTAACAAAACAACAAAAGTGATATCCGAAGAAGTAATGATTTTTACAATTTAATAAATGGTAAGCCACAAATTCATTGACTTCAAGAAAGCATTTTATTGAATTCACAGTGACGCTGTATGGATTATTAAAATGAAATGTTGGTTATGTTACTGCTATATTCTACTAATATTCCTTGTATTATTCTGTTTATATCAATTAAACATTTCTATCTGTATATACGAAATTTTTGTACTCTTTTTATTTTATTTTCAGTCCAAAGTGTGAGTAAGGATCCATGGCTTTGTACAGTCACACTGTAATCAAGAGATTTGGGTTTGATCCTGCTAGCTGTCAAAAGCTTTGAAACTTTACAGAAAGAAAAGGCCATTGGCTGGCGTCAAGAAAAGCATTCGGTCTAGATATTCTTCTCTGCCGCAACGAAGTCTCTCTCAAGGGCATCGTTCAAGCCCAGAAGCTGGAAATAGGAAAGTTTAAAAGGAAAAAAAGGGCAAGACTATGAATTCTTCCTTCTAGTATATGTCACTCTGTTTCTTTTACTTGTCCCTGTCTCTTTCACACCATCTTTACGAATTTCATTGCTTCTTAGCATGCCTCTTTTTCCAGATATGCCCTTTATAAGACTTAAAGCCACTTCAGTTTATTTATTATTTTCTCTTGATACTTTTCATAAATTACACTGGTCAACACAATTTTTAGGGTCGCAAGGTAAAGATGGTTATCAGATAATTCTTGGGGGCTTATTACGAAAATCACATTTATTTTCTTTGGTTAGCTCTAGTTTTTCTGATATGCGATACACCTTAAATGTGAAAATTTCTGTAACTTGCCTTTATTCTGCAAGCATATTAAAAGATTCAGCAGATTTGGATACCATGTGCAGTTTCTGCAGTTTCACGTGCAGAAAGTGCTTCCTAACAGAGCAGATCACAGCTAGGTCATAAAGTCTTTTGTCTGGTATTTTTATTAGTGTTAAATTGTGGCTTTTATGTCCTTGACATGGTCAGTTAAATGTTAACTTGCACTGGGCAGCGATATGCTCGTTTGCATGTATCAGTTGTCTTGTGATGGCTTCATGTTGTCAGGGGGACATGAACAATATGCAATTATAATTCAATTATTAGATAATAATCTGCACAGATAAATTTTCTCCCTTAACATTTTTGTTGGTGGAGAGTTGATTTAGATAAGATGAACTTTCTCACGGTGCCTAGCTTTTGATGATGGAATAAAAGGGTGATTCAGATGATTTTGTCTTATTTTTCAGTTGTATGAATAAATGATGGCTTCAAGATCCTACAAAAATCATCCTGGTTGCTTTTGTTACATTTGTTGTGAATACAAAACTGTAAACAACAGAAAATCTATAACAGACTTTGCACGAAAAGCATATTATGTATATTTTGGAATAAAGCTAGCAGACCAAAACAAACCATGGGTATGTTGTTTGCAAAACATGTGTGGAGCGTTTGGGACAATGAACAAGTGGAACCAGAGGGTCAATGGGATTTGGGATACCAATGGTTTGGAGGGAGCCTACAAATCATGTTGACAACTGTTACTTCTGGGGGCGACGTATTTTAATGAAACTTTTTAACTTGTATATATGTAGAAATATATTTATTTTTAATAGCTTTTTTCTTTTCATTTTTATTCTATTTTCAATCAACTAATTTTTTATCCTTGTTCTTAGGGCCTCCTCTTGTCTTCCCTGGCATTTTTGAATGTCAGGAAGTGTGTGTGTGTGTGTGTGTGAGAGAGAGAGAGTGAGAGAGAGAGAGAGAGAGAGAGAGAGAGAGAGAGAGAGAGAGAGAGAGGCCATGGGGGCGAGGTTTTTAAGTTATTTGATTTTCAGTTTTTAATTTTATATACTTTTTCTCTCTCATACGAAGAGACATGTTGACAGCAGTTTTTGTTATATTTTTATTGTAAACAACTGAATTGTATCATCCTATATATAGATAGAAATAATACTAACTTCCGTTC